>JAPQRP010000025.1:34551828-34571576 GCA_037367295.1 Apogon hyalosoma
GTTGCGTGTCTGTTGTGTTACTCACTCTGATGCTGTGAACAAATGGCTGCTGTTTGTTGAGATGCTGTTGATCGGACTCTCGTGTCCCTTCAGCTCCCCCAGTGTCCCCAGAGTGTCCATGTGCCACAGTTTGAGAACCCCTCCTCTGCAGCCACTCAGCAGCGCCGGCGACCCGGGGACGACGCCCAGTGCACATACCCAGTCACGGTGGGCGTTCGGGACTTGCTGTTCAGGGAAAAGAGACAGGAAATGATGTGCTAATTTAGAGGAGAAACGGAGACCGAGGAGGACGAGGACGGATCGGTCATTTTCATCTGAGTTTTATTGTGTGTTTGCGTCTTTCCTCTTTTAAGTATTGTTCAGCTTTTGTCCCTTCATTTAATTTTCACGTCTTTGTTGTCTCGTGCCATTTTTGTCGATATCTTCCTTCTCATTGCGTCTTTTTTGGACTACACTGACGTCCTTATCTTAAGTCGTCCTCCTTGTCCTAAAGATAAACCTGAGTTAAAGTTAACCCAGACCCTGTGAACTGGTCCAGCCCTGGGTCTGGTTTCTGTCTCAGACCCGGTCTCTGTCTCAGACCCTGTACCTGCAGCAGGTCTTTGCGGTCCAGGTCCCACTTCTTGATTCCGTTGTCTCTGGAGCCACTGAAGAAAATGTCTCCGTGGACAACGAGTGACTCGATGCCGTCGTAGTGAGGAGGTTCTAAGTTATGTGAAGGACTGACGGTTCCCAGAGACGCTTCGGTCACATCGAAGAGCTGAAACACAACACGACAGCGCAACGCAATGAAACACAACAGAACATAACGCAATGAAACACAACACAAGAAGAGCTTTGGTTTAGATGAAAATGGTTAGGCTAAGTGGGTCAGGGTTAGTTGACCTTAACTCTTTAGGGGTTAGGCTTAGTTAACCCCAGCCGTCCTCTAGGTTAGGGTTAGTAAACCTTAGGTAACTATCTCTAACCGCCTTCTGGGTGGGCAGGGTTATAAATATAAAAATGGACCTTTACTAAACTATGGTTTGATAAAATATATTTAATGTCATTTGTAGTTTGACTCATCAAGGATTTTCCTCATAAAATGTGTAAAACTAAAAGACATCAGTCACATCATTCTATTAAAAGTCAGACTGGGTCAAACTGAACCCTGACCCTAAACTGAAGGTTAGGGTCTTCAGACCTAAACGCACCTTGACGTAGTGGTCTTTGGACCCCGTGATGACCAGGTCCTGGTTGGTTGCGGACCGGTCCACGGTCAAACACATGACTGGACCCAGGTGACCCGTCAGTTTCCCTGTTGAGGCAAATCTAAAAAGAACAAAAACCACATGTGAGAATGAATCAGGCTGTAATATTCAACGTGTCCAGTTACTGAAGCGAAAATAATGAGATGGCAAGAGCTATGGAGTTAGGCTAATGCTAATGCTAACGGATTTCACTGGTCGCCCCCAACCTGATGGGTTTATTTTCTCAGATAATTCATTAAATGTGGGTGCAGCCTTAGGGGTGACGGCATCTGAACACCTTTGCATTATGAGTCTTGGTTCATGTCGATTAGAAAATGAAAACAGTTCAGGAAACAACGTCATGATAGACACTACAGAAGCAGATAACAGCATCAGACTCCGAATCTAACAGAGTAGAAAATGTCCTGTTTCACAACACGTGTGTTAATGACTTGATTTCTTTGCATTTTTACATCTTTATGTTATTTTCATCCCATTTCCTCTTTTACATCATTTTTGGTTAGTTTCATCTTAATGTGTTTGTTGTTTTTACTGCGTTGTTTTCATCAGATTTCACCTTTTAAATTAATAGGGTGTCAGTAAATCTGTCAATCATTCATCACATTATGATCAAACTTTGTCCAAAATCTTCTCTCCAGATACTGGTGCTGGTGATTCATCATCATCATCTTCTGCTTATCGTCCTCAAACTAAGGCTCAGGATTCTAAAAGGACCTGGGTTTATCACCAACTGGATGTGAATGCTGTGATATTTTAAACAATACATTCTATATTTTTCTTTTTAGAAGCCGGGGTTAAAACCCATGAAACTAACCCTAAAGAAAAAAAATTAAAGTGACAAAATTAAACCTTAAAGTCATAAAACGTTTACATTTATCTAAATTATTATCTCCCCTGGTTTGTACAAAATGGGTCACATAGTGGATCTAATGTCATAATAATGTACTTATAAACGTAGCTTCACGTGTTTGTTTGTTAATCTTAAATCATTTTGTTTTTGATCTAGAGGCCTCTAAGTGCACAGAGTGCTGATTTTTCTCTCATTCTCTCCCATGTTAAATTTCAGTCACAAAGATGAAACTCCATGTTCCCACAGTCACTGCTTATTCAGTTCTAAGATTTTTTTCCACACACTATACATCGAGGCGTTCAGAAGATTCACCACAAGTCTCACATGCAAAACTGTTTGAGATAGTATGTACGGTTATGGATTGACAGCAGCTTGAGAGGTGGTTTCTTAGTGAATTTAACATGGACACCCATGTCTCCCCCAGAAGGAGGAATGTTTGTAAGCAGGTTTTCATTAACTGTGTGTTTTGTCTTTTCCAGAAAATTCCACAACATGTCTAGTTTTCATTTATTCCCCTTTGATTCAGCTCTAAACCCTGGTATCAGGAGTCTGTGACCACATTAACGTCATATATTTGATCATGTTGAGTGGCGTGTTCATGTGTGGCACCGGCGATACCGACCTCCTCAGATCCCAGACTCGGACTGAGTTTCCGGTGGCGGCGTACAGGACTGTCCCATTGGGGTTCAGTGCGATCTGGTTGATCTGGTTCTCCCCGGCCGGGATGGTGACGGCCCGACTGGTGTTGGACGCACAGGCGTCTCCGACGGTCACCTGACCAGATGACCTGGTAACCATGGAAACCAGACAGTGATTCAGACTTGGAACATGCATCCTGTGGCTAGAGGTGAAAGTGTTTGGAGTTCAACTCCTCTGGACCTTCACACTTTAATCTGTGTCTGAAACCTGAACAGACATGTTTCATCGAAAGAAAACCAGATGAAAACATAGATATGGATGTTTGTCACCTGAGCAATGAACAGATTTAATTCATAAAACAGTAGAAAATTCAGTTGTCCATAAGTATCAGACACCAACCTTTTCAAACTAGGACCTTTTTAATGTAATTTTTGACAAATGTTAGACAAATGGTGATATTATTGTTCAACTGTTGCAGGTGAATCTGTAACGTACACACATGTCCTGTGTATTAATATGATTATTGGAGTGATGATCCACATTTTCCAACAGGTCAAGTAAAGTTCAGACAGAACCAGGTTTAGAGGGAGGTTTGACAAATGAGTGGACTCACGTTAACGTTCGGATGCACTTGGCCGAGTCACGGATGTCCCACACTTTGATGTACGAGGTGGAGACGGTGAAGACCAAACTGGAGCTATAGCGGACCGACACCACGTTGTTGGGATGACCAGACAGCGACATGATCTCCTGACCTGTCACCAGGTTCCACACTTTACAGGTCCGGTCTAGAACCAAAGGCACAGGACAGGGAGGCTGTCAATAAAGCCCCAAGGACTTAGTGGAGGAGGTCTCATGTGGACTTGGACCATGTCATATATCTCATCAGATAAATGGAGGAAGTCTAGATCAGATTTATCTTTGAGGAACCTCTGACCTTAACATTCAAGATGTTCCTTCAGAAACAACATATAAAACCAGCAAAGACATGATGGAGTCCAGACACCAGCGCAGAACCCTAACCCTGTTCTGAACCCGTAACACTAGCCCTGTTCCTAACCCTAACCCATCTTAAAATGACACCTTTAGTTCATGTGACGGTAGATGTAAAACAATCCAACACGTCTGAATCTGGCTCATATGAGGACAAGTAAAAGGATGGAGGACAGAAAGAGGGATTGTGGGTAATACTGACCTTTGGATCCAGTGAAGAGCAGATCGTCAGTGCAGTCGACACAGAGAACGGCTTTACTGTGACCTTCGGCCACGTGGACGCACTGCAGCGTGGACGACCGGCTACTTTTAGTAGACGGCACCGGGTTAATGACGCCCCTGGAAAACACAAAATGAACACATCAATCACCATAAACCATCCAATCAATCACAGCCATGCACTAAACTCTCAGACTGATTGGCTGCAAATCAGAGACAATGACAGAGAAGACAGATGTGAAGCTTTAAAGAGGAACAGAAACACCTGGACAGAGGTTGATACATTTTTAAATCAGGCGATGCTAAAACCAGCTGTGGAGGGTCTTCGAGAACCCATCAGATCATTAACGAAATAAAGGGAACTGGATCGATCACTAAGCCATTGGTCATCGTGTGACTGAACACAAATGACAGGTTTGAACGTCAAAACAGAGGCGTCAACGTCTGCAGGACTGAAGACGAGGTGGACGGAGGTTTGAGCTCCTTCCAGTTATAAGACAACGCTGGTGACACTTTCATGATTATCTATAATTATCTATCAATCCTCCAGGAGATTTATTCATCATCTTCACCATGATCTTCAGATGTTGCTGTTGGATGTTAAAGAGTCCAGTGTAGCGGAGGAAATGTTACGAGTGTTTTCACACTTTGTATTTTCTGTAAGAATGAAGTAAAAAAAAAAAAAAAACCCAAAGGATGGTGCCGCTGTGACGCACCTCCACATGAACAGGTGGCAGGAAAGGGTTAAACTTACAAGAAAAAGCTGAAGTGAATAAGGATGTAAATGCTGACAAATTTGAACATAAGAAATTTGTAAATGTACGACAGGCAAACACCTTCTACATCTTCACTTCAGCACTCCATAAAACCATCTCACCATCAAATTACAACCCAAGATGCATCTCATCCAACGAAACCAAGGCAAACACTTCATATTAGAGATGAGAAAAAAATACTGCTGATATAGGCTTAGACTGGGAGACCCATGATACACTGAGCTCTTCCCTGCTCCTCCTCCTGTCCTCTCTCCTCCCGTCTATCCTCCTCTCTTCTCCTCCTCCTGTCTGTCCTCCTCTCTGCTCCTCTTCTCC
This sequence comes from Apogon hyalosoma, assembly GCA_037367295.1. Taxonomy (NCBI): domain Eukaryota; kingdom Metazoa; phylum Chordata; class Actinopteri; order Kurtiformes; family Apogonidae; genus Apogon; species Apogon hyalosoma. The sequence continues at coordinate 34,556,871 of JAPQRP010000025.1, forward strand.
TGTATTCACACTCCAGTAAATCCATGTTACTGACTCTCCTTCTTCCCTGGAGTCTTTGTGCTTTATGTCCTCACAGGTTTTCCCTGGATCATCTCTGGACCTGCTGCTGTGGTCTAGCTTCTCTCCTGCCTCCATCATCAATATTCATTCATCCATATTGTCTGTCTGTCTCTCCTTCCCTTCCTCTCTCTCCCACTCTCTTTAACCCAGGAGGACAAACAGAGCTGAAGCTGTGATTGGAGGACACGTGGTGCCATCTCTTGGTCCTGAAGAACAGACATGGCATCCTCCTGAAACAGCATCAGCTGCACTTTTTATTTTTATTTGATCTATTATTCATTAATGTGACAGCGGATAAATCGGCAGAGAAACACGAGGCTTAAGTACTTTTCTTGACATAATTGTTTTTATTTTATTTTGCTATGGATTCATTTATGAGTGAGTGGGTGGATTTCATTCTTCTTTCTATTCCCATGACATGTCCTTGTGAATAACTTATCAGTAAAGCTGATGAACAGTGATAGTTTTAGCCCTAATGTTTTTCATGTTTATTTGATATTTTTGACATTATACAAGTCAGTCCTGTGTGACAGTTTGGGGTTATCTGAGAGTTTTACTCATTATTTGTTAAAGATTACACAATTCATTAAAAAAAATACATAATCACATTAGTGAGAAAAAGCAGTACTTTGTGTTTCAACTTTAATTTTTTGCATTTTACAAAAAACAACCAAACAAACCCATGATGAGTCACTGAAATAAACCTTTAACTTTAATACTTAGTGTTTTTTATAAATATTTTAGTGATAGAACTGAAAACTATGTGTATATTTTATTCATATAATCACACCTTGATCACCAGCCTGAATCTGAGAGAAAACTCATTTACTGAGCAGCAACAGATTTTCTCATTTCAAGATGACATTTACCAACTTTTCCATGTGACAAAGTGTGGGTTAGGGTTAGGATAACACACATGGATCACATGCACCGAACCCGGTAAACGTGCACGTTTCTTTGTCTGCCAACATAAATAACTTCAGTGATACAGATTTAATTGAAAACTGAAGACAGCGCAGATGGAAATCAGTTAGCATTAGCATTATCAGATTGATTAGCATCAGACCAAACCATTATGACCCATCACAGTCATAATGGCACCATTTAGGAGGGGAAGGTGAAACAGAAGGTCAGAGGTCACAAAACCAGGCGTCCCCACAGACAGAAACACAGGATGGAGACAGAGGGTCAGAGGGCGTTACCATGACTACATCATTATGTTCTAAGGCACAGAAAGGACGTTAAATTTAAAGCAAGAATCAAAATTATCTGGAAATAACTCATGACCATGTTTATGTTGTAAAAAATGATGTAAAAATACTGTGTGTGATATAACATGTTTTATAATCATTTTAAGTCTAAGTTTTATTAAATGTTACAACAGTAAAACAATCTACAAAGAAAATGAAATATATAAATGATAAATGTGACTTCATTAAGGTGTTACACTCAGCATGTTTTTAACCATACAAATCTATTTCTGTTTTAATGAATGAATGAAGGTTAGAAGGTAAATGAAACTTATACATGTGAATTATTAGTGCTAAGTCATATTTTAACTCTGTCATATTTACGACCTCTTCATCTTCCATCTCCAGTTTCTACCTGAGCAACACCTCATGATCCGACAGGATGAGCGTTAGTAAAACAGGTTTAGTAGTTTAGTTTCTTCAGCGCTGGCAGCCGGCTCTTACTGTTTGAGCTCCTTGACCTTTGACCTCTCGGCTGCCGCCTGCGCCTTGTCATATGTCTTCCTGCGAGTGAGCGGCGAAGGCTCCGGTGTTCGCTTTTCATACCCTGATGTGGCTCTGGAGTTGTTACTGCCCATTCAGTTTCACAAATGACAACAAGAAAATGCACAGAGACAAAGAAAACAACAGAGGATGAATGAAATCATGACAACGATGAAACCATGAAAATGATAAAATCATGAGAATGATGAAACCATGAAAATGATAAAATCATGACAACAATGAAACCATGAAAATGACAAAGCACAAACAGTTGCCTGAGCATCAGCGTTTTCGCCAAAGCTCCCATTTAATAAAAGAAGACACTGCAGACAGCGTCCCAGAATGCATTTCAGTGCTTTAGAAGCTGATGGGTGAACTTCAGCCAAGGCTGAAGGATGAGTAACAGCTTTTTAGTTTGTAGCTTTGGCAGGAAATGAAGAAGCCGTTATAATGTTAATATTTACTTCAGCTGTCATGGTGAGTCTCATCAAAGGTGGAAGGAAAAGGGCAGGAATCGAAAAGAAACATCTGATACCAACATCCAGTGGAGATACGATGTTTATGAGTAGAAAAAAAAACAGTAGAAAAGAACAACTCCAGATGCACTTGGATCAGCCGTGATCCTTCTATCATTAATGAACCTGGACATGTGTGTCTGAAGTCTAAATACTCAAATATTTATACCATACTATCATAATATTAGGTACAAAATGATGTAAAATCGGTCAAATAACAACAATAAAAACCAGATTATCCTAATCTCTCCCTAAACTTGCGGAAATCCCTTGTAATGTTATTCAATCAAAGTCGTTTCATAAAATAAACCTATAAATAAACATATTTACAGAAATATGGTTTACCAAGAGTTCAGTTTTTGACAGTTTCGCAACATAAACTATAAATATTGAGTTTACCGTCACTGACAAACTAAATGAGTTTTATAGGTCAAATAAAATACATGTTCATAATCTCCAGATCGTATAAATGTGATGACTTATACTTCTTACAGCTCACTGCACTAATGTCTAAAATATTCCTAATTTCCTGAAAATGTCAGGTTACATTTTTAAACTGTTTTCAGGATGAGTTTGAGATGATGATAGTTAATATTAAAGTGTTGAAGATGGAAAAATCTGACAAAATGTCGATATCATGTCAACTGACCCTTCATTAAGCCCCTCCCAAAAATGGCTGCAATCAAATTGTACATTAGCGACTGTAACCAGGGCAGTTTAAGGACAATGAGGACAGTGTTTCCATGAAACCAGATCCTCAGAGTCGTTTCCTGAAGCTGAAGACACCAGAGGATGTGGATGAAACGGTGGAAGATCTAAACGCAAACTCCTCCCACTCATTCAGGGTCAGAGGTCATGTTGTTTTGTTGTTGGGCTGTGATTCATTAGATTCTATCATGGATCAAACCCCTGATACAGGAGCAGTAACCCAATGAAATGTTAGTTTAACAAGGTTTATTCAGGTCCCAAGGAAATAAAAGCTGAACACGTTCAGGAGAAAAAAGTACCAGAAAATGATCCGACTAAAGAAACTGTGATCAGAATCTCGACTAAAATGACTCATTTAATCACGAACAACTGATTGTTAAGGCTCTGGTTCAATTAGTGTGTTAGCATGTAGGTATGCTAGCGTGTTGTGTGTTAGCATGTCACATGTTAGTGTGTTGGCGTGTCAGTGTGTCTATGTGTTAGCATGTGGGTGTGGTGGCATGTTGGTGTTGTCAAAGGATGATGTGAGTCTGCATGATGCAAGTCACGCATGGATAGAAGCATTTATCTCTGTCGGCCATCTTTTACAACTCGCTAAGGCAACCTCGCTAGGACAAACGACTTGCTATGGCGCTGCGATTACCCTCCATCGCTCAGTTTCCCCAAAATTTAGGCTAGATCAAAACATCTGTCAGCTGGATAGGCTCTCAGCTGTGAAATAAACCGAAAGTAGGCATATAAATTGACTCTCAAAATCACTTCTGATCGTTAGAAAGATGCTTCTTGAAAGTAAAGTCAAGTCTCTGTACTTTTACATAATTTGACTCATACAACAGTGATTTGTCCTAGCAAGGCTGCCGTAGCGAGTCGTAAAACTTGGCCAGCAGAGATTAATACTTCTGCGCATACGTGACTCACATCATCCGGAGACTCAAATTGTCCCTTGACAGGTATGTTAGCATGTCGTTGTGTTAGCGTGTTAGCATGTGGATGTGAGCTCCGGCCATGAACTTACATGCTGCCCATTTTAGAGGCGAAGCCAGGGGACAGAGCTGCATAGTCCCTGACCGAGTCCAGGTCTCCACCTCCATCTGGAGTTTCAGCCAATGGGAGCATGGGGCTGCTGAAGTCTGAGGGGGCGGCGTCAGGGGCGGAGTCAGTGTTAGCATATAGTAGCTCCATCTGAGTAGTTGTCCTCCTACGAGCCTGGAACCGACAGACGCATCAGGTCAACATAAGAAGAGGACAAGGATCATTAGACACAAGTCACAGATCAGAACTTACCTTGCTCCTGGTTTTAGTTTCTCCACAGAGTTTCATAAGATCGGATGCCAACGTGCTAAAAAACAGACATAAATAGGATTAAAAGTCAAATAATAAAAACATAATGTCATAAAAAACATCCAGACAGAATAAATATCACATAATGTACATGAAAAACAGCAAAACAGAAATTACGGAGAAATATTAAAACAAAAAATAAGATTAATATGAACAAAACAGCAAACATTGAAAACTGGTTTTAAGCATTTATGGAAGGATGAAGAGAACAACATCACGGCAGCATCTGAGGAGATTAAAGAAAATCTATAATTTGCAGTTTTTTTCTGCCGATTTAATTATTTATGAATCATAAATTGTCAGATATGAAATAACAAATATTATATTTAAAAATGTAAAATGATGCAAATTCAAGCATTTCTGCTTCTGAAAAGTATAGTAGGAATCATTCGTCAAATTAATTAATCATCATTTCATTTATTTATTACTCAAATTGGAATTAGAGATACTTTAAGGATCTGGTATTAGTGCCATTAAAAACACTTCAATTTATAGCTATTGAAACTATGTAAAAGTGTGTTTTAACTGATCCCAGGAGATGCCCATAAACATATCATAAAGAGAAAAAACTAAAAACAATCACTTCATGACTGACTTAAAATGTAAAAGATCACACAAAATAAACTTGACATTTTACAGCAGAAAAATACACTGCTCAAAAAAATTAGAGGAACACTTTGAAAACACATCAGTCATGATTTAACTGGGTCACGTATTAGGAACAAAAGGACATCACATTATTACAGGGAGATGAAAAGGATCCTCTGTGAAGGGTGAAGTCAAATACACCCCAAAATGAAATGAACAGACCAGTCCATTTATCCAAACTGTCACTGCTGTGACTCAAACTGAGCCTCAGTAGTTTGTGTTTCCTCTGTCGGGTCATGGTCCTATTGAGACCACAGATGGTGTCCTGGGGGACCTCTGCCCAGACCTGGACCAGGACATCACTGAGGTCCTGCACAGCCTGAGGACCAACATGGTGGATGGACTCAAACATAATGTCCCAGAGGAGTTCTACTGGGTTTAGGATGGGTCAACGTGGGGGAACCCAGGTCCCACTGCACCAGGACGAACCTGGGTTCCACTGCACCCGGACAAACCCGGGTCAATATCCCAGAAGTTTGACTGAAAGGTTGATGCACTCCAATTAAAAAAGGTTCCTCTAATGTTTTTGAGCAGTGTACAATACCATAGAATTAAAGACAGAAAATATGACAAACTGAACAAAGAGGTTATTAATAATTTGACCAAAAATATAGATTTTTATCATTGTTTTATTGCATTTTTATAATATTATTCTTACCATTACTAATACCATTAGTGTGTTTGATGCGTATTTTGTTATGCATCAGACACACATCAAACACATATTAGACACATTTATTGTGTTTGATGCATGTCTACTGTGTGTTTTTGATACATGTTTGATGTCTGTGTGATGGATGTCAGATGTTTGATATGTGTTTGATGCATGTTTTATGAGGCCTTTGATGCTTGTTTGATGCATGTCTGATGCACATATGATGCGTGTTTTATGAGGTGTTTGATACATATTTGGTGTGGGTTTGATGTGTGTTTTATGAGGTGTTTGATGCATGTATGATGAGTGTTTTATGAGGTGTTTGACGCGTGTCTGATGCATGTTTGACGCATGCTTTCCATGTCTTATCTTTGCTGTTTTTTCCCAGTCCATGTGTAGAATATCAACAGTTGACGTGCACGAAGACAAAGACGTCACGGATCACATGATAACACATGACACAAGAGGAGGAGGTTCTTACTTTCCTTCTGCTGACGGACTCTGTGCAGACTCATCACTGCTACTGTCATCTCCGTTTTCTGTAAAACCACAGAAGGGTCTTCATTAGAGTTACAGATGGATTAATGGGGACTAATAACAGTGTGAGCTGGTCTAATTATGGTGCTTCTCGTTCTGTTCTTCTGGTTTTACTCAGATGGGTTTTCTAGAAGGTGGGTGATGTAAGCAGATGAGGGCGATGTCAGCACAGCATCATGCCGTTACATCGACAAACAGAAACCTGGTCCTCACTGTGCTGAATGACATCACAAGGACTGAAAAGGTCAGAGGTCAAAGAGCGGGCAGGTGGGAGGGTTATAAACAAAAGTGTGTGGGAGCGGGGGGGGGGCGTTGAGGTAAAAGACCTGCTGTGCAGTGGTGGAAAACATTCACTCAGTACAGGAAATGTCTAAGTTGGTGTGTTCTGACAGATGACTGCTTATTAAAGCTGTCAATCAACAAGTTTTGGATCATCAAAGATTGACAATGACCAAGTCTGTACTAGTGTGCTTCCACTGATGACCAATCCTGCCAACAGCCACCGGGGGGCGATCAACATGTCTGGGATTATCTTTTTAGACATAGTTGTGTCTCAGTTTTGGACAAACTGTGGTAAAATCTGAAAACTAAGGCTAAAATACTAATGAAGATCTGGAGATGGTCCCTGAACACCTTCAATGGCAGCTAACCGCTACAAATCTAATAATGCTAATGTTAGGTGCTTGGTATTAGGGGTAAAATGTTCAGACTGAATTTACCCACAGAAATAATCAAGTTGAGAGGATTGGTCTGCTTCATCAACCCTCAGTTTTTCTTTATGTGAAAACACAGATTTTCAATCTCAACACAATTGCTGAAACTCATCAGTTCAGTGTAGAAGAATCTTCAGCCTGTCGCTTTAACGACAGATTCACTTCTATGTAAAATAAGAGAAGGTTTAATAAAATGTCATCTTTTACAACACGTCTGCTGTATTAGTAAAGATTTATGAATTTACAACGTGTGCTTCCATGCAACATTGAATGTGTTGGTGCCCACACATTATATCTTTCCAAATGATGGAGATTTTCCCTCTGAATTCTGGGTAAATTCAGTGATTAGTTTCCACCACTGCTTATACAAACAACAATGTGGAAAAGTGTGAGAAGTTATTGGACACTTTCTCCTGAAGCTCCTTCACAGTTAAAACATCCAAGTAGAAATGGATCCAGGGGAGGTGCTAAAGCATGGAGGCTATAGCACATGAGGAGGAGGAGGAGAAGAAGGAGGAGGAGGAGAAGAAGAAGGAGGAGGAGGAAAAGAAGGAGAAGAAGGAGGAGGAGTCTGGCTGTGCCTCATGCAGCTGGTTGGAGCTCAGTTAGTTTCTGGTGCTCAGGGAGGGAACATGCGTCAAAACAGAAGGAGGAGGAGTCACTTACCAGGAGGGAGGTTACCTAACTCTGCAACAACAAACACAAACAAAAGAAAAGAAAAGAAAATGTGGGGAACGGAACAAACGCAACAAACAAATTAACAAAAACACAAATAAAAAGACACAGCTAAACACAGATCGTCTGCTGAGTAGAGAAACAAAACCTGACCCTGGATCAGGTCTGACCCATCTGATCCTGGAACAGGTCTTTAACATGTGGTCTAACTCTAACTCAGCAGAAGGCGACAAGCATCAGTGTACCCATAGGCCCAACATGCAAAGACCTGCTGACCCCGCCCCTGTCCTGACAGACCGACGCCCCGCAACAGGAGAAGGGCTGAGTCGGACCCAGGCTCCGGCGTGCGTTGGGGTGGCGGCGGTCATCGTGGTTACCTTGCAGAGCATTTCCCAGCAGCGCATCCAGCTCTGGGTTAAACTCCGCCTTCTCCTTCAGCATGTGGAACAGCAGCTGGTTCTGCGTAGCGCTGGTGATCTCTGTCTGCTTCAGACGACCCTCCATGACCTTCACCTGAGACTCCCTCTGAGCCGCCTGCAGACCCTGAACGCACCACAGCAACAATGGCATGTTTCATATTTACATCTTTATTTCACAATCACAAAATAAAGTAACAGTTCCCTTGTTCCCTCCCTCATTCCTTTGTTCCCTCCTCAGTTCCCTTTCATGTTCCCACTCTGGTTCCATCCCATATTCCCTTGTTCCTTTCCCTCATTCCCTTGTTCCCTCCCCCGTTACCTTGTTGATGGCCATGGACATGAAGTGGTCGAGCAGGAACCGAGCCTCCGCCAGCGTACAGGACCCAATCACAGCAGAGACGTCCACCGTGTCTCCTTCCTCCTGGAAAACACAAACGAGGTGAGATGTGAGAGTGATCTGTTGGATGGACGCCGAGTCCACGTGTCCGCCGACTCGTCCTCACTTTGGTCTCCTCCATCTGCATGATGTTCGCCTGACAGTCGGCGATGCTGTCGTTGATGTAGTCGATGTTCGCCGTTAGAGCGTCCACCTCCTCGTGCAGAGGGGGAACCGCCTTTTCTGAGTCCGGATCCTCCTTGGCCAGTCGGTCCCTCTTCCTGATCACTTTCTCCTTACGCTTCGTCAGCTCCTCTCGTTGCTATGGTAACAGAAAGAATAAGGTTTAGCTGTATGCGTGGTATTTACAGAGGCGTACATATATGTTGTACAGCTGTGGTTTCTTTATTTGGATTAATTCCCAGAGTTGATGAAAAATCGTTCTGCTCAGATTTTCATGGGCCAGTGTTTGATAAATTATTTCCTGCGCTGTTGGATGTAAACGCTGCTGCAGGACGTCACCTTCAGCAGCCGGTTCATGTCGGCCTCCATGTTGGAGATGGTCATCCTCTGCATGATGACGTCGGAGATGCGTCGCTCCAGAGACTGCCATTTACCACGAGCGATTCTGGTGGAGTAAATGCCTGCCGTGCGTCTGTACGACAACCTGCAGATGGATTTAATGAAAACGTTTTACAAACACAGTCATGCATAATTTGAAACTACCTTGACTGATAGAAAAAATTACAGGAAATTTCCCAACGTCCTCTGATTTGTAGATAACACACTACGTTCATAGTTCCTCCACTGTCAGGACAATCCCAAATGTTCCAAACAGCAGATTTGTATTAATTATAAGAGAAATTTTAAATTGCTTCAATCATGAAAAATAAATCCTAAACTAGCATAAATTTACACCCTATACACACGACAATGAAATTATGTCAATCCACAAAAGATAAATATTGATTCTGCCTTTCATCCACATGACAGTGGCGTTGTCGGTGCCCTGAAACAGTATTTTAGGGGAATGGGTCCCAGAGCGGACACACCGCTTTTTGGAAACGATGGTGCCATAGTACCATGTGACCAGAGGAAGAAAACTCCAGATGTAACCTGATGCACATGCTCACATAGATAGATAGATAGCTTTATTTGTCATTTGACATGTAACAGCAGAATGATACATTCAGCATGTCACAGCAAACGAAATTACAATGCACTCAGTGCATTCTTCTGTGATTTTAGTGTGTCCTGCGGTGGCGTTTGTGTATTGCGCCACATATAGGAGTGGCATATGTATTACACCGTTTTAACCCAGTCTTTCTGTTTCCACCTGGACGCAGATATTTCTTGAAACGATACATGTATGGACGTGAAAATTTTAGAATCTGCTCAAGAAAAATACCACGAGTGTTGTCATCTGGACGTAACCTTAGTCGCTCTATGTTTTGAACTTGACCAGAGGTGCATCTGCTTTATATGACAAACAGCCTGCTGTAAATATCATGGTGCATTCCTAAAGTCTGGTCTGTGAAGTTTTTGGTCTCATTAAACACCACAACTGGACTCACCGGGTGCCATTGGGGACGGTGTTCCCTGAGGAGTACATTCTCCCGGAGGGAGGGCGGTGAGATGAGTCCTGGACCGGCTCAGGCAGGGGTACTTTCCTAATGACTTTACCGGATGTAGGTCTGACCTGCCTCCTCAGAGCTGTCACCTGACCAACACCACAAAAAACACAAACACTCGTCTCATCAAGGCCCATCACGTCATATGTTCATGTCCAACACTCACTGGCTGAAGTCCATGAAGCCTCCACCCACCTCCTCGGTTTTCCTCCTCAGAATCAGCTCCTGTTGCCTTTTCTGAGCCTCCAGGAGCTTCAGCTGGTGCTGAGGAGCAAAGCAAACCACAGCATCTGAGTCAGGTTCTGAACGTTCTCCTGATGATAAATGAGGACTCACTGACCTCCTGCTTAAAGACTAGATGTTCTACTGATGATAAAGGAGGTGTCACTGACCTCCTGCTTCCGCTGGTCTTTCTTCAACGTTGCGATCTCCCGGTTTCTGCGAGATTCGTTCATCCTGTTCTTCTCCTGCTGCTCCTTCATCTGCTTCATCAGACGAACCTGGACCAGACAGTTTAACATCAAGTCACAGAATCCTAACGGTGGCAGCAGCGTCACTGTCATCTCATAAAAAAGAACAGAATCTGATAAACTCTACTGATGGAGAAATAAACCTCATTCCATCTGTGTCCTTTCCATTTCCTTCCTTCCTTCCTGTCTGTTATTCTTTCTAAAGGAGCTAAAGGTCATCATTTGTGTCTCTAAGGTTGGAATCTGAGCAAGAAAAAACATGGGTGTCATAGGTATTTATGAAGATCGTTACAAATATTAACTCTTTAACCCCTGACGTGTCTATGGTGAGCATTCTGAATGCATGATTTATTTTAAATATTCATAAAAATTAAACTGTTTGCTCAATAGGAAAGGTTTCTAACCGCACTGATAGAATAGACTTTGTTCATTCCATAGACATCTGAGCATGCTCAGTACACCCCTCACCACCTGTGTAATGGGGGTAAAATACAGAGCAGTAAGTGAGACCAACCCACAATAAAAAATAGATAGTTTGGGCTTTTTTTTTTTTTTTTAAAAACAAAGTTTTCCTTGTGGTTTTTTGTTTTTACTGTTGTTTACAGTGTTGTGGTGATTTTACTTTATTTACTTTTTCTACTGTGTTTTTACTGAATTTTAACTGTAACAGTGTTAATACATATTTATTACATCTTTCTATGGCAAGTTGTTCGGGGATTCATCACTGAGTTAAATTCAACTGCCTTCATATTCACTACAGCAGCAGATAAACAGAAATAAATATATAAATATATTAAAGTCTGTGTATCATGTAGAGTCCTGTGTATTATGTTCAGAATATGTTCAAATATTAGAAGTCAACACTACCTTGGTCTTCTTCATTTCGGCCACGTCCATCTGGAGCTTCTTCAGCTGCTTCTCATACTGTGATTGGTTCTTCAGCAGGCGGGCGTGTTCCTTCTGAGCCGACTGCAGCTTGTGCAACTCTTTGTTCATGACACTCAGCTTCTTCTCGTACTCCACCTTGATTTTACGAGCCTTGTCCTCAGAGCCACTCTCCACGGAGTCTGGAAACACCACCGAAGAAGAAGGAGGCGGAGGAGTCAAACATGGACTTAAATACAGACAATGAGTCCATTTAAACCAACTGAATGAAGTTATGACACTGAGACACAGTCTGATAAATGATTATATCAGTATCAGGTATAATGTCAAATAAATGTCAAATAATTATTTCTTGAAGTGTCAGAGGTGGTCTACAGGGGTCTACAGTCAGTTTACAGTGGTCTACAGGGTCCATGGTGGTCTACTGTGGTCAGCAGAGTCTACAGTTGGTCTACAAGGGTCCAAGGTGATCCATGGTGGTCTTACTCATGTTCTGGAGCACACGGTCCCGCTCCAGTTGCGTGTCCCGGATCTTGCACTGCAGCATCATCAGCTTCTGTTCGTACTGCTGTTTGAGTGTGTGCAGACGCCGCTGGCTGTTCTCCAGCTCGTCGATCAGCTTCTGCTTGATGGCAATTTCACAGGTGATGTTGGCCAGATCAGCCTGGTAGTTCTCTGTCAGACACAGGAAAACATCCGTCAGCGGTCAGGTTTTATAAAGAGAAACACAGAGGAAACGGGACGGGATGAACCAGGACGAACCAAGACAAACCAGGTCAACGTGACCTTGGTTTGGACATTTAAATCAAATTTTATTTATATAGCGCCAAATCATAACAGAAGTTATCTCATGACACTTTACATATAGAGCCGGTCGAAACCAGACTCTAATTTACAGAAACCCAACAGAATCCTCCAGGAGCAAACACTTGTCATGTTAACATGCTTAACATGTACAGACTGATGAGTCTGGGTTTAATCAGTTCTCATTCTGTCTGAGATGTAAACTCGGGTCAGTTATAGGGTTTAATTGTAGTTAAACTGTTTCCTGCATCTGTTCTGACCCAGTTCTATTGGTCCAGTCTGGAATGGATATAGTTTATCTGGTACCTTTTTCATGTGATTCAGTCTGAGGTCATCTGTTGGTGTTAGGGTTACAGTTAAGGTTATGGTTAGATTTATGGTTGGGGTTATGGTTATGGTTGGCCATAGTTTATCTGGTACCTTTTTCATCTGATTCGGAGTCTGAGTCATCTGAGCTCTCCTCCACGTCCATCTCCTCTTCGTCCTCCTCCTCCTCCTCCTCCTCACGGTCACTGCCTTCCTGTATCTCCTGCACCAGAACAAACCATTATAAACCACCTGCATATGCAACATTTAACAATAGCAGTTTTAAATCAATGAAAAAACTCATACAATTTCTCCATCTTCGTTGACTCGCTCCGTCATTTCCTTCTCAGGTGACTTTTCTTGCTCGTTGTCGGGAACTTCATCTTTGTTGGCGCTGAAAGACAGTCCAGAGACACTTTAGAAACATGAATATAGTACGAGAGTCTTCACAGGTAACGCTGATGTAAAATATCTGACGTTTGGATTTTATACACTGTCTTTTTCCAAATGAGCCAGTTTGTGCTGACGTTGCTGCTTCTGGTTTGTGAAAAAGAACAGTGTATTTTCTTTCAGAGTCTGAGAACAAAAGCAAAAAGCATGAGAGGAAAATGCAGCAAAAGACCCCAGGATCTGGTGGATCCTGTTGACCAAAATAAGAACCATCTGCAAACACTGACTTGAATGACAAAAAGGTTCAGAGACAGAACATGAAACGTGTATTTATCGTCATGTTTAACATGTTTAGATCCAAAAACAGACACAATATTTGAGACTAAATAAGACATGGCTCAGCAGGTTCCACATGTTCCTCAGTCTCAGGTCAAATAAGAAATAAAAACCCAAAAGATGAAACAGGAGGCAGGGATGAAGCATGGGTCAGAAGATGAGCAGAAGAACAGGAGAACAGTAGAACAAACTAACAGAAGAATGGCAGAACAGCAGAACAACAAAACAGAACAGAAGAACAGCAACAGAACAGAACAAACCAACAGAAGAATGGCAGAACAGAAGAAAAGCAGAACAGAAGAACCACAAAACAAAACAAACCAACAGAAGAACAACAGAACAGTAGAACAAAACAAAACAAACCAACAGAAGAACTGCAGAACAGAAACAGAACAGAAGAACAAAAGAACAGAACAGCAGAAGAAAAGAACAATAGAACAGAACAACAGCAAAGCAAAAGAAAAGAACAGCAGAGCAGAAGAACAACAGAAAAGAAGAACCGAACAGAACAACAGAAGAGAAGAACAACAGAGGGGAAGAACAGAAGATCCTAAAAAAAGGTGTTTAATGGAGGTTCAGAGCTACTGTTTCACTGCAGGAGGAAAAAAAAAACTCCACAAAACTAATGTTAAAACAAAGAAAACGCGACTTTAGAGGAAGCAAAGGATTATGGGAGTGGAGGGGGAGTGGCAACTGAAGAGTGGAAGCTGTGACAAACCTGGCATCCTCCACCTCCTCCACCACCTCCTCCTCCACCTCCTCCTCCCTGTCTCTGTCCTCCAACAGCTGCTGGAGTCTTCGGGAGGGGTCAAAGGTCAAACACAGAAGAAGAGAAAGACGTGAATGGAGGAAAGAAGGAAGAATGGAGGACAGAATGGTCAGAAGAGACTAATGAAGACTCAACGCTTCACTATAACCTGCAGCATGAGGTTCTACAGGTTCCACAGTCTGGATTAGAGTTAGAGGAAGTTCTAGGGACCAAAGTCTGATTTTCAGTTCAAAGGTCAGATTTCCTGTTTTATTGAATACAATAGTAACAGCGAGGCTGGGAGCTGTCTGTTCTACAAAGACCTGCACAAACTGGAACAGAACCAGACGGAACATAGAACAGATGAGAACATCTACAACAACCCAGACTTTACTGTGAAACACGAGAAGATTTTCTTCATTTTAACATCTGGACATCTACAATACTGTCATCATCTCAACCACGGAGAACATAGGACAGAGAACACAGGACAGAAGAACAAAGCATGGAAGAACGCAGGACTGAGAACACCGAACGAGAACCCATGATGGAAGAACAAAGGACAGAAGAACACAGGATGGCGAACAAAGGACTGAGAACACAGGACGGAGAACCTAGGACTGAGAACACAGGACTGAAAACACAGGATGGAGAACACAGGACTGACAACATAGGACTAAGAACACAGGATGGAGAACCTAGGACTGAGAACACAGGATGGAGAACCTAGGACTGACAACATAGGACTGAGAACAC
>JAPQRP010000025.1:34580076-34590240 GCA_037367295.1 Apogon hyalosoma
TCAGCTCCTCCTCCTGTCTGAACTCTTCTCTGCTCTTCCTCCTCCTCTTCCTCTCTGCTCCTCCTCCTGTCTGACCTCCTCTCAGCTCCTCCTCCTGTCTGAACTCTTCTCTGCTCTTCCTCCTCCTCTTCCTCTCTGCTCCTCCTCCTGTCTGACCTGCCCTCTTCTGCTCCTCTTCTTCCTGCCTGACCTCCTCTCTGTTCCTCCTCTTCCTCTCTGCTCCTCCTCCTCCTCTTATCTGAACTCTTCCCTGCTCTTCATATCATATCAATCATAATGTCAAACTACAAACGATGGCGGTGCCTTTTCATCTCTGGTCTAACCTAACACCAATCCCGAGTTAAATCCTCTACAGGACAAAAACAATGCAGTAAAAATACTTCTAGTCAAATAAAGGAGGTTGGGCATCTTCGTGGACACTGACCTGCCCATAGGCGAAGATGGTGGCGTTGTAGCCCTCGAAGCAGCCATCGATGAGCTTCTCGGTGCAGGTGGTGTAGATGGAGTCCTGCTCGGAGTCCATGTCGAACAGGTAGTCGTAGGTGAAGGCCTTGTCTTTTCCCAGAATCACCTGGGGCTCCCCGGGCATCACGTATGTACAGATGTGACATCCTTCGATCTTCTCCCGGGCCAGCTGAGGTCGGATCCTACGTCGGGACACAAACAACAGACTTTCAACACGTTATGGACATTTTAACGTCAGATGGTTGGCGTTTGAATCACATAAACCCCAACAGAAAGGTACATAATGAACATATACTGGTACTGGTTAGTGTTAGGGTAACAGGGACGTACTTCTCCAACCCTAATCCTCATAAACAGGTGGAAAGAATGTCGGATTGTTCTGTGGTTCGGTTCTCTAATTCTAACCCTCATGAACAGGTGGACAGAACATCTGATCATTTTGTGGTTCTTGTGCTTCGGTTCTCTAACCTTGGCCTTCATGAACAGACTGAGCCTCTGTCCACAGTGGATAAGGGCCTCATTGTTCCTCTGGGTTCAGGAAAACAATGCAGAGGACGGAGCACAGAGCTTCCATTGTGTCTGATCAGCTCTGGATCCCTGCGCCAACACCGACGGGATTACAGCCACCGGACGGAGGCGAGGGGGCGGAGCCAGGGTTAACCCTAACCGGACGGAGGTGTGTGTGTGTGTGTGGGGGGGGTACACGGAGTTAACCCCAACCTGGAAATGACTCAGAGGTTAAAGTATAACAATATTAATGTTTGAGATGAACATGTCAGAGTCTGTTAATGTGTGCATTTAAAGACCACAAACAGTGTTAGGGAAAGAGGGAAAATTCCACCTGCGGTAGAATGGGGCGGGACTTACATATAGTTGAAAAGTGAACCAATCAGAGAGGGTTTTTCTTGGGAGAGGGGGTGGAGCCATAATGTGATTTAAAGATGAAGTTGAATGATTGATAGTTTATAGAATCAGATAATACATAAAACAAGTGTACTGTCCCCTAGTGGCTGGTTAGAATACAAGTCCCGCCTCCTCTGTATAACCACGCTAAACACAAGATGGTGCTCTTTATTTGTGCGGCTTTGAACGGGACATATCCTGGTGTCAAATGTCAGATTAATGCTTCATATGTGATTGTAGGATATGCCACTGGTACTTTATGTTCAATAAAATGGGCAGAAATGTGAGTCGAGTTGGATCAGTTAGGGTCAGGCTCAGTACAATGACCCAGACACGAAGGAGGTCACATCTCCGTTTATTCTTGATGACCACAGGAACAGGATGTAGAAAGAAAGAAGCATCTAGTTTGAATCTTAAAGACCCTTTTGAAGAACAAAGTCACAGTATGATGTAAATGTTCCACAGTCCAAACCAATCAGAACCACTCCGGTGTAAAGAACAAAAATCAGCCTTACTGAAGGAAGAAAAGGTATGTTTTTAGCATCAACAACCACTTAAAGAAGCATTTTCATGTACATTCATTCAGACAAAGACCAGACTCAACCATCGCTCCATCTCTGCTGTTTTCTCATCCTCTATCCCTGTGACATCCGGGATGGGGTTGCCACGGTAACCACAGAGGAAGCAAAGAATTAAAGTGCTAATCTGATCCTGGCAGCATGAGTCCCAGTGGATGGAGGGATGTGGAGACGATGGAGGTGGTGGTGAAATACAGCAGTTATTATTTATTATTATGTTCCATCCACTTATTAAGTCATTTTAACTCTGCCCACTGAAGGGGAGGCAATGGGTATTGTTTTTAGTTTGGTTTGTTTGTTTATTTGTTTGTTAGTTAATACTCCAGCAGCAAAACTATTGGTTGAATTCATACCACATTGGGTTTATAGACTGCCAGCGACCCAGAATAGATCTGATTACATTTTGGGAACAGTAGGTCAAAGTTCAACTTAATTAGGAATTTTTAAAATCTTTTTTTCTTTTCCCATTTACTTATAATGGCCGAAATTTCAAATGTCTATAAAAACATCAATTTTGTTTCAATTTACTTCAAAATTGGCACATATTTAGAGGCAACTGATATGCTGACATCAGCACATGCATAGTCATGATGACATCAGCTGGATCGATGCCAAAATAAGCTACAATACATGCGAGGGGTGGAGTTTGTTGAGCCTGGCGCCATTTGTTTACTATTAAGTTCAATCTATTTATTAAGTTATTATTTATTCATCAAAAAAGTACTGTTATTTGTGGGTCTAAACTCTTTTTTATG
The DNA here is from genome assembly GCA_037367295.1 of Apogon hyalosoma. NCBI lineage: Eukaryota > Metazoa > Chordata > Actinopteri > Kurtiformes > Apogonidae > Apogon > Apogon hyalosoma. Next base: position 34,582,778 of record JAPQRP010000025.1, read on the forward strand.
GTGTAAATGTCACACCTTAGGACAACTTTTCAACTGTTTTATTCATCCATAAAAGGCCAAATCAGCATGGACATTAAGAGATTGACTGATACATGTTCAGTTTTACAGACACCAACCCTAACTTGATAATCATAATCTTTACAATGCTGTTCAAGGGACGAAGCAGCTGGAGACGAGATTTACCAAAAACAGAACTTCAATGTCAAAGCACAGTCTGCAGTTCCTCTCATGTCCACTGGAGGCAGCAGTGAGTCAGTCCACAGAGACCCTACATTAACGCAGCTCAGCCTTTAAGCGCTTTATTTACTGAATAAAATCAAGCTTGATGTCTTCTCCAAAAAAAACACGAAGACCAAAACCCCATGTGAAAGAGACCACGCCCACTTTTAATTAACAGTTTATGTTCAATATTCAATAGTAGTTTCCATTATATAAAATATCTAGAAAACATGGAATGAATCCTTGTAGATGTAGTGAGCATTAGTTCCACATTTTAAGTCCAGAATGAAACCAGGATCCGTGCATCCTAACCCCAAAGCCTTTCTGACACATCGGTTTTTACATCATCCCTCTCCTGGTTTATTACCGAGTGTATAAATGTAAGTGTTGAAACTAAATCTCTAACTAACATGATTTAACATGTCTAAACCTGTAACGCACAAAAACAGACCAGACTTCTAATTATCATGTTACTCTCCTCTTTGAGCATCTTTCTTTTTCTAACCTGGTTCAAGATGCATATTTGTGGACACTCACCACTGCTCCTTTTGTGGAAACACTAAATATGAGTCACATGATACAACAAACGTTCTAATATAAATCTGCTGATGTATTCATGTAACAAATGTAAAGTCTGCAAACCCTAAAATCAGCAGCTTATGCAGACCAAACACCAGAGGACTGAAGAGTCTCAGGTCAGATCCATAACCATATGCTTTCTCCGGAAAGTCCCAGATTTAAAGATGATAAAATGAAGCAGTATCTTCAGTTGTGATTCAGAATTGTAGGTCATACATTGAACTGAGACAAAATGCCTGTTACTGTGACCAGAGAAATTCAGGATTAACGTCTCCTAGGGCAATGGCTGCCAAGACAAACATCTGTCCACTGACCATTAGGAGAGCAGCATAAACCCGCACCAAACATACATTTGTGTAAAAAAAAAACCTTTGTGTAGCTACAAATATGGATTTGACCATCACAGCTGTACAAGTTCTATTATTGTGATGACTGTGATGTGATGGGAAGATCGAGGGGACATGGGGATGGAGGAGATGAGGGGATGGAGGGGACAGGCAGATCGAGAGAACGGGAGGATCGAGGGAACGGGAGGAACGAGGGAACGGCAGGTTTATTACAACATAAACTGCTTTGGTACAAGTCACAATTTTATATTTACACTATTTTTATATCCAATATGTAGATTATATTATTTTATCTTTTTGGTGTTTAATGGCATTCTGGTCTTTTTCTTATTCTATTTACTTTTTTTTTTTTTGTATTTGCATATAAACTGTTTTGTTCCCTTCAGATTTTATTGCAACATTGTCCCTTAAAAATGTCATTACCTTCTCCTGTTTGAGCATCTTTGAGAAATTGTTTTTGAGATATTCTAATACCAACCAACCATCAGATCAATAAATTCAACACATCTGAAGACTTTTTAGGATCTTCATGAACAACCATTTAAGCATTAAGAGAAGAAAGATCTAGACCAGCGGTGTCAAACATGCGGCCCGGGGGCCAAAGGCAGCCCGCCAAAGGGTCCAATCCGGCCCGTGGAATGAATTCCTGAAATACAAAAATTACACTTAAGAAATGAATCATTCTAGTTCAGGTTCCACATTCAGACCAATTCAAGTGGGTCAGTTAGTAAAATATTATCATAATAACTGATAAATACTCACAACTCCAATTTTTTCTCTTTGTAAATGTAAACATTTTCATGTAATTTTCCAGTTTTTACTCTAAAACAAACCATCATTTCACCAAAAATGTGAATAACCTGCAATGCCGTAAGAGAAGTGTTATTGTACCAATATTCTGCCTGTTACTAAATGTTTTGTGTATCTGTAGATCCACTGATCTGAAAGTTATAATGCACATCTGGAAATGATAAAATGAAGCATAATATTGTTAAAATTGCACTTATCTTAAGAAATTTTAGGTTCTACATATTATTCACATTCTTTTAGAGGATAGTTTGTAATATCAACATTTTCATCATGTAAGGAAAGTTTGGGATTGACATTATTAATTTATTATTATGTTATTATTTTGCTGGTCCGGCCCACTTCAGGCCAAATTTGGCTGAATGTGGCCCCTGAACTAAAATGAGTTGGACACCCCTGATTTAGACTGAGGTAATAAACTCAGTCACATCATTTTTAACCCAGTCTTCATTTAGCAATGAGTGAAACCGTCCTTAGGCTGCGACTGTATTTCCGTGGCGGTGGGATACCTTCAACACGTGATTCAAACATCTGCTTAAATCCCCAGTCGTTCTGCTGCAAAGCTTCTCATTTAATACTATTTAATCTCCTGCAGTGAGCAAAAAATCCAGAATGAACAGGGTGGAACCGTAACTCTGATGTGATCAGATGCTGGAGGGAAAATATTCACTTCTGTCCATGGTATATTTATCTCAAATAAACTCATTCATCTACTGCATCCACAATCCACATAGGTAGTATTTATAGAATCTAATGTGTTATGCATTTAACTCCAGGATCGATAAAGTATCTTGACAGAGTTAAATGATAAAGCTGACATTGTCTCTTGATTCATACTACCATCATCAACCCAAAACCATGATCTGTGAGAAACAGTGATCACATTTCATCAGAGTTTCCTGGAAACAATACGCTGAAATATTTCTCTATGCAACACGGGCTGAAATTCCAGGAATACCGTGGCTTTGTTCCACCAAGCAGGAAGAGAATCAGTAAAGGCTTTGGGATCATCACTCCCATTCAGACACAGAATGTGGGAGATCAGTCACATTCCAAATGGTCCACCGGGTCCCGGACAGGGCCGAGCTCAGGGTTCTGTGGGTCCTGTGGGTTCTATGGGGTTAGGGTGGGGGATGGTGGAAGCAGGTTGATAACTGAAGCTGAAACAGGCCGACGGGTCCAAAGTGTTGGAACTGAACTGGAAACGCTGTGTTGTCATTATAGTCGGACAGACGCGGCCAAACCAGAAGAAAACAGCTGCGTGTCAAAGAGAAAAACAGGGAGGACACATACTTTTGGATATATAGAGGACATTTTTAGATGTGTGGTCCAGAAATAAACTCAGATATCACGTTTAAGACAGCAGACAGACTGTTAAGTGCAGCCTCCGACATAAATAACAAGGTGCCAACTCTCTATGCAAACACGGCTATTTGTGACCATCAGAGTCCTATTAGTGTGATGTTGGATGTTAAGTTACATCCACATCCTATTTGAGGAGGAGGGCTAGGGTTAAAGCTCAGGCGTTTTTAGCCTAAACCTGAAGTGGACAGATGAGAGTGAAGTGAAAACTGGAGAAGACAAAGCAGAGGCAGAACCAACAACATATTTGCATGGGTGTGGTGAATATACAAGCTGCACTATAATTACATCCAATTTATTTTGCATGAGCGGCCTGTTTGTGAACATAACAGGAAGACAAGATGAGGAGGAGGAGGAGGCGGAGGAGGACGTGGGGGGGGGGTGTTGTAGAAATGTGCTGACTCCTCGGAGCTGTGATATAGATAACTGAGGTCGGTCGGGATGCTATTTCTGGATCAGGTTCAGTTTAAGTGTAGGCTATGCTTAGCGCTGCAGAGGAATGGAGAAGCCTTTAGAAAGAAAGATGGAAGGAAGAGGAGAAACTCTGGAAACAGGTCCAAGGTTCAGCGGTTTTGGACAGTTCATCACCATGATAACGTGTTAACCCAAATAGCTGATAACTGATGCAAATATATGCTAAAGGCGCATGTGCACCTGCTCTGGAACCTCATGTAGACTATCACATAACTAGTTCTTAGTTTGAGGCAGATTTTTGGCTCCGTGTTAAAGTTATTACCACGCCCCCCCCTAAACGGGAAGCAAGAGGTATTGTTTTCGGTTTGGTTTGTTTCTTTGTTTGAGTGTCAACACTTTAGCAATAAAACTATTGGTTGAATTCATACCAAATTGAATTTATAGATTCCCAGTGACCCAGAATAGATGTCATTATATTTTGGGAAAGGTAGGTCAAAGTTCAAATTTTTTATGACTTAAAAAAAAAAATCTTCCCATTTACTTATAATGGGTGAAATACATGCCAGGGGCAGGGTTTGTTGTGCCTGGCACCACTTGTTTGTGGTTTGAAATTGGAAAAGACTAAGTGAAACAAAAATGATAAAACAAGACAAAAACGTGTTTCTTCTGTTTATTTATGTTGTGAAAGCAGTCAGCTCATATTCATTCAAGAAAACAATGTTAAAAAGTGATTATTTCAGGTTTTAAACTCCTCTTTATGGTCGAAACATAACTAACACCTCACAAAATTCTATAGGTACAACAATAAAAACTATTATAATTCTAAAATATTTGTTCCATGTGGGAAAACTGATGTAAAATGATGCATTAAAACATGTTTGAAGTATTTTAACTGAAAGTGTAAATAAAGTAAAACCCGTAAGACTAATACTTATCAATATCATGACTACAGCAATAATGAAAATTCTTTTGATAACTGTAATTTTATCATCCAGATCTCCACGTAAAAAAGGCTACACTAACGTGCATTAAGTATTTAGTTTGTTATTGTGTTAAAGACAGTGATCCTAATTATCCATTTAAGTGGCTAATGAAACTGAAAATTGCACCGAACGCACCATCAGTTTTGAGCCACTGGCTGGTGTTCAGCTTCTATTTTATCATTCTCACATTATATATTTACTACTCATATTCCAAAACCTGTTGAAACCCTGCATCACACTGTAAAAACAGACCGTGAACAGGAGGCGGAGCATTACATGTCCACATAAAAGCCCAACCTGAGACCTATTCTGAAAGTGCAGGATGCTCCTAAAAACTGGAATAACACTGTTTTATTTCACTTCTTCAGGCCTCATTTTGTTTTTCTAATGTTTCAGTGAGTCCCACTTCAGTCTTACACACGTTTGTGCCTATTCTGCCAGAAACAGAACAATAAGAAGACGTTTTCCAGCCCCCCGCTTACGCCTGCTTATAAAAATGACAAATCTAATGAAAGCAAACATCATCATTAATCAGTGTTGTACTCATGAAGACAACTTCAGTCTTTAAAACCCATTCAACTCAAGGAGCCATAAAAAAACAACGTGATGTCCAGTCAGTTTCTCTGTAAAGACCAGAGTCTATTCAAAGCTCTAACACACACTTCAACGAAGCAACGCCGCAGGGAAACAAGGTGTTATTCATAGCTTCTGTCTGGATACTCTGACTCGCACTTTAACACTGTGGCTAACACTTGGACTCCTCAGCCCTGATGACTTCAACCAGAAGAAAACAGACGATCCTGAACATATGAAACTGCTGAATCAAGGTGGTTGAGTTGGGCCTGCTGTGGATGTTTCTAATGTCTTTATTCCGCTGGTTATTGTGACCGTTCGCTGTTTGTTTTATCTCATGAAAATGATGATTATACTACATGCACTTATGCAAACTTCAGTCCAAAACCAAGTATTTCATGAAATCCTCATTTGTAAGCTGTAACAAAAAACAAATTTGGACTTAACTTGAAAAGTTATTTAATAGATTAATTTTTAACTCTAGGGCCAAATCCCAATTCACCCCTTACCCCTACCCCTCCATTTTGTGCGTTCACATGAAGGGGAAGGGGTGTCCTGATTCTCGATGAGTTGGAGGAGAAGGGCTAAGGCGGAGGGCTGTTTGGCACTCGAAAGATTTTTCCGGACCACACTACAAAAGGAGGGGTTTGAGAAATCTCCCATAATTCTGTTCGAATAATCAACAAGATGGATGTAAACACAGGAAAAAAAGTGCAGCAGTGTGACAAAAGAAACGCATAAATATACATATTTTCTTCGTAAACAACTTAATCATTTGATCGTCCGTTTAATGCTGTTTCAATGTGTTATAGACCACACTACTGCAGTTTGCGATTGATAGCTGTAAAAAGATGCCCAAAGCAAGAGATGGTGCCAGCTGCTGACGGCACGGTGGATTCTGTCACAAAGTTGTCACATCTGTTTATAGCGGCCTCGATGACGGAACAGGTCTGGAAGGGTTGAACCATTTCATAGGGGAATATTTCAACCCCTACCCCTTGTAACTCCGTTTCATGAGGTAGTGCCAAGTGCAAGGGCCGAGGGGGAGGGGTAAGGGGGAGGGCCAAGGGGTGAATTAGGATTGGGCCTATATGTAATATAAGTGCTCATATATAAACAGCATCTATGAGCATGTGTCAGAATGTTAACATGCTAGCTTGTTAGCACTGTTATATACTGTAACAACTCATCATACAGCAAAACACCACTACTGTACCCCAACACTGCAACCACAAACCAACGCTGCTACCGTACAGCAACACTACTAGTGTACACAAACGCCAACACCACTAGTGCACACAAACGCCAGCACCACTAGTGTACACAAACGCCAGCACCACTAGTGCACACAAACGCCAGCACCACTAGTGTACACAAACGCCAACACCACTAGTGCACACAAACGCCAACACCACTAGTGTACACAAACGCCAACACCACTAGTGCACACAAACGCCAACACCACTAGTGCACACAAACGCCAACACCACTAGTGCACACAAACGCCAGCACCACTAGTGTACACAAACGCCAGCACCACTAGTGTACACAAACGCCAACACCACTAGTGCACACAAACGCCAACACCACTAGTGCACACAAACGCCAGCACCACTAGTGCACACAAACGCCAACACTACTAGTGTACACAAACGCCAACACCACTAGTGTACACAAACGCCAACACCACTAGTGTACACAAACGCCAGCACCACTAGTGTACACAAACGCCAACACCACTAGTGCACACAAACCCCAACACTACTAATGTACACAAACACCGTGACGATAAGCCAACGCTGCAAATATAAGCCAATGCTGCAACCATAAGCCAACACCGTCACTGCTACCGTACACCAACACCAATACCACAATCATACACCAACACTGTACACAGCTTCATGTTTTTAATACCAGCAACTGACTAAAGAGTTTGTGGAGACTGTTGACAAGTCTTGCCATGCATGTGCAGCAGATCTCATAGGGTGTGACGCTGAATTCTCTGAGCTCTTGACATGCAAGTAAACGTCACAATGGGAACTCAGAAAGCAAACAGCCCCACGTGGAAATGTAATGGAAAAAGTTGTGAGCTTATCTCCATGAGCGGAGGTTCCAGGTTGCACTTAAAGCCACAGTGTCTGAAACAGGGCTCCTTTAAGGGCAGGGGGTGGGGTGAGGG
>JAPQRP010000025.1:34590340-34612015 GCA_037367295.1 Apogon hyalosoma
GTTCAAATTCAAACTGTATGAACTATTAGGGTCCAAATACACAAATAAATGAACCACAGACTAAGAAAAGTGGGTTTGGATAAACATGAGTCCTTTAAGACCCCACCGGAACCCTGAATATTATTAACACTTCTCCTGTCAGTGTCACAATGTTATGGTTAATTAGAGTATATCATCATCATCATCCCAGCCCAGGTTATGTTTTGCCTGTGTCACCTGTGTGTTTGCGACCGTGCATCTGCAGATGGGACAACTTGAAGTAGCGTTTGTTGCATCCTGGGTAGGCGCACATGAACGGGCGCTTCTCGCTGCTCTCTGACCGCACGATCGCTGGAGCGATACCGGGCACCCGGCGCACGTCCTGCACACACACATGCACACACACACACACACACAAACACAGACAAACACACACATACACAGATTCACAACTGAAACAATCAGCACTGAACGACCCCCAAACCGTCCCTGGATAACAATGACTCAACCAGTAAAATGTAATTAAGACAACACACAATTAAACGTGACCTGTGAGGCCGGGAGAGGGTCATTATAATAAAAGGCTCATATATTCATTAGATGGAATTAGCAGTAAAATGACTCCAGACTGACTGCAGCCCAAAGGGAGCTGTTAGTCACGCCTGTTAGACAGACCCCCACCCCCCCCATTACAGCCCCGCCGCTCGCTGCAGACGCACCAGAAGAAGAATAACAGGAAGTAACAGAAGGTTCATACAATATTTCAGTCTTGCAGAACATATATGGTTGTTTTTCTTCCTAACTTTACCCTTTCATGCCTCATATTTGCTCTGTTTTACTATTTGTGAGTCTCAAACAGGTCATGACTACAGCTAAGGACACATCAGTCACTGTTTCTACTTTTATGCTCAAAACTTTTGTCATTTTTGTACTTTTTTCTCTCCTCCTCCTCCTCTCCATGTGACCATCTGCTCTTTATTTTGTAAGGGTTCAGTAAAATGACTTTCAGAGGTCAGCGCTGTTGTAATGGCTCTGTTTACAGCTATTGTTGTGCAGATTCTGACCTGGACTAAGAGCAGTAAGAGCTACTGACAATCCAAAACCAAGTCCAATAATGTACATAATAATATATTATCTATATATCATTATATTCATCATTATATTATTTATATTAAGTATGTCACCATATGTTGCATTACTGTTAAAATATTCATACCATGTCCTGATTAAGAAACTTTATTAAATAGTTTATAAGTGAAAGGGATGTTTTTCTCCATTTAAAACTAGTTCCCATGCTCTAAAAGATTAGCTTTGATAATCATTACATCTTGTGAGTCCTTTATAAAGCCCGTGTACTGATCCATTTATTCTGACTGGTTCTGCTGTTTAACAGACTATTGTTAAGCTTCACAGATTTCCAACTGCATACGCTGAGGAACTATTTTACTTAACAGAAGCAACAACATCATTTTCAAATCAATCAAATCCTTTTCATGTAAATATTTTTGGTCAAATGATTGATTTCTTGAGGAAATGTCTGCGGAATAAGTGGAATAACATCCATATTGCCAAATAAACCCCTTGATTCCAATAATATCACGCCAGCTGCTATTTTCCTGAGACAGATAAAGATGATAATAATAATGTTGCTTTTGCTTTATAAATAATATAAAAATGATAGATTATCCTTACTACTAAAGCTCTTAGTTATGTCTTATGAACCCTTTATGAAGGACTTGTAAAACTACATCAAATGTAATTTTTAAAAAATCATGAAAAACCCTTACATTTAGAACATAACATCAATTTCACTGTGTTGCACTTTTCACTAATGAAAATGTACTAACACAGTGTTTAAAGAACCCAGAGGTATTGTAATGCTATGACTGTTTTTAAGTGAGGAATACTGAAACTGTAAGTACCCAGTTCATACGTTTTTTTTTGTTTTGTTTTTTGCTTCTTCTTTTTTTTTTTTACACTTTTGTATGTATAGAATAGAAAATACGAAAAGGACTCTAATAGATAACATCTGTATGAATGGTAATGGTGGAGATATTTTGTCACCTTTATCAATAAAAATAAAATGAAAAAAAAAAGAAAAGAAAGAAAATGTACTAATACTCTAAACCAACCAAAATGGCTGTCTTCACATCTACACATATTTTTCTTTTAGCTATTATGTAAATTCTTCTTTCAGACAACCTTTACTGATGACAAATAACCACCTAAAATGAGGGACAAGATCAGTAACTCTTTCTCCTTTTAACAGAATCAACCACTGCCATGATTTTTAGACAGATTTCCACAAAAACACCATCAGAAACATCCAACTCATTCAGAATGTCCTTGGTACAAAACTGCAAAAAGCACAACATCCAGTACATATTAAAAACAAATTATTATCATTAGGTTATTATCATCTGTGTTAATGTTTACTGAAGGAAAACTGAATACATTTTCTCATGTTATTATTGAATTATATTCTCTGTGATGCTGAGGGTTTTCCACAGCGCCTTAGTTGACTTAGGAGTCTGGGTTCTAATATTTTCCCTGAATTTGTTATAATATTTAGGTTCATATGTGGGGCAACAAACATTTTTAGCCATTATTATGACTAGATCTGTGCACACAAATTTGGAAAAGTTAGAGCAAATACAAACAAGAAACAAGGATCTTAAAACATGTAAATCATTAGATGTGGAAAATTTGGATAATTTTACATGAATCTGTCTTAAGTGGAGCTATTATTATTAATTTTATTATTATTATTATTATTATTATTATTATTATTATTATTATTATTATTATTATTATTAATATTACGATGCAAAAAACATTGTATCTGGGCATACATTTTCATGCACAAAACACACTGATTAATGGCAAAACATGTTTGTCCCACTTGATAAATTTTATATTAAAAATCAGACACTTAATGAGATTTTTAATTGTTTTAGATTAAGTACAGATATTAAGTTCATTGTAGATCAGCATCACTGTCAGTAAAGTGTGATTCATTTTCATGTTTTCCGATCATGAAGTTCAGTTTTCAACAGGCTGTGTGATTGTTTTTGTTTGTCATAAATCAATATTAATGACGAGCGTAGTTTCAGGTTCATCAGCTGTATTTCCTTTGGCAGTGCCCGAGAATTAGTGTAATCGTTTGGGTAAAAAATAGGAAACAAAACACCACTTCGCTGCTCAATATGTTATTTCACATTTTAGCAGCTATTAAATTATCCTTTAAAAGGCACAGGAGTGAGTTTGTTTATTCATCTGCACTGAACCAGAGCTCTTTATGTGTGTTTTGTGCAATTCAGTTGAGCAAAGAAGGGGAAAAAAACATAAGAGGAAAAAGGTGGATGATGAAATAGACCCTGCAAAGAAAGAAAGACAGATCTTACAGTGTTGTGCTGTGGACTAAGAGCAGGTCTGGAGAATCTCTGCTCTCTGTCCTTTAGAGCTGCTGACAGACAATAATTAAAATATAATGATTTATTAACATGCTGATCCTTGAATGGAAACTGTATCTTTACCCAGCGTAACACTATGTGTGTGTCTGTGTGCGTTTCTCCGACGCTTAATGGGTTTGTGGAAAAGTTTCCTCATGACCTTTTAAAGATCTGTGTGTGTGTGTGTTTGTAAATCTCTGCTGCATATCAGTATTTCCTCTTCACATCGCCTGTTCATTGCATCAGGCGCTTCGTTCCTCTTTCTCAGCTCCTTCACTTATGCTGTTATACATTTGTGTGTTTTCTGTGATGTGCGTCTGCAGACAGAAGGTGTTTGAAGACACGAAGACCCTACGATCAGAATTAACCCTCAAAGACCTAAACAGCCTCTGATCATCAGAGCATCTACTAATGGAAAATGTGTAGTAACTTTAAAACCACTAATCCTATCAATACATGTAAATAATTCAGGTGAAATGCAGTTTTTCATCTTTTCAGTGGAATCAAATATGACCCATTTGGACGTTCAGAGGCTCCGTAGTGAACGTGGAAACACTGTCATCTTCTACAACATGGATTCACCAGTAAAACCCATAGAGTTTTTATAAATGACAGTGGTTCGAGACGTTTGTTTGATGTCACTTAATGATATATTTTGTTGAAATTGTTACTTTCTCCTCAGTTTCAGTCACTTTTTCTTTTTCTCTGTTCTGATATGTTCTGATATAATAACCTTTGACTTTACTCTGAGCTTTTAGGAACATCTACATAATCAGTGAGTAACATATAGGAGAATACCTGATTTTCACTGAAAAATATAGAGCATCAAATAAAAATACTGATATATCACTTTGGAAAGGTTAGATGTAGAGAAAAAAAACTTTTGGAATTTACTATAAAAATACATATAGGTTTTTAAGAGTTAAATATCAAACAACAAATAAATTTCAGTGAGTCACAAAACATATACCTTGCAAATGAAATGATTTGTATAATAATGTCCATATAATTGTGTAAATTGTTGGTCTTTTATCATTGTTTCCTCAGTCTTACAGCACTCCTTTTGTCTCTCTGCTCTTGCTTGACTTTGTGCGACTTCTTAACTTTTGCTTAAATGCTGGATATCAAACAGTATTTTCCTTCTGAAATAAAGGGCTTTGATATTATTGCACATTTAGTTAAAAACTGACAACAATCAGGGTTGAGCACTGTTACCACTGCTGTAACCCAGTAAAAACTTTATTTATTAGTCCTTTAATAACTAGTAGCCTGTTACAACCTTCTCAAATTTTTTTTTGCTTCAATGCATTTTATTCTGAATAAAATTATCATTTTTATTCATATCTAACATGTATACGATGCTTACTTTGATTATATTGTTATGCATAACTCTCATTACTCATTACAATAATAGATTATAATATATTTAGATAATCAGTGATATAATAATTAATGCACCACAGTGGTTAGTCTGTGTTGTTGTTGTTGTTGTGTAACCCAGCCAATACAATCAGGTACATATGGGTTAATTCTTCTGTCTGGAACTGGTCCCTGAGTGCCTTCAATAACAGCTCATTGCCCCTAATGAGCTAATGCTAATGCTAATGCTCGTTGCTGTGTGTATTAGGATGAGTATAATGCAGAGACTGGGATAATAGAGCAAGTTAACCTTTAACCTTTAAAGGTGTTTCTGTACAGTAGTGGTATTATGAGTCCTACCTGGATGCCCCTGAAGACTCCATGTGTGTGTATACGGTACTGTGTGCTGCAGCTGTACACCATGGGGGTACTGGGGTCGCTGTCGTAGCCCGGTGCATGACTGTCAACACAGAGTGGACACACATCAACCACAGTGAAGACACAGAAATCACATTTACATTACTTCAGAAAAATCCAAAAACAAACAGAGAGAAACAGCCAACACATGCCCTTTTCTTATAGACAGAAACACACTTTTTACAGAAGTCAGAATGTTTCCTGTAGTGCAACAGACATTAGCAGGCATTACTGACTCTGACACATACATCCCATAAAGCAAACAACAGACTAACTGACTGTCTGTCTGAACAGAATAGAACAGAATAGAATATCTTTATTGTTATTGTAATAAGTACAAGGAAATGAACAGTGCCATCTAATCTGTACATCATATATAAAACCTGTTGCTCACCTCAACTTTATTCATAAAGCACTTTAAAAACAACACAGTTGGCATTAGAGCTGGTCTAAACCAGACTCTGTTCTGTGGATGAACAGGTAATGACTTCATTAGGTCATATATCCCACTTAATTGTATACGCTCAGATGCATATGTGTATATGTTTTTGGTCAAATAATAAAATAACAAACCAGCAGGAAAACACATCCATAAATCTATAAAGCCAAGGATGGAAGTAACAAACTACAATAAGTCAAAGTAAAGTTTTTGTGTATGTATGCTTATTTTATATCTCTATGATTCCAAGCACCTTCTGTTGCAAAGTAAAAAAAAAAAAAAGTAAGTCTTTATGAACTGAAGATCAGAATTGGTTCTTTGTACCAGGAGGTTTGATGAAACACCAAAAAAGCAAACTTTCACTTAAAACAAATGGAAAAAACAAAACCTAAACACAAACCTACTGGAATCCAAATCCTGGTCACATTCAGCTGATGATGAACATGGAGCCATAATTAAGCAACCAAATCAACTTTAAGTAAATACACAATAGGTAACTTGTCTTATTTGCTTTGATTCAAGTAGATTATTATGCAAATAACATATAAAGACATGCTAGTGTCACAAAAAAATAATACTATTTCCCCACAGCATGGCTTTGGCTACAGTGAACGCATGCAGTAAAATATGCATGTATATGCTGTTCACGATGATGTGCTGCTGAATGTGTCTTTGTGGTGACTGCACCTGCACGGTATGAACAGGGCCGAGTCACAGCCAAAACAAGCCTGGTACTTCAGCTTTTAGGCCCAACACAGACCTACGAAACTGAGTTTGAGTAATAAGCAGCCACGTCATTAGGAGTAGAAGAAGAGGAGTTCAGATTGATTGTAATCACGATACTTTTATTTTGTATATGGGCCGCATGTTCAACACCCCTGCTCAAGAGCTCATCAAACAGGAAACAATAATGAATACGTCATAGTGATGGAAGGAGGCTAATAAAAAACAAAAGAACTACCCAACATTTATCCATTTAATGTCTGAAAAAAACAAGTGTGTAAGGATAATTCTAAATAACACATTTTTGCACCAAAACAAAGAGGAAAATTTGTCATTGTTTATAGGCATAATGTAATGTTTTTTTCACATTAAAACAAGAAGAAAATTTTGAGTCATTATTTATAGATTATTATGCTATTATTTTACTCGAGGTCAGTTGATTTGTATTCATCCCATGGGCAGAATTGGAACCTCTGATGGGCCGGTTTTGGCCCACTGGCCGCATGTTTAACACCCCTGCTCCAGAGCTCATCAAACAGGAAACAATAATGAACATGTCATAGCGATGGAAGGAGGTTAATAGAAAAAAAAAAACAAAAAAAAACCCAACACCTATCAATTTAATGTCAAAAAACAGGCATGTAAAGATAATTATAAATAACACAGAAAGGCATAAAATTGTAAATATGTGTTGCTTACATGATTAAGAACTAGCTGACTTTAATCCAGTTGCTTAATCCTCTAATCCTGTCATCACTTTGACGCATCCACACATTTTCAGCTCATAAATACAAGTAGTTTTTAGTATTCAGAGCCATGTTCTAAAGTACAACAAAACCTGCTCTGTGCGACACAGCTGCTGGTGTTTCCTCTCATATCTTCTTACGATAACAGAAAGCTCTTGTCTATGAAATGTGTAACGTTTCCATGTGCCGACGCAAACGAGGAGGATGGGAGTCTGCGTCCTGCGCTGCTGTTATGGGAATGTACAGTACACGGCCCAGCAATCATAAGGTGCTCTTTGTGCTCCCAAGGACACCCAGACCATGTCAGCGATAAATCTACACTCCACAGGTTTTTCTGTATTCATATGCTCTTTTGCTCACATCAGTTCTTTATTCATTCGCCCTTTTTTAGTATGAACTGTACATATTACACAGGTAATGTTTAAGTTGTGTATCTCCCTCTATAGAAACACTTCAAACTCTTGTGTATAGATTGAATCCATGTCTAATCTGCAAAGTACGAACCAAGAATATCGACTGTAGTACGTCTAGAATCTTGTATATTCTCCAAAACCTAACTAGATTAACTTTGTTGCCAATTTTTACAGTACAATGTTTTTTTTTTTATTTTGTTCAACCACCAACCCCAAAGCCCAAAATATTACATTTACTATGACAACCGACTGAGAAGAACAGCCAAACATCACATAATCAAACAACATTCAGGCTTTAAATGACAACATTTATATAAAAATGTCTTCTTCTTAGATCGTATAATTTCATCTCAAAGCAAGAATAAGATACTACTAATAAATTCCATGTCTTTTTATAGGTAAATACAGAATCACTTTAAGTACTTATCATGAGTAAACTCTGGTTCTTACTTGTCGTGTTTATGTTGGACTGACGACTATAAATCACTTTGTTAGTTTATATTAAACCTACGTCTGGATATTTGATAAAAAAAACAACAAGGCTTACGCTGTTGGGGGCTGACAGCAAGGGTATATCCCCAAAATCGCCCCAATCCTCTGTTATATATAAATCTATCCACGATAATTGTTAGACACTCGATATGAACTCAATTTGAGCGACATCGACCTGATAGTGGCAGAATATTGGTCAGAGAACCATTTTTTCCCACAAAACTCCGATGAACTCTGGATGGTAGACAGAAAAGGGACATTTGGAAGACGATCAATATGAACCAAATTTTATCTGTCAGCCTATTATTGCTTGATTTATGTCCAAAAAAGTGATTTTCAGCTAAAGCGCCCCCATTTGGATGACTTATAATACTCACAGAGAAGCTGAAATGGATTGGGTTCTTCCACTAGGGGTCCTCTCTGTTGGTTATTAAGGGAGAAGAAATCCAACCAAATCTGTCATGGTTATCGCCTTCACACGAAGGATATCCAGCGGCGTTCGGCGGAAAAACCATTATATCCCTGAAATCGAGTTTTGGGGATGTAAAAATGTGGGTACGTTCTCTCCCTGACTCGTCTTCTGTCTTTCTCTTCAATGTCTACTGTTAAATACAAACAGAAAACACACACACTAACAGTATATAGGCCGGTAAATTTTTTGTGTACTGACGAAGTGATGAAGTAGCGTTTCAAATTACTGAACATAAGTGGTGGTTAAATTCTTATGTAGTGTATGAGTATGTTAGAGTGTTTGTCCAATCATATTCCACCGTCATGCGTTGCTGGGTAAAACGTATCTCAGAATCAGAATCAACAGTACAGCCTCTGGAGCTTCAAATACATGGAACTAGTGCGTTGACAAGCGGGGGTCCACGGGTTCTAGATGTTGTAGTTTTTACACTGTTGTGTATTCGTGCATGCTGTACCGCATTTGTCCAGCAGTCATCGCCAAAATCATTATGGCCATAGCAACGTGATTGTAAGGCCATTGTATTCCAAAAGTACTAATATCTCCCAAAATATTGATCCTATCAACTTGCCGTTTTCACTAGTCTGTTCTTTGACCAAAAATACATAAGTATGACAAACTGCAGCAGTCAGCTCTGTATGGATTTTATGTGAATCCCCAGACACACGTACATCCACGCAGATGGAAAATGTTGATTTAATCAGATTTCGTGTTGGCCACATGGGGGTTACCTAGCAGGTGTACAATAACATTGGCATTTTCACGCCATTTGATTTGGACGATCAAAGAAGGAGTAGTCAGAACAAACCACATCTGTAGAGACTAGAATAAGATCAACTATACTGGTTTAGATTTAATAGATGTAGTCAACCTACGATGGCCGACAGACAATAAAATAAGCTGTGGTTCTGGTGAATATTTTTCATTCACATTTGTGTGTTTTTGTCATTTTATTCGGTAAATATTGTTGCACTTGAGATGATGCCGGTGGTGCAGCTGTGGCTGTAGGGAAAGGAGACCTGCTGAGTTGTGTTTGCTGTTTTTTTTGCTTTAGTGTCGACATTCATTCTCACTACAGGAGATACCTGTACTATGTTGTAAATATTACACAATATGCAAAACAATTTAACATACATATAGAGTATTTTGTCCCCCTCCTGTTATAGATGCTGTTGTATAAACTGTTATTATTACTATAGGATTACTATTGCACCAACACATCATCAGTACGGTAAAACTAACCGGTCTAAACCCAGCTCATGTTCCCTGACCCCGGACCTCCTCCCTCACCCTCATCTGACTAGATGGACCCCTCAGCCGTCTGCATGTACCCCCACCCTACTGCATCCTTACAGACTGGAACTACATCAGCAGATGGATGTCCGTCAGTCCTGGTCTCATCTACAGCCTGTCTGTCCATGGGAGTGGATCTCTCCTTCACTGTGGTTCTCCCTGAGGTTTCTCATTTTCCCACTGGTTTTTTTTTTAGTTTTCCTTGCTGTGAAGGAGGGTCTAAGGATGGAGGATGCCTGGGACACTAATCATTTGCTTCACCGACTTGTTTACTAACCGATTAACTTGACTGTTTGCTTATGTTCTTTCTTTTTTTTAATTTTATTTTTTCATTTGGAAAGATACTTTAGAACAGACAACTAAACACATTTGCATATCATGTCTGAAAAGTCAACAACTATAAAGCATGAAATTTAACATACACATGTTCCATCTAAGTTCTCTCTTTAGAAAAAAAGCTAAACAAAACAAAGACAACTGTTCTTAAAGGACGTCTCCCCTTTTTTTGTTATATTTTGTTAAACATACCTTAGAACAAAAAGATGTCACATTTTTTTTCTTATTTTCCTAATTCTTATTCCAAAATCCACACAAGTTTCAGCTCCAGTACATCCAACCAGTCCAATTATAACTCATCATTTCCAGTTAAGTTAAATCTGGCCTCAATGGGGTGATGTATACAATCCATTTTGACCACGTTTGCTTATTTTCATAGTTTTTTTGTTTTTTTAATCAATTCAACAATTTCTGTAAAGCCCTGTGAGGCGACTTTGTTGGGATATTGGGCTCTACAAATGAAATTGAATTGAATAAACTGCTTCTCCAGGTAATCGTTTTCACAGAGCTCATCATAGTTCATACACAGGTAATGTGTAGTTCTGTATTTTCATACTTACTGTGAAATCTTGACCCATGCCTATCGTCTTCCAGCTCTCCTCCACTTCCTCTCTTCATCCTCATTCCTCTTTATCTCTCCACCCACTCCCTCCTGCATCTAAACACTCCCGCTGTTGCTTTACTCCTCTCCTCCTCCTCCTTACTACTCTGCCACACCTCCCCTTCCTTCCCCTGGTGCCCCCCCACCCATGATCAGAGGCCAGGTTCATTCTCTACATGCAACTGAGCAGCAAAACCCCAAAAAACAAAGACATTCCTGGTGCCTGTTCTGGCCCATAGTGCACGTATACAATATGCCTCTATCAAACACACACAAACACACACATTCATCCATTAACTATGATGAATGCCTGTTGGCTCGGAGCAGGAAGGTATTCGTGAGCTGACACAGACGCTGACTGGTGAACGGCTATGCAGGTCATGATGACATACAGTAAAGCACAGCACACACTGCTCTGGGTTTCAACTATGCCTTAATGCAGGACAGTCTCGCAATCATAGAGCTTCTAAATGGTTCTAAAACTGCATGTTTATTTGAGGGTTAAAAAGGGAAAATGTCAGTATTCTACAATTAAAGACACTACATGACCTGTTCCATCCTTCTTACATTCGAGACCATGAAACACCTAAACCCATAAAGACCCAAACCGCCACTGGCAACCAAAAGCATCTAGCATGTTTAATAACTTCTGAATCACTAAGCCTATCAATACTTTGAAATAATTCAGATAAAATACAGTTTGTCGTCTTTTTTATGGTCATCAGATATGAGCCATTTGGATGTTCAGGGGCTCCGTAGTTACCGTGGAAACCCTGTCATCTTCTACAACATTGATTCACCAGTTAAACCCATGGAGTTGGATCAATGACAGTGGATGGACACACTTGTTTTTCTGTTCAGTTACACATATCTTTGCTGAAAAAGTCCATTTTTCCTTAGCGAAGGGGCACAACGGCATCATGAGCCTCCTCTTTTTGGAGGGGTGTACGGTATTCCCAGCCAAACTTACATGTGGTCTTTACGTCGGGTACCATCCCCATTGAGAAACGCTCTACTTGTCCAACTGCTTGCATTTCAACATGCTAATACCCGTGACAAGGTAAGAGAACAATGTATTGATAATTAGCATGGCTTTGAGCAAGCCGTGTGCTATTTTTTTGGCTGTGGTTTTCAAAATCAGGGCTGCACGGCTCGCTACCTAATGCACTAATCTGGAATGGGCTGCGACCCTGTTTTCATTGGGTTTACAGTTAACTGAGTGAAATGCAGAACAGTGCTATGATACATGTGTCGCAAACTGGATTAACTCTAGTATTTTACCCTCACAGATCTATGAGTTTCTCCTTCCAAAAGCTTCCTGTGGATACAAATGTCTATAATATTTACAGCATTCTGTCAGATTTACAAATCAATGTGTGTCAGATAGATCCAGATTTAGTTATATTTATTGAGTTTTGACATTCCTGGTTATATGGTCACAGCACCAAAATATACATGCTGTGTTTAGGCGCTGCTGCAAACTAAATTTAGTCTTCAGTGTTAAAGGGGATTGCTGGCTCTCCATCTCATACTATACCAAACAGGCAGCAAAATGCATTTATTTGACATTATTTTGACAATGGAGACATCATTAAAACTGTAACTTTCATTTCATTACTATAGATTTGGTTCTCAGGGAGACATCAAACTGCTTTTCAGGGTCTTGAGCTTAAAATGTTTAATAACGCCCCTAGCATAGGACCAAAAACAGCCCCAAAGCTTCTCTTTAGTTTAGTATGGGATATTCATAGTCCTTCTGGAGGAGTTTAGTCTTCCCCAACACAGTGGCACATCACACGTTAGTTGACAAAGTCCTTATATAAGAACATTAGCATTTGTTGGAAATTATTTCTTCTTCTTTCTAATAAAGTCACAATATTCAAGGAAATTACGGTATATCTTCTACTAAAAATAAGATGCACAAAAAACTGTCCATCTATGGCAGGGTACAGTTAATAATAGCTTCAAAATAAACTGAAATTGTAAAATGCCATTAAAAACTTTATTGTTGCAAGTTTGATAAGAACATGAATATATTCCTCATATCAGTTAATATCACTGGAGCCATTCAGTACTCCCAAACCTATAATCATATCTATCAACATATGAAACTAAGACTAAGGATCTACCTATAGATTTTTTTTCATTCAGCTACTTGAATTTGAGTGTGAGACTATTAAATCAATAATGTAAAAGCAAAGTGGTAGAAATTGTGTGCAAATGGCACATTTTTTAAAAAACCTTTGATTATATGTCCAACTCATTTCTGGTCAACAGTGGGTAGACAAATGAAGAATAATTGTGATTATACTAATTAAAAAGAAATATTGAGATAGAAATATTCAACCAGAAGTGTTTCACAGTAATTTCAAGTTGATAATAAAACTGAAAATGTAAAACATAATTGTAAATGCATGTGGTTCATCCTCACCGCTGTCAGACAGTACAATACAACACAACAGTGTAACCCTGTCCTGTGTGTGTGCCATCTGTTCTGTCTGACATAGTGCAATTCTACTCTATTCTAAATACGTACATAGTCATTAGAGGTTATTACCACTATTATTTTTATTATTTTTATACTGCTTGTCTTGTGCACTATCTTTATGCATGCACATTTTTTTATTGCACTTCATTCTGTTGCTGCCTTGACCATGGAATTTTCCTGGTGTGGGATCAATAAAGTCTAGTCTAATCTAATCTAATCTAATCTAACCTAAATGATCTCTGAGCCCACTTGCAGTACTTACAGGTCCACCAGAGGGCAGCACTTTGTGAACTAGTTAGGATATCCACAATGTTTGACAAAGAGACAGCAAACACCTCAAGCAGTTCTTCTACAATTGCAATTCTATTCTGTTGTAAATATGTACATAGTCATTAGAGTTTATTACTATTATTAGTACTATTTTGATATTGTCTGTCTTGTTTTTGTTTGCACTATCTTTACGCGTGCACTTTTTTTTTACTTGCCCTTTATTCTGTTGCTGCCTTGACCATTGAATGTCCTTGTGGTAGGATCAATAAAGTCTAATCTAATCTAATCTAATCTAATCTAAATGACCTCTGAGCCAAATTGCAGTACTTGCTGGTCCACCAGAGGGCAGCACTTTATGAACTACAGCTTGGATAAACATAACGTGTGACAAAGAGTCAGCAAACACCTACAGCAGCTCATCTGGTTCTGTCCACAATGGCAACAAAACACTCCTACCAGCTTTACAGCTCACTCTGTGTTATTTTAAACCTTGTTTGTTAAACCCCAACAAAATCAGTTTAACAACTTTACTAAAGCTCTTTAGGCTGAATGTCAAATATGTTCATTTGCACTGCCGCTCTTTAAAGAGAGCAGTGGATGAGTGCCTACCTCTTTATGCTGGATGCCAGTGTATTGACAGGGTTCCATGCCACACACTCCAACTGAGAGGTCATTTGATATAAATTTTCTCCGCTGTGGACGAAAGACAAAACGTAGAGGAAAAGCTCATGAGCTCAGTGGACTGTCATTTAGTGTCCCTGTAAACCCCAGATATGTCTAATCTCAAAGTAATTTGTCAGCTTTTGAAAGATCTGCTACTTCACTGCCTTTCCTCGATGAGCAGGAGACACTTTTGGTAACTTTTTCTTTATTAAACCTGCATGTTTTTAGGTTCAGGCAAAAAAAAAAGAGCTCTGGTTAGGGTTAGGAAAAGATGTTGGTTTGATTTAAAGGTTCAGAGTGTACAATGCATTTGTGTTTGAGTCTGTTGAACCGGGAACTGGTTGTTGGTTGATTTGACTGCATTTATAAGATAATTTTAGTTATTGTAGAGGAGCAGAAGAGTGATACTGAAGAACTAGAGTTGGAGTTCGGTAAAAAACTATGGAGTAAGTATAAAGATTTCCCCAAAAACCTGACTCATCTATGTAGAAAATAGTATACAGCTTGTTACTAATGAATGTAGTCCACTGAATCTTTAGTTTAGAAACAGTGTTGGAGTTGTATTTGACATCAGATCTGAGAATGTGTGAACCTTTAAACCAAATCTTATCTGTTTCATCGCCCTACACAAAGCACTTGTATTGCCTAAACATAAAAATGTTTAACAAAAGTACTTCTAGCCTAAATCTCCCACCTCTATCCATACTACGTGCCGTCAGTGCTTAAACATACCCATAAAACCTGCAAAATAGTTAAACATGAACATTATTTCTGAGAGACACAGTTGAAAAGTGCAGGGACAGTATTTTTTTTATCCATAAATGTTGAGATTATATGTATGTGTGGTTTTCAGAAATGTTTTATTTTTCTGACTCCAGTCTGTGTTTTATTCATTAATTTATTTCTATTTATTTCACCTTTATTTTACCAGGTAGGGCAATTGAGAACCAGTTGGACCTGACCAAGATGCAGTGTATCAGGCAGATAAAACAGTAAAAACACAACAAAACAAAGAAACAAGATACAAAGTCACATAACAAGAATTAATACTACTAAAACAGAATATTGTTTACAGCATTTACAGTGATATATTTTTTTGAAGGAGTAGTTATTAGCAGTAAGAATATAAAACAGATGAAGCAACAAAGCTGCAAACAGCACACACACACACACACACACGCACACACACACACACACACACACACACACACAGTCTGATGGAGCTGAGGTCAAAGAATGCACCTCAAGCAGACACCAGAAATTCTTTGATTAAACACAGCAGACACCACAATCATTACTCACAGCTGCCATGTAAATACACACAAATTTGTGCACTCACACACACATATATGTATCTATACATACACACAGTGGATTTATAGCTCTCATCCCCTCAGACCCTCTATCACACCACCTGCAGGCTCACAGCGGTCTGCTGGGGTAGATGTGGTGCCTGGTACCCTGCTCATTACACAGCTATTATTTTACAGTACAGCAGGGGCACAAAGCCAGCACAGCACAAATGGTATTTCTGCAGAAAAAAAAAATGTTGGGAAAGAGGCTAAGCGTAAGATTTAAAGTAATGATTCATGACGTTTTCAAATAAATAAGTGTCTATTTTCCTTCTCTGTTGCTGACTGATGGAACCCATCGCTGATTCAGCCTACTTCCATTTAATAAACGCACTCTGTCCATGACATCCAGTGTCTGGTACAGTACATCTCTCCTGGAAAAACGCTCTGGTTCACAGGAAACACACAGTAGCAAATGCTGTCATTTAGCATGAAGAGTCATAAGTACGATGGATGAGTAGACAGTGATTATCACACGTCACAAATACAGTGTGTTTGGTTAAAAAAAAAAAAACATGTTGAAAAGTGCAGTTCATCTAAAGCACAGGTGAAAACATGCAGCCTGTGGGCCAAAACCGGTCCCCCAAAGGGTCCAATCCGGCCTAGGGTTTCAATTTATGAAATGCAAAAAATTCACTGAAGGTATTAACGAGGTCAGTATATCCTTTGGTAATTGGATTTTCTTTTCAGAAACAAAAGAAAACCTAGTGGTTAATTGATTTTCGTTTTAAAATAGAAGAATTAAAATTTAATTTCAAGGCATTTTTCTTTTTCAGTGTCAAAACAGATAAACCAAATTTAAAAAAAAAACAATTGATTTTCATTTTCGCTTTCTAATAACAAAGAAGAAAGTTGCTACCTGACAGAAATGGAAAAAATTACCAAAAATGCCTGTTTTCATTTTTTCATTTTCTGAGACCAGATGTTGTCATTTTCAAGGAAAGAGCGTTAACGCCTAGGTCACAAAGATTCTTACGAACGATGGGTCTGTACGAATCTTCCAGTTCATACAAAATCTGGAGTTCGTAGACATTTGTACATTCAGAGTATGTCTGCCTAAGTTGTATTTTTTTTCAGGACATAGGTCAATGACGCAAAATGAAGCAGCAGTGTTACGAGAGTACAGTAGCACAGATATCACAATTCGGCCAAGAAAAAAAAAAGATTTAGACAATTATGATCTGAGGGTAACGATTTGTCAAAGATGTAAATGATACTGACTTCATGTCACCACCGCAGCCATTAAGAATAAAGCATGTGGATTCATAGAAAAGACCTCTGTGTTTTCATTACATGTTGTTCCTGCAGGCCAAGCTGACTGCCAGCAGAGTAAATACAGTCCTGTTGGTACCAGGCTGCAAGATTAGACAACCGACTCGACTCACATGAGGCTTCCCAGCCGGGTGTGTGCGTGTCCGCCGAGTAGATATCAGTTATGTTTATGACAAAGAACATCTTTAGACTGAGACATCCGGGATAGTCTTCATCTACCCCCCAAAGTCTGTCTTTTCCACTCATACACACACAGACCATCTTTAGTATGAAGCCCTGCTGTGGAATTTATACAGCGGATTCCTTCTGTTCCTCAGTGTGTCACTGGCATGTGAAGAATGTTTCATTACATACAATCATAACAACAAACAGCTAGGAGACAGTACAGAGGAGATGTACCTGCACAAATGAGTTTGAATCTAAAAGACACTTATTAAACACTAACTGCACATGATCAGTGTGGGAAGTCCTCCATGTCAGGTTTAGAGAAGGCTTTGGACTATGGTCACTACAGTCACATTGACATGTTGACCCATAAAGACCCACAACCCTCGACATTTAACCATTATCAAGTGTCACCGTTTATTATAACATTATCATTTGTATTTTTACATATTTCTTAGTAAATTTCAGTTTCTTCATGGTTGTTCATGTTATTCACATTTTTTAAAGTTGTAGATGTAAACATTTTCATAAAGTAATTTTACTTTTTTCACTGTAAAAATAGAGAAAAGTCTGGAGTTTATATATCTATATATTATGACGTTATTATTTTGGCCATGGTTACGGCCACAGTACAGCAGAAAATATCAGTTTGTCTATTGCCACAGAGCCAATCAAATGTTAGCATTTGTAATAATAATAATGAATTACTTTTCTGTAGTGCTTTTCAAGGCACCCTAACCCTTTATATTAGTGATCCATTATTCATTTGCTCTCTGGTGGTGGTAAAGTACGTTTGCAGCCACAGCTGCCCTGGTGCAGGCTGATGGAAGCACGGCTGCCAATTCTCACCAAACGGCCGAACATTCATACACCAGTGTGAGTAACACTGGAGGCAAAGTGGGTGAAGTGTCTTGCACAACGGCTAATGACTAGGACAGGGCGGGGTTTGAACAACCCACTCTACCTCCTGAGCCACGGCCACCCAAACTAGTACTGTAACAATAAGCAGTAAAGACATTTTGTTGCCCCAGAGCCAATCAATGATGCTGTTCCATGAACTCATTGACCTCTTGTTGCCACAGTACTGTGGCAATATATGTCATATATGCCCATACACACAATAACAAAATTATGCCGATCTGCAAAAGGCCTTTCATCCACGACACCAGTGTTGTCGGTGTCCTGAAACGGTATTTTTAGAGAACGGGTCCCAGAGTACAAAATCTCACAATGCCACCCCTGCGTTGGGGTATGGATAGGCAAAACACCACTTTATGGAAACGATGATGCCATAGTGACCAGAAGAAGAAAACACTGGACGTAACCTCATGCACATGCTCACTGCATTCTTCTGTGATTTTAATGTATCCTGCGGCTCTGTCTGTGTTTGTGTACAGCGCCAAATATAGGTGCGGCATACATATTACACCATTTTAACCCTGTTTTCCTGTTTCCACCTGGAAGCAGATATTTCTTGAAACGACACGTGTATGGATGTGAAACTTTTAGAATCTGCAAAAGAAAAATACCACGAGCATTGTTGTCTGCACATAGCCAGGTAACTGGTACCCTAGTCTTTCCCTGTAACCGGATAGGCACATGGCACATGCTTAATGCCACAGTACTGTGGCAGCAGGGTGACAGGTTACCAGTCTACATGACACAACGAGGGCGCTGATTGGATCTGTGCTAACAGACAAATGTTAAAGTTAGTCCCACAGTACTGTGGCAATAGCCACTTGGTATTATTTTACTAGTCTGGCCCACTTCAGATCGTATTGGGCTGAATGTGGCCCCTGAATGAAAATGAGTTTGACAGCCCTGTCCTACTTTATATATGACTCACATGCTTCTAAATTGTGAAATAAATGTACTGTTCTGACTTATATTAATACATTTTTTTCCAGTGAAGACAGAGCCAGTGCTTATGATGAGTAAAATAATTCAGTCATCAATGCCGAGCTGTAAAACTTGATCTAAAATAATATTTCAGCATTTAACTACACCAGTAAATCACCTTCAAGACAACTTCCTGCTACTGTTGGGTGATTTCCCGGCGTTTTAATGTCACCATGACTTTGGATGGTCACAAACCTGGATCAACACAACATTTGCAAATCACATTTTGTCTCATGGTTCAATTAGTAAAGAAACCATTTCAACAGCCAAAACGTGCCCAGAGGAAGAACAACAAAAAAGCAGAAAGGAAGCGGTGGCAGACAAACCTGTCCTGAAGGTGAACATCCTGTTCAGAACTGCATCCTGAGACCTTTTCACTGAATTACAGCTGTCTGACTCCAAACAATCAACAATAGCCTCTGAAATACTTCCAGGTTTAATAGTTTATAAAAATAGCTTTAGGAGGTGTGTGTGTTTGTGTGTGTGTTACCTGTTGTAAGGGTTCCTCAGCAGCAGAGCCTGGCTCCCTGTACAGCTCTCTGAAGGTGTGTGGCATCCATAAACAGGAGGAGGTACAGGATACTGCTGCTCACCTACAGTTCACCAACGCACACAAGAACACTATAAATACATGTATGTATATGTATCTGTAACTGACTTTTTTTTAAAGATTACAAACTCTACAATTTCCAGATTTGATTCAGTTTAAAACAGCACAGCTAATATTTAAAGGAAGACATAAGTTACTTCCTAATACTGGCTGCTATTCATTTGCACATAATATTGCACATACATTGCATTCAAACTGCACATACTGTTTTACTTTACAGTACATACTGTGTTTTTACATTCCTTATATATAATGTACATAGTCTTGATGTACATATTCTTTAGTGTTTTTATATTTTTATGTAGCCGAGAACTACCTGGAGGCACAATTCCGTTTTATGCACATAATGACAATAAGCATTCTTGAATCTTAATAAAATACAGAAATTGCGGGATATAATCTAAGATAAGATAAGATAAGATAAGATATTGCTTTATTTATCCCACCATGGGGAAATGTCAGGTAATAGCAGCAACATACAAGCAAGTGCAGAGAAAAAGACAGGTAGAAAAACCACAAGTGAAAAATGAAATATAAAGAGAAATCGAAGAGGGAAACTGAATTTTAAAAAGCATTGTGTCAGAACAAGGAAAAAGGATGTGAGTTTCAATCACAGGGGTTAAATTCTAAAACAGTCGAACAGATGTATTAAAGCAAAGTAAAAGCATAAATCAGTTTAAAGGAATATACAAAAATACCATTTTTAAATAAAGAGAGGATGAGGAAAAGCACTTTAATCCAGGGTGGTAATGTCAGTGTTGAAATAAAGAAAGAAAAACACCTGTATTGTGTTGTGCTGTTCTATTCTTTGTGGTATGTTATAACTTGTTCTCCTTTTTAATGTAATTTTTAATGGACTGTATACAGTAGTCATATAACATTGGGGTAGGAAAATATAAGCTCGGCTTCTTCCTACTCTATTCGGACATGAAGTGTTGTTAAAGAGCCACGACGAAATGGTTACACATTGTGTGACTTTTTTTTTTCTTTTTTTTGGTTGACTTATTGCCTTCAATATTCTGGAGTTTTGTTTGAATATGTCATTTCTCTTTGCCTTTCGTTCACCTTTGTATGTTATTCCTACTGATGTTCGAAATAAAGTTAAGCATTGTCATTATCATTACGTCCCTCTGTCTGTATGAAGTCTATTTATGAAGGCAAAAACCATCCACGAATCCCTCAGAGACCTGTTTTTTTAAGCTTCCACCATATCTCATCTCCTTCTGAATGCTATTTTCCTAGATTCTTTTGCACTAATAAACAGTCTTTGCTTCCCTCGCAGTGTGGATTAGAGAATGGCTCCCTTGACATTTCCCTACCTTTCCTTACATTCCTACATGTATCCCATTCCTTTTCCACTCTCCCAGCTATGCTTACCAGAGAGAGAGACAAAAAAAAAACAAAAAAAAGAAACATGGCAGATAACTTCATCCTGACAAAGCCCACGTATTTCAATATTTACCAATAACATGAGCAGAGGAGGGATTAAAGGGGTAGGTGGGCGGATGAAAGAGGGGATGAGAGGAGGAGTCGAGGGGGTTTGTGAGTCAGGATGTGGCTGATTTATGCCTCCGACAGGCGAGGTCACAGCGGAGACTTCAGAATAAGGGACAAGACACTCCCTAGGTGAGGGTCATGGAGCTGCCATACAGCCGCAGCTGTGCATTCATATTTCTTTAAATACACACAAACTTCTGCTTATTTTAGAGACTTTGGAAAGAGATGAACAAGCACCGAGACGGACAAAAAGAATAAGAAGTAAGAATACACACTGTCACGAGCGGAACAAAGCAACAAGTCGCGGTTCTTTGGCGGCACAAATACACAGTGTGCCTGTACGATACGGCACAGTTTTCAACGCACGGAAAACTCACTCATCGTGTTCTGCTGGGTTAAAGCGTCTTCGTGTTTGAAGGAATGGTTGGAGAACTGCGAGCTGTGGTGCGTAGGAGTGTGACTGTAATTGCCGGCTCCATCGAAGGCAACCGTGCTGTAACCTGCAACATAGAAACGACAGCTTTAAACGCACAATAAGAGCACATCACAGCGTATCAGGGACATTTTTAACTCGTCGTCGTGTTTTTCAGATGTTTTATTTAATCTGGTGTTATCACTGAAACAACCTCGAACTCAAACTGTGCTCAAATTTAAGTACAGTTGTGGAAAAAATTATTAGACCACCCCTTGTTTTCTTCAGTTTCTTGTTCATTTTAATGCCTGGTCCAACTAAAGGTACA
>JAPQRP010000025.1:34630763-34641053 GCA_037367295.1 Apogon hyalosoma
ATTAACATTAACATTAACATTAACATTAACATTAACATGGCCGCCTGCTTTCCCAGAGGAGCGCTCAGGCATCCGACCAGTCGCCCAATCTGGTTGGAAGATTGATGGCCCCCATGGCCAATGGAACACATTCCTGCCTGACGAACAACAAATTATCTTCAAATGAAAACTGCTCTACCTTTACCCCCAGTGCTTTCTCTAGATACACACAGATCCCAGTGACCCGGGAAATATTTTGTTTTTCCATACGCGGCTGACTGAGGTTAAGGTGGAGCTTCTTTAAATTTAGGACTGAATCACTGTCACTGAAGCTCTGCACACGCTCTGTTCTCCTGTTTTTCATTCAGATTATAAACCGCACATGTATTCTGTCCTGAAGGATTACTACTGATGGTTTAGTAAAGTCATTTTACAGTTCATGTCATTAGAAAAAAAAAAAAAACTGCACAAAATCCACCTTCTGACAGTAGTCACTTTTCCATTGACCATCATATTGCACAAATATAACTTGTGTGTAAAAATTTGCCTAATGGAAAAATGACAATTTTGCCAAAACTCTCGTTTTTCGATTAAAGATTTTTGCGCTGGCAAGAGGTGGTTTTCCGGGCGTAGCACAAATGGTATATCATGCAAAACTGCAATGGAAAGGCCTTTTTCCGCAACTAGAGTCACGTGAACAAAAAAAATAAAAAAACTGATGTTGACGGACATCACAACAAGCAAAGAAGCGTTTTAAAAGAAACATGGTGCGGTATGTATGGACACACCAGGAAACGAATAACTTTTTTATTTAGTACAAGATAGAAGGGTAATATATAAAAATAATGAATATATCTGTAAGTCAACACCATATTTATGTTTGTCACCATGTTTATGGAATGACTTCTCATCTCATCTCGCGATAATAAACAAATTGTATTTGTGATTTAATGGGAAAACAGACATTACGCACTGCTGTTTTTTCGACATTTAGTAAATATCGGTAAAGTTTTGCGCACATGTCCAGTGAAAAAGCCACAACTAAATTTTCCAGAGTATGCAACAAAACTAAAATTCCAATTAGCGTGTGTGTTTTAATGTGCAGTAAAGTGTGTGTTGTGCGTCTGATGACATGATTCATGCGCTCTGAGGCTTCTTTTGTTGCAGCAGGTTGTGTCTGGATCATTTGGGAGCAGATAGTTCCTCCCTGTTCTCAGCTTGTGTTTGTGTGTGTGGATCCTCCCGTCTGTGACTTTGACTGATATGAATGAAGACTTTTCCGGACACAGCTGGACACTCATGGCAAAGGAAAAAAAAAACAAAGAGAGAGATTATTCTGACCAAACAGCCTCAATAATAAACAATAAAGTACTCTGAAATGTTTGGGCGGACTGAGAGATACATAAAGATACTAAAGTCAGCCTTGTCATGTGTTACTGTTGATATTGTTGAAGTATTTAAACACTTCACTACATACTGTGACAAACTTTACATAAAAGTAACTGTAGTTATTTTAAAAGTAGTAAAAAAAAAAAAATCCTTGACCATCATTATATACTAAAATGTGATTCAGGTGAAAATATTTAACCTGAGAATTAAATAAATATCTAGATTTATGAGTACTGGAAGTATTCAGTACAATTAGTAGTATTTGATGTACATTATAGTGTATATAAAACTTACAAGAGTAAGAAAGTAAGACATTAAATGCCATTTAATGCTACTACTATTACTAATAACAACAACAAGCAACTATTAATAATAATAATAATAATAAAAAAAAGAAGAAAAAGAAAACTTCATTAAAAAAACTCACCTTTTTGATAGATTTAAGTCATAAAATGCCAAAAATAGGAGAAAAATGACATGAGAATGAGATTGCAAACTTATAAATATACAAAAACTGATGTTAAAAAACAAAACAAAAAAAAAAAAACTCAGAGGTTTATAAGACCTAAAATCAAAGAAAAAAAAAAAAAGAATGTCCTGACTTGTTCAGACTTATTAGACCTTAAAAGATCAATATCTTTACTACAGTGAAAGTATTAATAACATTATAAATACTGACTGTTTAATCTAAAGCAGTGAATCTTATTTCGTAAAATCATCATGTGTTTTTCAAGCCACAACAAAGTACATTTTCATGAGCTTCAAAAAAACTGGTCTATTTCCAACACTGTAACTGTGGATTTTCCTTTTTTTTTTTCTTTTTTTTTTCTTTTTTCAATAAACTTTATTCAGTTTAAGCATTTTCCAATCAGAATCATCCAACACATTTGGAGATCTGTGGTTTTGAATGGAAATGAAGGGGAAGAAAAACTACAGACAATACAGACAATAATATTTTTCTCTGACATGTTGGAGCAAAAGTATAAAGTAAAAGCATAAGAGCCTCTTATAACCTGCCTCGGAGATTAAATGTGTTAAACCTTACAAACTTTAATAAGATGAAACAAATGACAAAAGTGCTGGTTTGCTTGTATTTTCAATTTATATGATGAAGTGTTATTACACATATAAATTTACACAATAACATTTAACTCTATGAAAAAAAACTCTCCTTCTTTTAATATATTTAAAAAGCATCTTAAGCAAAAACTATTGCTGCATTATGCTTGGTGTAACCCCACACGGTCAAATGAACCAAAACCAGAAAAGGAAACATAAACAAACAGAGCTACTTCAAAAATACACCCGACCCACAACGCCACATGCCAGATACACAAATCATGTAAACTCTTCATTTATGTGGATAAATCCTCATGTCTGACTATTAAATTATCTGAGAATATTGGATTATGCTGATTACAGTAGGACTCAGGAAAGGAAATGAATCATCACTCGGTAGAAAGGTAAATATTCTAAAATATATCTGTAGTTATTTAGAACATTTGAATTTATTAAAGATTATAATGTAAATTGTGTCTCTTATCACGTTTAAGGCTGCTTCTGGGGTGTCCTGTCACAAAATGTATCTTGTAAATGAATTGTCGATTTTAACTGTTTGTAATAATTTTGTAATAAATTGATTGATTGATTGATTGATTGATTGATGTTCCAGTATAAAGAACCTGTAGAGTGAATGTATTACAATGTACAGACAGAGTTTTGAAGTCCAGTAAAACCCATGCTCTCATTATTTCTCATAATTTCACATTTTTGATCCCAGACTGTATCTTTGAAATTACAGCCAACCAGCATTTTAGGCAGCGTTTTTCTTTAACAGCGATTCGAAGTCGGTAAACTTTCCCTACTTTGACTCACAGACCAGTGTTATCGCCATGTTTCAAAGCAGAACGCCAGAGAAAAACAAGAAGACACACCCAAACTGGCTTCCATAAACCCCTGTTGTACCGTTATAAAATCTAGATATAAGAGGATAAAGTAAAGGAAAAAAGCAGCTGGATTCAACACAGAAGAGTCTCCACCAGAGGAGAAAAACAATCATCTTCTCAGCTTTACGTTGTACGTCTCAAAGGAAGGTGAGGAAAGTTTTCTAAAGTGTCCAGAAAAAGGATGTCAACAGGGAGTTGGGATTATGAAGAAAGATGAGCTACCGGTATTACAAAATTGAATCCCTGAAACACTTTTTAAGAGGCAGGTTTGGACACTTTGCATATTAGAGTTGGCTCAGAGTCGACGCATTTCTGCTGCAACACTCCCTCGGCTTGATGACTCACAGATTATAGATAAAGAAAGTCAGGATAAAGGGAGGTTATGCACAGGTCATACACGGAAAACACAGGTTAGTGCGACTGATCCATCACGGGCATTTTCACTGATGGGCAAAAGAAACAAATGCATGAAAACTTGAGGAAAAACAACACGCACAGATGTTTTATTTTCACTAAGGGTTGTAATTGATAGTTCCTGGTGATCTAAGTGGAGCTGTCATGACTTTTGACCTCAAAATAATGTGTTCTTTGGTCAACGATGGGCTCAAATTTACAAGCCGCAGAGGAACGAGACGCTCCCTGCAAACACAGGTGGTGAACCGGTCTGACCTGGACCGGGTTTGGAGGTTTTATCAAATCTGATGCTGCGCCAATAAACAGCGGCCACATCGCAAATACTATAAAAGCCGACGCTTAGGCCTGGGTTTTACTCAGCGGAGCTTGGACGACATCCAGACAAAACCAGGAGTGGTACTACCATCTGCAGTCCCATTTATTAACACACACTGACTGCAGATAACCTTGAGTCAGCAGCGAACATGCTCACACACACAGGGATTAAAAAAAAAAAAAAAAAAAAGAGTTACAGTTTCAAATAAGTCTTGCCAAGATGGAATTCAGTACAGAAGATTTATCATCATTATAACTATATGTCTGTCTTATTGCATTCATTACTCAATCGTGTACATGTTGTGTACTACATCTTATAAAAACACAAAGCTTCAGCTGATGCCATTTACAAAAAGAATAGTTTGAAGTCGACTTTGTAAAAGCAAGACATTTATCTGTACTATAAAATGGGTCAAATGCAAGTAAAAGTTGACTTAACCCATAAAGACCCAAACATCCACCATCTACCAAAAGCATCTACTGATCTAAACTGTTTAATCCCTGTTGATCCACTAATCCATGTAAATAACTGGTGTAAAATACAGTTAGTCATCTTTTCATGGTCATCAGATATGACCCATCTGAACGTTCAGAGGCTCCGTAGTTGCTGTGGAAACACCGTCATCTTCCACAACATTGATTCACCAGTAAAACCCACGGAGTTGGATCAGTGACAGTGGATGGACACACTGGGTTTATGTTCAGTTACTGAGAGATTTTGCAAAAAAAGTCACTTTTTCTTCAGTTTTCTCTATTTTTGATATAATAATCCTCAACTTTATTCTGAGTTTTTATGAAAATATACATGATTCGTTAATTGAATGTTGGAAAATACTTGTTTTTCACTGAAAAAAACACTAAATATAGAAGATAATATTACAATAAATGGTGATAAAGCACATAAGGATGGTTAAATATGGAGGAAAAATTCATTTGGGAACTAGCACAAATGTCACACTGGGTCTTTATGGGTTAAACACACAGTAGCACATGTAAAACTACATAACCATAAATAATACTATAAATAAATGCTATCATTAGGATATATATGATGATTGTTTGTTTATTACCCTCCCCCCTGTTCAGTTTGTTTCTTTGTTTGTTTGTGAACACTTTAGCAGCAAAACTATTGGTTGAATTCATACCAAATTGGGTTTATAGATTGTCTGTGATCCAGAATAGATCTGATTCCATTTTGGGAAAAGTAGGTCAAAGTTCAAATTATTTATGAAATTTTTACATCTTTTTTTTTCTTCCCATTTACTTATAATCGCCGAAATGTGTCTATGCTCTCTATGTCTATGCTGACATCAGCACATGCATGGACATGATGACATCAGCTTAAATATTTCTAAAACCATCAGTCCAAGGTGAAGACTGACCACTAGAGTCGTTTTATGACAAAAAAAGAAAAGGACCAAAAATGGACTTACAAGGTTTCCGCCCAACAGCAATGATATCCATGTGTGCACAATTATTGGGCAACTATTAGCATGCATAATTATTATTCCACGTATTCCAATCCCAATAAGAAATTAAATTTAAATAGTATTGTATAAATAAAATTAATTGAAATATAAATGAATTCTGTAAATAGAACTGGAAAATGTGCATAAAAATGATGATATGGTCAAAATACTCACCGACTTAGTTTTATCAAACAGACTACCTCCTGAGATCAAACCATTATTTTTGTAAACATTATACCATTGTTGTTGGGCAGAAACCTTGTAAGTCCATTTTTGGTCTTTTTTTTGGTCATAAAACAATTCTATTGGTCAGTCTTCACACTGGCCTGATGGTTTAAGAAATATTTCACCAATGAAAAGTGCTGACTACATCTCTTAACTCCATTAATTTATTCTAAATATACATCGTTTTTCCAGTTTCCTGAACAATAACTGTTCTGGACGTAGGAGGTTTCTGCCCGACAGCGACAACGTAGTACATTCTAAAGGTAACATAAATGGCTTCGTGTGTGTGTGATAGCATTGCTAAAAAGATGCTATAATGCACAGATGTCAAACATACAGCCCGTGGACCAAAACCGGCCCACCAAAGGGTCCAGTGGGATGAATATGTAAAATTCTAAAATTACACTGAAGATATTTACGATCATTTTAGCTCAGGCTCCACATTCAGTCCAAATCGCTCTCAAGTGGGTTGGGCCAGTAAAATACTATCACAGTAACCTATAAATAACAACAACTGCTTCTCTTTGTTTTGGTGTAAGAAAAAAAAAAAAAAAAAAAAAAAAAAAAGCAAAATTATATGGAAGTGTTTACATTTGGGTGCTTTTATGAAACTGGGTTCATTTTGGTATCTGGCATTTTTCCAGCTTTTTAGACCCAATAATAAAGAGAAATTTATACATATTTCCTCCCAGGATGGACCAAATGATAAACTTAGATAAATGCAAAAAAAATTACACTCTTGCTCTGAGCCATCCCAAAATTAATGAATTTTTAATCAAATATTGGGTCCAAAAATCCAAATATGGACAGTTAAATCTACATTAGATCTGAAAACATGGTTGTAAATGGTCTTATATAGACTATAAATAAAGACACTGGGTTAAATGTGTCGATCCTAGTGGTTTTTCTAATCCACACGTGGGTTTTTCATGAATCTCAGTCTCATTCCAGGTTTAGTATGTAACCCATCGTGTCCACTGGCATTACATGCGGAACCTGCCCATTTAAATGCAAATAAATCGCAAGTGATTTTGCAACAGCGGTCATTTGTGTGAAACACTCTGCTTTGCATAATTAGCTCAATTCCCAAAATGTACCTGTGAGAGAATAAAAAGATATAAAAAAAAAAATAGTAGCGTGTAATTTTCATGTCCTTTTGACCGTGTTACATGCGGATTTTTGTATAAAAAATAATATAAAAATGTGTTTTATTTGAAAAATAGTTTCTCTTTTATCTCAGTAAGTATTTATTTTTAAAATAGACCCAAAGTGCTTCCAAACTTGCTTCATAACATTAGTCTACATCTGGTTTGAATTCTTGCTTTTAGGACCAGTTTCATAGAAGCACCTATATAACAAACTATCTTTTCACAAAAAAACACCAATAACCTGAAATGGATTAAGAGAATTGTAATGTTAATGTGTATTTGTAAATCCGCTGTGATCCGTAAGTTGTAATGCCCATGTGTAAATGATAAACTGAGGCAGAATACTGTGAAAATTGTACTAATTTTTCTTGGGAAATTTGAGTTTTTTCACAGTTGTTCATGTTATTCACAAATTTTTAAGGATTGTTTGTAGATGTAAATGTTTTCATCATGTAATTTTACTTTTTTTTTAACACTAAAACCAAGAGAAAACTTTGGAACTGACATTATTTATATATCATTATGTTATCATTTCACTTCAGATCATATTAGGAGGATGTGGCCCCTGAACTAAAATGCTCTAAGGCATTTCCTGCATCAGGTGCCAGATATTTAATTGCATCAGTAAAATGATTTTAGCCGATGCAACAGAATAATGAATATCCTCCCGCTAAAGGCAGCAATAAATCAGTTCCTATGTTCTTTAGTTCCTGTGTTCTTGTGGAAGTGTTGATTTCCGAGAACAAACGAGCGGGCTTTACAGATGTTTTGTCGGGGCAGATGTGAGACAGAGGACAGGGAGAAACAGAGGGAGAGCTTGAAATATACAGAGACAGAAACAGACACACAAATACACACAGATATGTTGGCCTGCTATCAGCTTTCACAGATAACTTACTTCACACAAAGTAAGTTATGTTCTGGCCATTGGAGACAATCCTTCAAAGATACTATCTCTGTCTCGGAGCAGACGGCTGAAGAAAGAAAGTCCAAATAGGTATGTAGCATATATATATATTTTCGGTGGTGAATACAACAAAGTAACAAATCACAGCGCTCGCCTTAATATGCAGCCAAATCCAGCGGACGCGATCTGAAGCTGCAGACATGAGTTAACATACATCACGAACGTAGATCCAAACATTTGACTCGCTTGAGGTCGGTTTAACTCACCAGACACTTAAAACTGTTTGATTTTTTTGTAAAGCCTGGAAAGAATCGGTGATACATCTTGTAACATGGTTTGCGTCGGTGGCTGTTTGTTGCTCACAGTCGTGTCATCCATCAAGTAAAACGAAAATTTAGCCAGCAGACCTTAACCTCATGAACGTTGTGAATTAATGCAAGGAGATTTATCATGATTTAGACCGAAGCCAAGCAAACTGTATGTGCACTTGCGAGGCTGAAGGCTTTGCAGATGTAAGGATGGAAAAAA
The DNA here is from genome assembly GCA_037367295.1 of Apogon hyalosoma. Classification (NCBI taxonomy): domain Eukaryota; kingdom Metazoa; phylum Chordata; class Actinopteri; order Kurtiformes; family Apogonidae; genus Apogon; species Apogon hyalosoma. Next base: position 34,639,084 of record JAPQRP010000025.1, read on the forward strand.
CACACACAATCAGACTCCGTATAAACATAGCAAAACAGAACAGTCTGATAATGATAGATGTCTGATAAAACAGAGGGTATAAATAGGATGAATAAACACATCGAGCTTCAGCGCTTCTTTCACTCAGAACACTGCACGTCTCTCTTTGTTTTCTGTTTTTTAACCCATGACGACCCAGTGCTGCTTTTGTGGCAGTTCCCAAATGAACTTTTCTCTGTATTTCACCTTCCTTCGGTGATTTATACGGAAGAGGATTAGGGCCACTCGGAAAAAAAAATTAAATTGAGGTCCAATATATTTTATTATTATTATTATTATTATTATTATTATTATTCTTATGAGAAAAAAAGTCAAAATTCGGAGAAAAAACAAGTCAAAATTCTCAGATTAAACTCAAAACTCTCAGAATAAAGTCAGAATTCTGAGATTATAGTCAGAATTCTGAAAAAAAAGTCAAAATTCTGAGGAAAAACAAGTCAAAATTCTGAGATTAAAGTCAGAATTCTGAAAAGAAAAACAAAAAAAGTCAGAATCCTGACTTTTTTCCTCAGAATTCTGACTTTAATTTTAGAACAATAATAATAAAAAATATTTAAAAGTCAGAATTCTGAGAAAAAAATCAGAATTCCAAGATTAAAGTCAGAATTCTGACTTTAATTCTGACTTTACTTCTCAGAATAATAACATAAAAAATATATTGGACCTTAATTTTTTTTCCCCCAGTGGCCCTAATCCTTTCCATAGATTAATCACCATTTATTGTAATATAATCTTTGTTATTTTGCATTTTTTTCAGTGAAAATATGTTTTTTTTCCCTACATTTAATTCACTGATCATCTAGATGTTCATAAAATCTCAGATTAAAGTTGAGGGTTATGTCAGAAATAGAGAAAACTGAAGAAAAAGTGACTCTTATAACAAAATATATTATTAACTGAACATAAACCATGTGTATCTATGAAGATAATTTTGTGTCTTTACTATAGAAGCAAAGGGGAATAAAAGGCAAACAAAAAAAAATCAAGATTTGAAAACAAAAATGAAGGTTTCAAAATTCTTAAGCTTAACAAAATCAATTGTGTTCTCATTTTCTTTTTTCATTCATTCATTTTCTGAACCTGCCACAATGTTTTGTCATTTTAAAGGTTTTGTTTGCAAGTCCAACAGTTTTGCACCTCTAAATCTTAAGTGGGGAGGCTCACTGGTTCCCACCATGTTCAAGTGGATGGGAGGAGCAGGCAGCAGCCACACTGTCAATCTGAAGCAAGCTACCAATAGAAATCCGCCCCTTCTGCTCATGTAGATCCCACCCATCACGTTCATTTGAACTTGCAAGCAAAACTTTTCTACTCGCAAATGATTTTGACCCAGAAGTAAGTGCCACTTGAACTTGCAAGCAAAACATTTTGATTTGCAAAAGATTTAGAGGTGCAAAACCTTTGGACTTACAAACAAAACTTTTAAAATGACAAAACATTTTGTCCTGCAAGCAGAAGTTTCAGATTTGAAATGAAAGAAAATGAGACATGCACTGGTAGGTTCAAGGGTTCATCTAAATTACCCATAGGTGTGAATGTGAGAGTGGTTGTTTGTCTCTATATGTTCAGCCCTGTGATGAACTGGTGTCATGTCCAGGGTGAACCCCGCCTTCGCCCATAAGGATCTGGGATAGGCTCCAGCGACCCCCATGACCCTAGTGAGGATAAAGCAGGTTCAGAAAATGAATGAGTGAGAAAAAGAAAATGAGAACACAATCGATTTTAAGCTTAAAAACTTTGAAACATTCATTTTTGTTTTCAAATCTTGATTTTTTTGTTTCAAAACTATATTTTTTGTTTGCCCTTTTCCCCCTTTGCTTGCATAATAAAGACACAAAATTATCTTCATAGCCTCCATCCACTGTCATTGATCCAACTCCACCCATCCATCCATCCATCCATCCATCCATCCATCCATCCATCCATCCATC
>JAPQRP010000025.1:34658687-34673636 GCA_037367295.1 Apogon hyalosoma
TTTGCAGCACCTGGAGGGTTCAAATTCAAACTGTATGAACTATTAGGGTCCAAATACACAAATAAATGAACCCAAGATTAATAAAAGTGGGCTTAGATAAATATGAGCCCTTTGACTCCATTAATTTATTTAGAATATACATCATCTTCCAGTTTCCTGAAAAATAACCATTTTGGACATAAGAGGTTTCTGTCCAACAGTGACAATATGTGAGTTTGATAAGAGAAATAAGCGTTCTGATTCATGTAAGGCTCGCTTCTATTACAACCTTTGAAAAGTATAGTTTGCTCACAAACGTCCTGCTGGCATCTGAAGACAAAAAAAGCAAAGGGAAAAGCAAAGGCAGAGAGACCTGGAGAGAGAAAGAGACAAAAATCACGGTCATGACAGGTTTATAGGATCCCCTGGAGTGAAAAAGAGTCCTCCATCATAGCGACTGTGAGCAACCCGCTGAAGGAGGGATCACACACCAACACCTCCTGTCGTCTGTGTGTGAGTGTGTGTGGTTTGTGTGTCTGTGCGATCCACGACTGAGCTTTTAGGCCCCGACTCCATCAATAACAAAGTGGCTTCATCATGCGTGTGCACACGCACACATAAATACACACGCATGCAGACATTCCTACAGATATATAGGCATCAGTGACAGTGTCTGTCTGTGGGAGGACCATGTACCCATAAGAAGTTAAAGCCTTCCCAGGAAATCAGAAACGTATGTCTGCTGCCACGGTGGTCCTCGGTGGAGGATAATTCAGTCCCAACCACAGTCCACAGAGTATCACACAGCCCACTGCTATCTCTCACTTCATCCTATTATATCCTTCTCTTTGGTTTGTCTTTTTTTTTTTCTCCAGTACCTGAAATATTTTCAGCAGTTTGTCAAGATTTTTTTTTTATGGTGAAAACCCAAAATTATTAGGCCACACAGTACACAGCTCTTTCTTGTACCGTGGTTTATTCTGATTAGGGTAATTTGAGAACTGGCACTCAACAAGAACCGCTTAACAGTAGCTCATTTCCTTGTAATCGTTGGTGTGTGTGCTCAGACTGATCTCATGAAATCTCATTGTATGTTACGTCAGTTTTTATGGCGTTTGGCATGCAATACGTACGCATTTTCATCCTTTTGCATGTTATTCAAAGCCATTTGATCACCTGTCAATGTACAGCAAGATCTCCAGTTTACAAATCCGTCACCCCCAATCCTAACCGCTAATCGCGTGGTATTTGATGCGGCGTGAACATACACACAGAAAGCTTATAATGCGTACAGATAACACACCAATTAAAAGAGGCGTGTTAGCTGTACACAATTCATGATATCACGTTGGTTTGCTTAACAATTCCACTTATCGGTTCCGCAATCTCATCATGTCAAATGTGTCATCACGTGATTGCCATCTTTTGGTTCAGAAGTGCTCTAAACTATGATACTGTAACACCAGTAAAGACAACTCCAATGGAGTGCCACAGGGCATCGTCTTAGGACCCACTGTATTTACTATTTACATTAATAATTTGTGTGATAACCTGTCAAATTCCACGTATCATTTTTGCACTGATGACACAATGATCTACTGCTGCTCTTCCTCAGTTGCCCAGGCGTTAGTTTTTACAGACTGTATTTAATATTGTCCAATCTCATCTGCAGACATTGAAATTGGTTTTAAATGCAGACAAAACCAAACTCGTGGTATTTTCACATAAACATGAAATATCAGAGATAATCCGATAGTTAGTCACCACTTATAATTAACCTTTGCTTTCTGGTTGATCAGGAGCTTTCTTTCCAAACTTGTATTGTTAACTTGGTCCATAAATTGAGGGTCAAGCTTGGGTTTTATTATCGTAATAAATCCTGCTTCTCCTTCAGAACTTGTATCTGCAACTTTTTTAACATTGCTTGACTATGGCGATGTTCTGTATATGAGCGCCTCAACCAAATGTCTTCAGTCTCTGAATATTGTATATCATTGTGCCTTCAGATTCATCACTGGCTGTAGTCGCCTCACTCACCCATCTGAATTGTACTTTGAGTTCTTGAAAGTAAACAAACTCACTGGTTGACTCTGATCTATAAGACTGTTTTTGCTTTGGTTCCATCATACTTATCCTCTCTTCTACAAAGACACAATAGTTATTATATTACACGGACTTGTGACATTTAACATTTGAATGTTACCAGAGTCGGTCTTCACTTTTGCCGCCCCCTTTGCCTAGAAAACCTTACAATCTGATCTGAAAATGTCAAAACTCCTTTTTTTCCCCCAAACTTTTCAGTCCATCTTATTGACAAGATAGTGAGAATCCTTTGGTCAGTGCCTGTGCTTTGAGTTGTTGCTGACCTCTACTATTGCACTTTAATAATTTGTCAAACTGTTTGCATCTCCTAAATTATTGTCTGTTTTCATTTATTGTTACGTCCTATCTTTTGAACTTGTGTTTATTACGGCATATATACTGCTAACCTCTTGGACCAGTCACCTTTGTTAAAGAGATCTCAATCTCAAGAGGACTTCATCTGGTTAAATAAAATTAAAAAAAAGAAATGCAGCCTCTCTATATATCAAATTAAATAAAAAAGGAATCGGAAGACGTACACTTATTTAGTCCAGAACCTTCTGCTCTCAGAGAGCAGAGTTCATGCAACAACTCCCTTGTGCTACTCATGCACTTAGGCCCCCCCTTGGTAAATTGTCATGGGAATAATATAACTCATTATAAGGACAGTCTGGGGGGTTTGTTTATAGGATTTAACATCAAAAGTAGTTTATTCACAAAGCAGAGGTACAAATTCATAGTCCAGAATCTAACACCAGAGCACAAGAGCCAAGTCCAAACTAGCGCAGAGAATCAAACAGAGGTAGCAAAGTCTGAAATCCAGAATCCGGAGTAAGAAACAAGCAAGGTCCAAAAAGACTAATGGTGAATTCAAGCACTGGACCGATAAGGATACATAGGATCATAGAGTGAAGTGATGGAGAACATGAGGGGGAGGGAAGTATACACACAGGTGGACACACATTAGAGCACGGACAGGTAATCGGACAGGAGGGAAGGCAGAGTCGGACCAGGGAGACCAGATCTAAGACACACTGTGCACAAATGACAGTTTTCTACACTTACCTCTTAGTTTATTCGTATATTGCACTACATTGTAAAGCTAAGACATTGATGAACCTGTTTCAAGCACCAAAACACTTCATCCACATGAGTGAAGGTATGTTTTAATGAGAGATTTGTAAGTTTTCAGAAATCTGACTTCAAACTTTCAGTGCTTAAATCTGAGATTAGCCTGAACATTTTGCTATAACACACTTGGGTTATTTGGAGAAATGTAAAAGTCTCTGAGGTTTAAGGCAGTAAGTAGACATTATATCAAAAAGAAACTGTTTCTGATCAACATATGACACAAACGCACTCAGACACATCATTTACACTTATAACTTTCTAAAGTTAACACTGATTTTGTCTAAACTGTTTCGACATGAAGATGATGGTCATTGCAAGAGGTTCATCTGCCGAACCCTCATGTGCCATTGAACGTGAGACCGGTCATTTCTGGGGTTGTGTGTTTTATTTTGACCCTCCAATAAGTATACTAGTGATCCATCTTCAAATTATTGTTTTATTAATAATATTTCAGGCGAACATAAGGTTTTGATGTCTGCTGACAGGTGTGATTGACAGCTCACTCTTCTGCCATGTCTTACTTTAGGATCTCTACTTTACTTTAGGAGCTCTAACAAAGAGGAGAGTAAAATATTAAGGTCACGTAAAATGTTATGATGAAGTTTACCATGTTAGGAAGCCAACATTTAGCATTTAGCATTGTGTGTTACAGTTCGTTAGCCTTATAGCATAATTGCCTATATAACAGTCATATTTTTTATCTGCATAACTTTACTCTCCTAACACTGCTGCTTGATTTTATGCAGATATCACAATTTGGGCAAAAATATGACTTAGGCAATTATGCTATGAGGCTAATGAGTTGCTTTGTGCAAGTATAATAAAATGCATTTTAATAGGTTAAATTATTAAAGTACAATTTCTTTTGTTGAGACTCCAAAACACACAATCTGCAGATCGACAGGCACTGTGGCTGGAGGTGGTGGGTGAGGAATGAGGTTAGGTGAGGGTGGAAAACCCATAAAGTCTATCAATCTGTACATCTGGGTCAGAAACTGTGAAAACTGTTTCTTCTACATTGTCACTGTTGTCTTTGTTTTATGATCTAGCAGAATGAAAAAAAAAAACCAACAAATGTAACAACTGGAACATGTATTTTTCTGTGGCGGTGTTGTTCAATAAAAATAAAGTTGAAAAAAAGGGCAATTTCTTGGAGTAAAGAACACTTAATTTGGAAGTCTCTACAGAATTGAAAGTTCTAGGTCTTAAAGGGTTAAGAGTATCCACCTATCTGTCTCTTTCTTTTGCTTATTTACTTTTTGCCAACTCCGTCCTCCATTCCTTCCCTTTTTCTCACCAAAACGCTGTCTTTCGTTTCTCTGATCCCTGCAGGCAGACAAGTGCATAACGCAGATACTCATCATTTCTGATAACTACTTGAAAAGGGAGAGTTAGCCGGGGCATTTGGCTTATTTAAGAGCCAAAAATGACGTAGGGGGCGACCTCTCAACTCTGCTGACCTTTGACAGGAGGGCGACGTTTCAGCGCTTATCTCCGCTGAAAGGCGAGACGAGTGCGTGCGTGTGTTGGTGAACGTACGCCGGTGCGCGTCGAACACAAGTGATTCACAGCTGAGGACACACTCTCCCAGAGACCAGGAGAGCAGTCAGTCACGTTAAGTCACGCTAAGCCCCGCGAAGGAAAAGGTGAAGCCTGTTATTTATCAGCGTCGTGAGGGTTCACCGCAGTAAAAATGTGCAGAGATAGAAACCACAGAAGACAAACGGTGCAACTATATTTCATACTGGGAATAAGAATTGCCATGTGAAGAAATAGTAAAAACACTAAAACACTGAGGTCTCAGTTTGGATGTTGTTTTCGTTTCTTTTAGTTCTACTGATGCGTTTGAGTGTTAAAGTGGTTGTGAGCTGATTTACTGGGGTATAAATGCACACATCTCACACTTGTGACATGAGATGTTGGATGGATTTTGACACATATTCCATGTAGTGTTTTGCGTTTCTTACATTCTTACATGTGTTAGTTGATAGCTCAGTCAATATGTTTACATGCAGACCTTAGTGGAGCAATGACCGCAGCTCAACTAAACCAACTGAACTTTAGTTGGATTGTTATCTTTGCCCCAGTCTACATGCACATCGATTTAGATTAGACTTTATTGATCCCACAGCAGGACATTCACCGGTCAAAGCAGCAACAGAATAAAGTGCAAGAAAAAACACAAGTGGTGCCAGGCACAACAAGACAAAGAGCAAAAGTAAACGTCGCATTATGAGGTGATGATTATGAATGGTGTTATATGAATGAAGTGTGATTTAACTTTTTTGAATTTATATTCATAACTTTATTTTAATTTTGCCTTTTTTCACTAAAAGAAAGACTGAAAATTGAATTTTACTGATTCAACCCACTTGAGATTGAATTGGTCTGTATGTGGCCCCTGAACTAAAATGATTTCGACACCCTTGATAGTTAACCCTTTAACCCCTGAGACTTTTACTAAATAAGGCACTCAGAATGTACATCAGTAAGAGATTTAGGATGTTGAACATGAACTGTGAACTGGAACACACTGAACCAACGACTGGTATTTGAATTTTGGTCCAGTAGTTTTTGTTTTGGGGCTTGTTTTTTTCTAAATCAGTCCAGCTGCTTTTCGACACCTGGTTGAACTCCATAAAGTAGTTACACGGTCAAAACACTGTAAAAAAAAAACAAAAACAAAAACAAGTGGATCCAGGCACAACAAACCCCACCCCTCGCACATATTGTAGCTTATTTTGGCATCAATCCAGCTGATGTCATTATGTCTATGCGTGTGCTGATGTCAGTATATCAATTACCTCTATACATGTGTCACGTTTGAAGTAAATTGAAACAAAATGAATGTTTTTATAGACATTTTGCCTATTGTAAATAAATGAGAAAACAAAAAGATTTGAAAAATTCATAAAAATGTTTTACGTTTGACCAACTTTTCCCAAAATGTAACCACATCTATTGTCTATAAACCCAATTTGGTATGAATTCAACCAATAGTTTTGCTGCTACAGTGTTAACAAACACACAAAGAAACCAACCAAACCATAAACAATACTCCTTGCCCCTCCTTTGGGGGTGGGGTAATAAAGGAAAATCATAAGAACACTTCAAACAACAGCAAAAACAAACAAAAACACCAGGAAAATTGTGTAAAAAAAAAAAAAAGCCCAAATCTATTTTTATGATGAGTCGGTCTGTGTTTTGCCCCCGATTCCACAGGTGGGTGAGGGGTGCACTGAGCATGCTCAGATGTCTATGGAAAGAACAAGGTCTATTATATTAGCATGTTTTGAAATTTTAACTATTGAGCAAACGGTTGAATTTTTCGGAGTATTTGAAATCCAGTTTTGGTCCACGGACCGTATGTTTAACTCCTCAGAATGACATATCTTCTTTCATTCACAGATCAGTGATACTGTATAGTACTTCAGAACTGCACCGTACATTTTCTCCTTTTTAGCGTTCAGCCGTTTTCAGCGCTTCTGGAGGGCTGAAGTTCAACCGTCTAAGAGTTTCCAGTTCCGTCAGCTCTGTCTCCAGTGACAGACCGTCCTCATCACTTACCTCCACAGCTTCTATTCCTGACTGCAGTTCATCTGGAAAAGCCATGAGTATGTTTCAATCAACCATGTTTCCAAGAAATTAAAGTATACAGGTACAGTATATGCCTCTAATCTGCGAACCAAGTAGGTTTCCAGATAAATAACAACAGGCTAAAGTGAGCTGCCATGTCTCCAACAAGAGCATAGTTACACATTTAGCAGGCGTTTGAGTAATATATGAGGTTGAACACAGTATTATTGTGTATTTGGATGCGGTGATAGCCTCCATTAGGAGTCATCTGTACTTCACTGCATGATAAAGACATAAAAAGTCCTTATATGGTGCGTAGATGAAAAAAGCCTTAAAACTGCAACTACAATTACTCAGTTTTGCAGATTTGATGCTCACTGTGATGGATTGTCCAACTCTACTGGAATCTACTGTCTGGAATAGTAGCAGGTAACATAATATATTAAAAGATTTTATAGCATGCATGTAAAATGAGTATTTTTTTTCTGAGTGGGAGGAAGGAAGTAACATCATCCTGTCAAACTTTATGGACTAAAGTAAATTTATGAGAAAACAAGAAAACAGAAATCACAAAAATAAGACTTTGAGGACTTTATCTGTTTATATTTGACATAACTTCCTTTTGTTGGGGGGAGGGGGGTCATAAATCTGTCACGTTATATCAGGAAAATTCAATAAGATTTGGAACCCATTTTTTTGTCCCAATTTTAATGGCACACAAATTACACTGACACCAGGCTGAGCTGCTGATTGGATTAATTAACATAACAGCATGTACTAAGGTCACTTTATAGAGTATTTTATTTATTGACATTTTTTGTTTAAATACTACCTATGTATGCCTTGTTTGTCTCATTGTTCTGTTTGTTATGTGCCGGCGAAGTGTACCAGAGAGGGGAGGGTGGGATGGGATTATTATGTTTTCATTTTAGGAGAATGTGTTCAATTGTCATATCGCACAATGATGTTTTGTATTTGCATAAAATCAATAAAAAAAGATGTTTTAAAAAAAACCAAAACAATTGTCATCTTACTCTCAGAAAATATCACAGTTTTTGTCTTGTAAATTCATCATTTTGTTCCCTTCCTGCTGCTCAAAAATCATTTCGCTTTACCTGAAGTGACCGTAATACAAACCCATAATTTATCAAACATAATCCGTACATAATGTGTAAGACAGACATGCAAGTCGAGCCCTTTGGAGTAAAACTAGAGGTCAGCAAATAAAAGTAAAACCAGGAAACGACTGCTCAAATGGCAATAATTTCATTTCTGTGTCATTGATTATTTTGTTTTTATCCAATCCATTAGTTTTTGAAGTGACCGTTTGCAGAAGAAAAGCCTTTTCATGAACATAGAAAAAGGGAAGCTGTGAGCGGCGAGTTAAGAGGAGTAAAATCAGCTCATTTAAGTATTTTTACAGGGCCTGAGGAGCAGCTGCACTTCTTCACTTTAAGACTGCAGAGTACACTCAGAGTGCCAGGATTGCACTCAGCCTTCGTCTCAGCGGACATATACTGCCTACTGCAACGTTTAATATGACTTCCCGGCCAGATTTACTGTGATGGCTTTTGAGGCAAAGAGGTATAATATGACACAACATGGCCCAATAACCCCGGGATATTCAACAATGTTTAGTAGTGAGACCCATTTAGCTAAAGGATTGGCAAATATATCGCTTTCCTCCCATTTCATGGACAGAATTTCAATAAAACGGGACAGTAAATCAGGGTTGGATTCAGACTGGTGACTGCTCTTTTTACTCCAAAGTGTTTAAGCTTGAACAAAGTGTTGTGGTGACTTCAGTGTGTGTGTGTGTGTGTGTGTGTTATCGCATTATGTTGGCATCAGTGGCTGCTTAGTGAACTTTATTGTCCAGAAATGGGAAACAAGTGGACAAAGACTTACAAAAAAAAAATCGCTTGTTCCCAGTGCCATAAACAATTTAACCCTTTATAGGACACTCATTGAAATACTCTGAAATTCAAAATTTCAACCTTAGTGTGTTATTAGACATCGTCATCTACCTCTTCTTGCCTTAAAACGTCTGAGCAGCATTTGCTAAAAAGTAAACACATGCACTAAAACAACTGTTATAAGGTCATAAACTGACAAAAATCACTCATGTTCATTATTTACAGCTTCAAAAGGTCCATAAAATTTCTCTGAATCACGGTACAATGTTACAAAAACCAACATGCTTCTTGACCTCACTGAGGCACAGGATTGGCTCCATATTTAATGTTTGAGGAAATTACCAAAAATAGTCACTTGCCCAATAAAGGGTTAAACAAACAATAATTATTCCACCTGTATTTTATTTTGTCACTTATTCAATCATTCATTAGTTAGTTGAGTATGATGTAGATTTTATGCAACTTTTTATATTTATATTTTCATTAAATCAAGATTTTTACTGATTAGATTAGATTGAACTTTACTGATCCCTTGGGCTGAGCCCTCAGGTCTAGAATGTTTAATCACCTGTGAAGCATTAACCTTTGTAAATAATTCAAGTAAAATGCAGTTTCTCAGTTTTTCAGCAGCATTAAATGCGGTCCATTTGGATGTTCAGAGGCTCCGTAGTAAACACTGAAACACCGTCATCTTCTACAACATTAATTCACCAGTAAAACCCATGGAGTTTGATCAATGACAGCAGTTGTAGATGCTTGATATGATATATTTTGTTCCGTTTTCTTTGTTTTGATATAAAAACCTTTGAATCAGCTGAGCTTTTATGAAAATCTACATGCTTAGTAAATTAAATGTAAAAAAAAAAAAAAAAAAAGTGCTTGATTTTTACCAAAAACAAAGGCAATATATAGTGGATAACATCTTAATAAATCTCTTCGGAAAGGCTAAATGTAGAGAAAAAAATACATTTGGAAGTTGATACAAAATAGTTCTATAAGTGTGAGGGTTAAACTAAGAAAATGTGAAAGCTAGGCCTGACTAATACAAGCCCCCTAATAATAAAGGCCAAGTATATCCTGCAGACAAGGTCAAAAAGGCCTGTTTGATGAAACATATTATGTCCAACCTAATGGATGTCACGAGGGAATTTCCTCAAATCTGGCACAAAAATTCACTTGTACTCAAGGATTAACCCTCAAACAGCCATTCACACCCAAAAGCATCTACTGATCCAAAATGTTTAATAACAATGGACTCCCTAATTCTATTAATACATGTAAATAATTTAGGTAAAATGCGGTTTCTCAGATTTTTATAGTGATCAGATATGACTTATTTGGACGTTCAGCGGCTTCGTAGTGAACATGAAAACACCGTCGATTCACCAGCAAAACCCATGGAGTTGGATCAATGCTTTTTTTACGTTCAGGTAATCATATCTTGTTGAAAAAGACATTTTTCTTCAGTTTTGTTATAATAACCTTTGAATTTACACTGAGCTTTTATGCACATCTACATCAGAGACACTGAGTATGCGGCCCGTGGGCCAAAACCGGCCCCCCCAAAGGCTCTGATCTGATCCATGGTATGAATTTAAGAAATTACACTGAAGATGTTAATGATCAAGGGCGTCAAACTCATTTTACCCCTATTTGATGTCAAGTGGGTCGGACCAGTAAAATAATAGCATAATAACCTATAAAAAATGACAACGCAAACTCCAAACTCTATAATTTTTACAATATTTTGAATGTTACTAAATGTTTAGTGTCTTTGTAGATCCACCTATATACGTATAAATGATAAGTTGAGGCATATTGTTAAAATTGCTTTTGTTTTTCTGAAGATATTTCAGGTTGTTCAGGTTTTTTTTTGCTTTTTTTGTGAAAGTTATAGTGGTTTAATGTAAACATTTTCACAATTTAATTATAGTTTTTTGCACTGAAATCAGAATTTCATTGCCAAAAACCGAAACCACAACAATGAACAAATTGTCATGCAAGAATAATTCCGACAAAATCGGATCTAATTGCTGAAATCTGGTTACATGTGAAGAAGTGCAGCTTTTGAAAATGCACAGTCACAATAAACATAGAACAGATTCTGGGTTTTAAATTACAGCGGCCCACTTTGTCACTATTGTTAGGAGATCTTCCTGATGATTTGACAATAAGTGATAAATATCTTCTAAAAAAATCTTTGGTGCTGCAGAAAAGAAAAAAAAAACAAAACATAAATGGCTTCAACTTGATCCACCGGTGCTGGAGGACTGGTTGAAAATTGTTGATGAAATTCACAAAATGGAGAGATTAACATTTATACTAAATGTATGTTGAACTTTACATAATCAGATGGGGCGAATGGATTAGTTTCTTTAAATAAAATCAATGTGTGGTTTGTCTCATAGTCTTGTGAAACGCAATATAAACTGCTGCTCTAAAAATGTAATTAATTAGGTAACTTGATTGCTATTTCTTATCTATAACCTAAATTATCATTACTATTAGACTGTTAGATAGATAGATCTGTTGCCAGTTATTATGTTCTGTATGACAAAATGATAACTAAGTGTCAAAAAGAAAAGAAAAGAAAATGCCCAATCACATCGTCTACTATTCTTATACTATTGTTTTTCCCATGGTGCCCGGCTGTTTTAACACGTACTAACACACACATACACAGAATCCGGCGTGTGCTGGGGGACACATTGATGGAATGTGAATGTCAGCGGTCTCTTTATTTACTCTCCATATAAAACACTGAGCAGTAATTAACAGCAGGTATCCTCCCCAGCCAGAGGGTAATTGACTGTTTCAATCCGCCAACACTTCATAACCCGGCCTGTGTATGTGAGAGGAAAAACCCAATGTGTATGTGTTTGCTTGTGCCAGTGTATTAAAATTAACTCCTTTATATTCCACACCTCCCCCACCTCTCCTCCCCATCCTCCCGCTGTGGTTAAGGGTCAGCGGCGGTGGGCACAGCCACTCAAACGCTTCAGATTTCTTTATGAGCGCATTAACATTCAGCCGGATTCATTATCAGTAAGTGTAGTAAGGTGGACCAAGCGGAGATCGCATGTCACCATCAAAACCGGAGCTGTTAATTTTAGGACGTGAGCAGAATGATGTTTGGGAAAGAGAAAGAGGAACGTTTCTTTATCAAGTCAAGATAAAGGCAAAAATGCAAAAATGACACTGAAGATGTTAACAGACAAGGGAATCAAACTTATTTTAGTTCCAAACTCCAACATTTTACCAATATTCTGCATGTTATGAAATATTTTGTGTATTTGTAGACCTGTAAGTTATAATGCACATGTGTAAATGATAAACTGAGGCATAATAGAGTTAAATTGCACTTATTTTCCAGATAAATTTCAGCTTCTTCGTGGTTATTCACATTTTTTGCCAAAGGTTAGTTAGTAGATATAAACATTCTCATAATTTATTTTTTGCTTTTTTTGCACCAAGACAAACTCATTTTACTTCCGAACTCCAAAATTTTACCAATATTCTGTCTGTTATTAAAAATTTTGGGTATTTATAGATCCACTGTGAGCAATAAGTTATAATGCACATGTGTAAATGATAAACTGAGGCATAATAGAGTTAAAACTGCAATTATTTTCCAAATGAATTTCAGCTTCTTCAAGGTTATTCACATTTTTTGTGAAAGGTTAGTTAGTAGATGTAAACATTCTCATAATTTATTTTTGCTTTTTTGCACTAAAACAAACTCATTTTAGTTCCGAACTCCAAAATTTTACCAGTATTCTGTCTGTTATTAAAAATGTTGTGTATTTATAGATCCACTGTGGTCTGTACGTTATAATGCACATGTGTAAATGATAAACTGAGGCATAATAGAGTTAAAACTGCACTTTTGTCCAGAACAACAGATGGAAATTAGCTTCTCTACTAAATCTGGTGCATGCATCTTGTTCTCTCTAACTAATGCCAGTACACACTGTCCTGCAGCTAAATAAATAAATAAAATAAATAAATAAAATACTTATTTTCGAATAAATGTCAGATTCTTCATGGTTATTCACATTTTTTGCAAAAGGTTAGTTTGTAGATGTAAACATTCTCATAATTTATTTTTGCTTTTTTGCACAAAGACAAAGTAATTTTACTTCAGGGGCCACACGCAGTCCAATATGATCTCAAGCGGGTTGGACCAGTAAAATAATAACATAATATCCTATAAAAATCTGTTTATCATTCGTTCTTTTCATATTCAATTGAGAATCCACAATCGGAGGACGAAAAAATTATTTCATTATTCATGTACAAATCAAAAATTAAAAAAAAAACTGTTGTTCTTCATTCTTTCAATTGTACGCACAAATTAAAAATTAGAAATACGCAAATGGACCAAATGTGGGGTTTCATGTCGACATTTTTGATTTGGTATGACCCAGAAGTTCCTGACTTCTTGGTGTGTTGAGCTGGACAGTCGTGGGTTTGCTAGTATTCTGCCTAATGCGTTCTGCGACAATGGAGAATTTCATGTTATTCAGAGGCAGCAAACACGTTACTGTCAAGGAGGACGACATGACAACTGAAAAAATTATCAGGATCTTCCAGGTATTGTTGTTTTGTCTAATACAGTGGTAGCCAATCGAAGCAGAAGCCACTTCATGTAACACACAAAGAAGTCAGTAACTTCTGGGTCAGCTTTTGCCAAAATATTCTTCCTATAAAACCTACTCCAATTTGGGCTTGAACTACCTCCACATATGTTCAGCTAGAAACTTCATTCAAACTTTAAACAAATCACAACACATCCATCTATTATACTATTATTCAGCTTGTACAGTTTTCTATAATATCACAGTTTAAGTTTTATGCTCTTTTTAGGATTTTGGAAATATATAATGGATCTCTATGGGATAAGGTCGAGACTGGCTTCAGCTCTTCAAATTTTAACAAAAATTCCACACTTAAATCTTTATATTTGCACAAATGTCACCTTTGCATCCAACTTATACATTAAAAATATATAGAAATTGGTGCTCTTTTACTAAGCATACTTTTTAAAGCTGTGTGACTTTTACTTTTTGGGTCCCTTCACCTGCCATTCGCTCTAATGTTACCTGATATCTGAAACACTGGAGCAAATGCAGATGCTTTGGGGTTTTCTGGCTCACAATAACACATTCATTTGTCACTGTTTGGACAAAAAACACACAAATACTGTTTACAACTCATCAGTAAAGGGGTGATATTTTATTAAACCCACTTTTATTAGTCTTTGTGTATTTGGACCCTAATAGTTCATACAGTTTGAATTTGAACCCTCCAGGTGCTGCAAAGATATTTTAAATTCATTCTGGCAAAAATTGAGTGGATTTCTACAACCTGTTTGAATCCCTGCTTAATTTGTTACATCTATAACTAGTTACATCACGACATTTGGGAGTTTATTTTTGTTTTTTTTGTTTTTTATTGTTATGAAATGGACAGAGTTTATTTTTGTTTTTGATATGTGCACTATTAATGATACCAAATGGACAGTTTATTTTTGTTTTTTTATATGTTTATTATTGCTATGAACTGGACAGAGTTTATTTTTGAGACGTATATTACTGCTAAGAAATGGACAGTTTATTTTTGCACATTTTTTTGTACATTGTTATGAAACGGATAGTTTATTTTTATTTTTGTTTTTGATATGTGTATTATTGTCATGAAAAGGACAGAGTTTATTTTTGGTTTTGATATGTGCACTATTACTGATATTAAAGGGACAGAGTTTATTTTGATGTGAAATGCTGCTGCAAAATGGAGAGTCTATCCTTGATATGTACAGCAATTTTGTGTTTTGTACTTAGTCAGAATTTAATCTGTTAAGTGTAGGATTTTTGAGTTCCTTATGGGATCTGACGTAGAAATTTAGGGTAGGTAGAAGGATGGGGGTAAGGGGACGGAGATTATAAGTTACACTTCATCCCGCTCCTTTTTGAATGTTTGATTTTCTTTTAATATAAATCCTTTTGTTGTTTGATTTAATGTTATATTCGAAATACATTAACAAACAAAAATTTGCACATTGAAGGTCAAGGCTTCTAACGAACATTTCTCCGAATACGACATAATTGTTTATCAGCAGCAGCGGACACTGAAAAAGTGTCCAAACTTGGAGCCCATTACCTAAAGTGTTCAGTTGTTAGTTGAACGGAACAGAGCAGCACAGCCAACAACCTGGAGGGGGCGGGGCCTGAAGTGGCTCATGTGCATTTAAAGGGCCAGCGCTCCA
>JAPQRP010000025.1:34691510-34705389 GCA_037367295.1 Apogon hyalosoma
CAGCTCTGAAATTAAACTATTATGAGCTATTTTTGTTGGTATCATTATATTTGTCCAAACAAATGGACCTTTAGTTGTATCAGGCATTAAAATGAACAAGAAATTGAAGAAAACAAGGGTGGTCTAATAATTTTTTCTGCAACGGTATTAGACATAGCATCCATATTTCATAGAAAACTACAGATGGAAGTTGCTGTAGGCTCTGTAATGGCAGGACCTGACCTTCTCCCAGCAGGGTCTCAAAAAGCCCTGCCAAATATGTACTCAGACAACTTGTCTTGTTATGTCCCTGACCTGAACCCTATTTTGTTTGTTAGCTGGCGTTAAGCCTAAGAAGCTTTATTCCAGACCTAAAGGAGTTGGAGTGGGAGACTGTGGATGTCTGTGCACATTCTGCTGCATGTATTAGTCAGTAATTGGACCATTGTGTTTGTATGTGCAAAAAGACAGTGATATGCACAAAATATTCTGCTTTTTGTCCTTATTCTGTGTTTCTTCCAGTGGTGGCAGATGTTCCGCTATAAGAGTTCAACCTCCCTGATTTTCTCCTTACAGTACCTTCTTGAAAAAGTCACCTTTTCAGTATTTACACACATCAACCTGTGGATATTCTGTCATAATGTGTAACAGTAGGCGTGTTTTTCCTTCTGACAAGAAATGTAGACTGTTCTTTGGAGCATCCATCTCCACCAAAGAGGATGTTTGTCTATATACAAGTGGTGAGTCCTGCCAGACTCATCTCATGAAATCACATTGTATGTCACGCCAGTTCTTATGGCATTTGGCGTGCTATGCAAACACATTTTCATCCTTTCACATGTTATTCAATGCCAAATGATTGCTTGCCAATTTATGCAAAGTTCTCCGGTTTCCATATCTGTAACAGCTAACCCTAAATCTAACCCTAAACCTAACCCCATGGGCACCACTACTAATTATGGGCCCCATGAAAGCCTAATTGTTGCAGACCCTACAGAAATTCACTATTTTCTCAATCTGTCGGACTGGGGTGGGGGTGCCCCATAAACAACGTCACTAATGATAGCGTGACAAAACAAAAACAAAACTTAACATGCTTTCAATGTTTGCCTCCCGACTTCTATATCTCTCTTGTACGGCGGATTTACACGAAATTTCACAACTTCGAACCTATATCCACTGGGCCCCTTCCACCATTCTGTGACACCCCCACCCCCCACCCCCACACACACAAATCCTGGGCCCCATGAATTTGTCATGTTTACCCCCTCTTATCGGTGCCCCAGCCTAACCCTAACCCTTACCACTAATTATATGAACATACATGTGGAAAGCTTATAATGCGTACAGATAACACACCAATAAAAAGTGGCGTGTGTATTTATGCAATTCATGATATTATGTTGATCCTGCAGAAAAACACATACATCCTCATAAAACCAGAGTAATATGTCTTATTCAGAAATATGAATAGGGATATGCTGTTTATGTGATAACTCTTATTCACAGTAAAGTGACATTAATAGTCTGCATTTAGACATATTTATTGATTTGCTGTCATTTGAAGCTCAGCACAGACAAAATGCGTCCTTGCAGATCTGTTATTTAAGTGTGTGGACACGTATAGAAATGTGTGTGCATTCTTAGTGATGTTGTGTTTCTGTGCTGGTGTGTTAACCCAGGTTGCAACACTCAAACAACTTGTGGCTTGTGCAATCGGTGTAGATTTTCTGTTTGTGTACTTATTAGTCACAGGTTGGAGGTGGGGCGAAAATGTGGTGAGAGACACCTAATCCTCGAGTACAGACAAAGACCTGATTGGAAAGTTGACAGTGTTCGTGGTTGCATCGTTGTGCAACCTTGAATACTTTCCAATTACTGCATTTATCTCACAATCCAGATGTTTCAGTGCTGGGAGTCCTCTCAGTTTGGAAGAGCGCGAGGTGACTCAAGGGAACCATCTGTCAAATGTGAGATCTGGCACGGCGCTTACCTATTTCAGTACTTTCACATTTTAACCTGATGCCACTGGAATACTGGTCCTCCCTGATGAATATGGCTCTTATGATAAAGGATTTTTAACTGACAATTTCAGGCACAGTTTCAAGATTCCTTTTATTGTCATTGTATACACAGAGCATACACAACGGAATTCTGATGCATTTGTAAAAACAGTACTTCTTGTAATATGATGCAAAAAATAAATGTAAATAATATTAAATAGCAAAACAGTAAAAAAGAAAAAAAGACACACACATCCCACCCCTCTCCAATTCTGTCAAGTCCCACATTCGTACCTAGTTAAGATGCCGAGGACACTGAGGGGTAAGCACAGTAGTTATTGCACATTTTATATTTTCATTATTGCACATTATTCATTGTTACATTCATTGCATTCATTATTGCAATTAAATTAAAGGGGTCCTATTGTGCTAAACCTATACGGTTGGATATCAATAATGCTTGAAATGTGACAGCTAGAGCACATACAAACAGACAAAAAGTCAGACAGATATACAAACTGACCAATATGTTTCCCCTCCAGCAAACAAAAAAAAAGATAAGTGGCGTGTTGTACCTATTGATGTAAATGCTGTAACTATTGCATAAGGCGTACCCCAGGGATCCATCCTTGTTCCCAGCATCTTTTCCATCTACACTGAAAGTATTGTGGATGGTTCTAAGGTACAATGCTTTTTAACGATCCATGCACTATTACCAAAACATTTACTCTCTATCAATCTGCGTCTTGTTCGTGTCTGGCGACAGAAGTACAAAAACACACACCGACGCACAGACAGAAAACATTCTGGCTGTGACGGGACAAAAGCGCTCCTCATCTTTTGTAACACAGTGACCCTAATGGGAGGCTCTGGCTGCCTCTGAGTCTGCTCTCCATTCAATCAGCCTGTGTCTGATTATTGAGTGGTGGGCGTTCTCCATCTTTTGTCTATGGTGGTTGGAAATGCAGATCCTTGATGAGGCAAAGCATGAGGTAAACTTTTTGGAGTGTTTATAAAGGGGCTATAGGGGACTTATGGAGGATTATGCGGGATTTCCAAAGGATTGGTTTGGTTAATAAATGCAGGCTTGTTGGTTCCTGCTTTTGAGCGACATGAAGAGAATGCTGATTGGCGAGGAGAGCAATGCACCCATGCACGCATGCACAAACAAATGCATGCACATACGTCAGGCTAGCAATTGTTGTGGTGAGATGAAACCTGCAGCAATGTTTCAGAAGCTCTCCTCATCTGATAAATCCAAAAACAGATCAGTGGAAAGTGCCCTGGCGCACTCACAAACACACAGCACACACATCTGTTAAGTATCACGGCCCCCCATCCACCAGAGAGCATCGATGGGCTCTTAAAAAACAGACAGCAATCACCATCTGAGAGAATGAAAAGCAGCAGAGCGTGTAAAGAGAAGGGGAACTATAGGAACAGGAAAATACCGCAGCTTTAGATCCTGCTTTCTTAAACTACTGGTCGGAACCCAAAATGAATCAGAGGTTTAGTTGTGTTTATTTCGCATGTGAAGGAACAAAACGATGTGTCAGTGAGCGTCTTGTACTTCGTTCATTTTCTGCATGCCTCGACAATTCAAATCTAAATTATTTTTTTTTCTCCATTTACTGCTTCGCATTTCAAGGAAAATGGTGTGATTCATCCCTGAGCTGCTTTAAAGTGTAACTTCAACCCCAGCACTGAGCCTCCACCCACTGAATAATCCAGCAAAAAAAGTGGGCAAGGTGTTCAAAGGGGATGTGTGAATGTGTGATATCTTGTGGTTGAACACTTTTCCAAGGTAAAACACAACTTCTAGTGTTAGCTACGTGGGAATTGAAGTAATAAAACATCCACAGAGAGGGGAGACATTCAGCGTCTGCTCCTAAAACACGAGCCTTTTCTGGATATATACACCATGCACCTCAGCCCCTAAAGACCTCAATGATGATTTTGACACTAAACCATTCTCATGATTTAATAACCTGTATCACATTTCCAATGCTAACACTACCATTTTCAATATTGTTGTAACTTTTCTTTAACGCCTCTCTTTAGTCATCGTGTTGCTTCATCAGTCCCTACGGCAAAGATTGGAATAAATGAAGGCTTTTATTCATACCTTTATCAATTGGCCCAGTTCTTGACTGAATGCTGATTAACTTTCTGTGAGGTAAATGTTGGCCTTTGTGAAACATTTCTACTTTTGCTCAAAACTCGCACACTCACAACACAACTTTGAGTCTGAACTCTCATTCAGTCCTGTCCTCACGTTATACAAGTGATCTTAGGTTATCCAATGTAAACATAAGTCTACAGTGGTGGAAAAAATTAATAGACCACCCTTGTTTTCTTCAATTTCTTGTTCATTTTAATGCCTGGTAACACTAAAGGTACATTTGTTTGGGCAAATATAATGACAACAAAAATAGCTCATAACAGTTTAATTTCAGAGCTGATATTTATCCATTTTCCATGTTTTCTTGATAATAAATAAAATCACTTCAGTTCTTAGATCAATATCTATGTCACTGTACTGACAAAAACAGTGCTTTTATTCATTCCATGTTTTCTTTTCTGTCTGTTTTAGTCACATGATACACACAGGAGTTAGTACTTGATTGCATAACCATTGTTTTTGATGACTTTTGATGGTCCGCAACTGTAATTTGGATCTGGAAGATGGCCCTTTTTTCATGTTTTAATCTCTTTTATCTGTTTTGCTGTATTATTGTTCTCAGTGTTGTTAAAATGAAAAATGTCCAATGAAAAGAGAGTTTAAAACAAAAAACTAAAGAAAAAACCCCAAAATGGATGATGACCAGTACAAAGTTCCAGGCTTATGTGTTCGTGCACCTCCTGTTCAGAGACGTTCACTTTGGCCTGCGTCGACAGTTCCATGTGTTTCTTTTGAAGCTCGTCATAAGCCTCTTTGACTGCTGCAAAGTCCAAATGGTCACTCTTCATCTGATCCACAAGTGCTGTCGACTGTTTAAGAAACACAC
Source organism: Apogon hyalosoma (assembly GCA_037367295.1). Lineage (NCBI taxonomy): Eukaryota > Metazoa > Chordata > Actinopteri > Kurtiformes > Apogonidae > Apogon > Apogon hyalosoma. The sequence goes on from JAPQRP010000025.1 coordinate 34,696,501, forward strand.
AGTTTCTGAAATATATAATCTATCCTTTACAATGTTGTGGTTTGAGCCGTGCTTTTTGCTTTTATTCCTCTTTGTCTCTCACCTCTTTTAGAGCTACAGTGGAAGCCATGTAGCTCTCCTTCAGTTGGACCATCTCCTCTTCCACCGCTTTGCTTTTCTCTCGCATCACCTCGTGTTCTTGCCTAAGGGCCTGCAATAAAATTAATCACCCGTAGAATTTTAATGCAATACTAAATTTTTATGTGTTTATTTAACGTGAACAGAAGGTCTTAAACAGGGCAGGCAGAGAGAAGAGTTCTTGCTAAAACAAATCAGTTGGGTTGTGTCATTTTAATAATGATTTTAATAAATTAATGAATAGATGAATTAAAAATGAGAGGGGGGGATAAAGTGAGAAGAAAAGAGAACTATAAACTGTAAAGCAATAAACTGGGGAAAAACACACAAACTATCATTCAGTTGCAGAGTGGTGCACATTCACTAATGTACATGATGTGATATACGACACCACATTCATCACATTTATGGACAGAAATGATGGTCGTCATTTATTTCTGCCTTTGTATAAATTCACTCTGTAATCATTTAAATAGACCCTGATAAATCCCTGATCTGTGTGGGACCAATAGATGAAGCAGGGTGTACACCATTCAGACTCAGTAAGATAATACAAATAAATAAAATGATGGAAGAGCGAGCATCCAAGAAAAACACGAAATGAGTAACAAAAACACTAATGACAATGACGTAGGTGAGAAACTAGGCCATATTCTCTCACAATGCAGTCTACATTCACAATATGAGCAATCTATTGTAGATTTTAGTAGTTAGTAGTATTTGTGTTTTTTTTTAATATCTCTGTAGTTTTTGTATATTACCAGTATTTTTTATTATATTTTTGTACAGTCTTTTTGCACTGTTTGCTGCTAAACAGATTTTCATTGTTCCTCTAACGTAAAGATATATTCTATTCTATTCTATTCTATTCTATTCTATTCTATTCTATTCTATTCTATTCTATTCTAGTGCTCAATTTCTCAGACTTTCTCATTACAGTCTACTACATTTTTATCATTTATTTCACAGTTCACTTTGTTTTTTTACAATGCAGCCCCTGACTCATATGACTTCTGATATGATATGACCTGGATCATCACAGACCTGTATCTGACTTAGGACCACATACTGAAGTGAGCCAACACGCAAAGTCACAAAGTTATGAAAAAATATCAGATCTGAGTCACTTTGGGACAATTTTGCTTGCAGCTAGAATACATCTGAACTATCTCTCTACTGTTTATTTCTATGACTTCATAGGTTTTTCTTCATGCTTCTTGTTTTGTAGTTTCTATTTTTTGAAATCTTGTAGGTTTTCAGTTCCTGATGGCTGGAACAAGCTTCAGTCTGAGCTCTATCCTCAAACACTGATTCCTTTGACTGATTTTAAAGAAAGCATTAAATCTCTGGAATCAAGTTTGTTGGTCTGTAAATGTTACAACTGACTGCATATGTTTTTTCTGTGTTTGCGAATGTTTTTATCATTAACTGCAATTTAACTGCATCACTGGTGTCTTGGCCAGGTCTCCTTTGAAAAAGAGATCCCCTATTTTAATAGGACCAAGCTGGATAAATAAAGGTTAAATAAATTAATTTTTTTAATTTATATCTGAGACCACTGTCTGCTGGGAACAGACCTAGACGTCAACAGTCTCTGGTGGCAGGAACGTCTCTACAATAAGTTCATTAAAGGCCTCTATAAAGAGTTCAACTTTAACCCATAAAGACCCAAACAGCCACTGATAGCCCAAACCATCTCTTGGTCTAAAATGTTAAACACCTGTTGGTCCAATAATCCTATAAATACATGTAAATAATTGGTGTAAAATACAGTTTGTCGTCTTTTCATGTTCATCAGATATGACTCATTTGGACGTTCAGAGGCTCCATAGTTACCATGGAAACACTATTATCTTCTACAACATTGATTGGAGTTGGATCAATGACAATGTATGGACACACTTGGGTTATGCTCAGTTATTGATGTATTTGTTGAAAATGTCACTTTTTCTTCAGTTTTCTCTGTTTCTGATTAAATAACCTCTGAATTTACTCTGAGCTTTAATGAGCATCAACATGATCAACAGATTAAATATAAGAAAATACCTAATTTACACTGAAAAAATGCTAAATACAGAGGATAGTATTATAATAAATGGTGATAAATCACTTAAGAAAGGTTAAAGAGAGAGAAAAACTCCTTTGGGAACTGACACCAAAGCAACACAGGGTCTTTACAGTTTAACATAAACAATCAGGGGAAGACTCTGACTTGATACTTCTCTCTTTGTGTCTGTAGCTCCAACTCTACGCCGTTTACTGTCTGTGTCTGACTCAACAACAGCTGCTGAGTGAGAAGCAAAGACCTCATCACCTCCTACACAAACACACAGATGCACAACACAAGTGTCAAAGTATAAATCTGTCACCATTACAACTTATTTGCATGAAATAAAACATTGTTAGCTTACAGTCACACAAAACCAGTCTTCTTACCTGCTTTTCTGATCGCAGAGCTACATTCTCATCCCTGAGTTTCCTGTTCATTTCTGTTTCCTAAACATGTAAGAGATACGTGACTAAAAGACAAACATTGCACTGATGTAATGCCATTTCCCATAAGCTGCGTGATGTGTTATATGTGCTGATCCTTATCACTGATGTGGATGTGAATCACCAAAGAAAGTCAAGCTTTTAGTAGACCTCCTACTTGTGAGCAGTTTTCAAGCATGGGGATTTAAATTAAAATTAGATTAGAGATTAGATAGAACTTTATTGATCTCTTGAACAGAAGATCCAGGAAATTGAGGTTCCAATAGCGGCACAGCCCCGAATATCAATAATAGCAATAACTATATAAAAACAGTAGTGAAAAAACAGTCAGTTGCACATTAAAAAGTACTAGTAGTACAAGTAGTCATAATAAGGTACTAAAGTAGAAATAATAAATACTAAATTAAGTAATTACAGGGTTCCTACAGGTTTCTAGAAGTTAAATTTAAAACTTTTTAAGACTACTTAGAACAGAATTTAATGCCCATTTCACAGCCATACTGGAAAAAATTCATGACTCCTAGAATTTAGAAAAATACAGTATTCATTTATTTATTTTTTAAACAGAGATTAAATGTTACATACATACTATACACAGAACTGAACTGTCTGTGATCATTTCTCACCGGGGGCTGCAAAGTTAGCAATAATTGGTGTCTAATTTCAATATAAATTGTCAGGTTGGACCGGATGGACCTGAGTCGACTAGCGTTAACTTTCTTTCTAGTTTGTTAGTTAGTTCAATTTTATTTCGAGCACATAAAATCATCAAATAACAAAGAACCATACTACATAGTCAGACAAAATTTTTCAGCACTCGAAAAGGAGTGGGAAGAAGTGTAACTTATAGGCTCCACCCCCTTTTTACAAACTAATAATTAAATCAATTCTGCTTCCTTTGCTTTAACACACTGTTTTTTTCTGTATATTTTCTAATAACACAAAGCATCCATACAAACCCTTCACATACACTTGTTTGGGCATTTAACAGACACTTTTAAACATAATACAGTGAACAAGTTTATGGCAGCATAACTTATGACCTACCATATCAAACTGAATACCTTTCAAAGACTTTTTAAGGTATTAAATGCAGATTCGTAAATTCAAGACTTTTAAGACTTTTAAAGACCCCGCGGGAACCCTGAATTATGTTATATTATTGTAATATGCACAAATGTACATATATAATTTAATAATCACAGGATAAGTTATAATAAAGTGATAATAGTAATAGCAGTCAAAACAACAATATATAAGTAATATAAGTATTTAAGTAATAGTAATAATAATAATAATAATAATAATAATAATAATAGTAAGTAGTAGTAGTAGGAAAAAATATTTTACCAACAACAAACATATATAAGCAAACAAATATAAGGTGTTCATGTCTTCATATTTACTGCAAAATATTTACTATGTTGTGTTCAGTTTCTATAAAGTGTACACCACTAATGCAATTTACCTCATTTTACAAATGTAACAATAACACTATGTTCACACTGCAGGTCTTAAAGCGCAATTTAGATTTTTTGCTGAAATCTGATCTTTTTTGTGTGATTGTTCACATTATAATTCAACTGTGATGCCATCAGACCCATATGTGAACCCTCTACAGTCCTGAAGTGACTTGCACGCACAGAACAAGATGTGACGTCATACACATCTCACTGTATTTATGGAAGTGAATATGGATCTTGCTGGGTCTCACCTCTTCCAGCACAGAATTGTAAAGTCTGGCACATTTCAGTGACGTAAAAATTGGATGAAATGGCTGAAGTCACCTTGCAAAACATCAGATATGTGCCCAATTCAGGCCCACAGATGAAAGTGGCCTGGGTCTGAGTTGAAAAATTGCATTTGTGCTGTTAAAACTGTCCTTAAAAATCCGATATGGGCCACTTTTACCTGCACTATGAACATAGCCTTAGTTGTTGAACTCTTACTTACGAACCACTGCTCAGTGAACTGAGAAATGTCTTGAAAACGATTCCCATTTACCGTCTTTAGCTTGTGGTGCAGCTGCTGTATTTGCTGCAGGGCTGTTGGACTACTGGGCTTTTCACGTCTGACAGACGACATCTTGATCTTGATCAACTTGTTACTGAGCTCCTCTACCTCCTTAGGAAGCAACATATATTAATGCTTTTCAAGAGGTCGAAAAATCTAATTCTGGCCAAACATGTTCCATTACTGGGAGTAGCACATCTTGCAGAACACAGCTATAATCCTTTACACACAGTGCACCCACAAAGGATTTCAAAAGTGAAGGTAGTTTTCCACATACCTTGGTTAGAGATGTAATGGTTGCTTCTTGTTTTTCATTTGCAGAAGTGACTTTTTTATTGATCTTCATGGCCTCGTCAACTGTTAAACAGACAAATTGTAAGCGATGATCAATAAATGTAATACTGCTGTGATTTAACAGGAAATACAGCTGAAACAACTTACAAACCTCAAACAGCAATGAAAGTCTTATATTTTATTGACCTGTATGTATATAGTGTACATTTAATTCCATTTCCTGTAGATACATATGCAAATCTAGTATTTTTTTCTGCTTTATTAGTGAGTTCTATTTACATTATTTATTGTTTTTATCTGTTCACACTTACTTTTCTTTTTTTTTTTTGCTTTTTTGCTAGTGTGTTTTCAAGAGTGTTTTTGTACGCAACTGCGCTATTGTGACCAAGTAATTTCCATTGCTGATCAATAAAGTTTGTCCAAGTCTATTACTGTGGACATGGAGACACTTACAGTAGCTAAGTATCTTAACATTATGGAAGATGATTAGGGCCACTGAAAAAAACCAAAAAAAAAAAAACCAAAAAAAATTTAATTAAGGTCCAATATATTTTTTAATTAGTATTCTGAGAAAAAAGTAAGAATTCTGAGATTGAAATCAGAAGTCTGACTTTAATCTCAGAATAATAATAAAAAATATTTAAAACAGTCAGAATTCTGAGGAAAAAAGTCAGAATTCTGAGATTAAAGTCAGAATTAAAGTTAAAAAGTAATCATCTCTTACATAAATATTTAGAAAACTCAGAGAAATGTGTTAAAAATAAGAGGCTGCGGCTGAACGGCTTAATGTCTAATGTGTTATCGCATGTGGTTTCAGAACAGGCTGCTACTGTCAGTGTTCTGCTGTTTCACATAAAGTCTTTGGTTTTACTTATGGACTTGAAAGATCTTCCCATCAGCATCTATTCTTTATCAAGATTTCCTGGAAGAGTATTTAAGTATCACCAGAGTCCACTACCCAGACCCTAAAGTAATATCTGCTGGATGAAGTGAAACAGGATTTTTGGGGGCATTAATGTGTTGCTGAAAACCCTGCAGGAGCCTGTTCATAAAACTGTATGGGGTCAGCCTGGAGCAGAAGCCCTGTGAATTGTTTTTAGCACCTTGTTACAGTCGTACCCTGAAGAATTTGGGAAATACTTGGCCTCTCTGGGCAAAATCCAATAAAGCGTACACTGTCTGTGCAGTTTTAAGACTCACCACCTCAGCAGCATTCAGTAGCATGGATTGATGTGTTGTATTTATCCTGATGAGGACGGAAAGTTTCAAGTTGCATCTGACCTGATAGAAACTGTACATATAACACGTATGTGGACATCTCTGATTTCTCAATTTCAGGCCTATTTGATAATTTGAACATTTATTCGAATCAAATCATGTGAGATGTTTTTGATATTTGACAGGGCTATTACTAACTCATATACATCATGAGTGTGAGCCTCATCAGAAAATAAAAAGATTATAAAACGATTGTGCTGTGTTGCTGAGGAGCCACAATGAGGTAGACGAACATTATGTAAACTTTTTTTCTTTTTTGGTTGGCTGGTTGCCTTTGATTTTCTGGAGTGTTCTGTTTAAATGTGTGGTTTCTCTTTGCTTTTTGTTCACCTTTATATTTTATTCCAACTTACGTTTGAAATAAAGTAATCATTAACAATAAATATAATATGTATTATATCTTACTAAGGAAATAGCAATGATAAAAACTTTTCCATGACATCACTCACTTCTGAAGAATAGCACCATGCGTGCTTTGTGTTTTCCATTACCATGTTTTTCTTTTTAGTTTGTAATGTATGTATGTATGTACTGTATAATTTTACACATGTACTGGACCCCAGGAAGAATAGTGGCAACACTGGCTGGAGCTAATAGGGATCCTAATAAATAAACAAATAAACAAACAAATCATTATCATTACCATTGGTTTAATCTTTAATAATGGACTGTACTTTATAATCTTTATAATCCATTGTGTGGGGAAAAAAAACTGAAACACAACTAAAGTCTGTCAAATAAATGTAGTGCAATAAAAAGTACAAAGTGTGCCTCTGACATGTAGCAGAGGATGAGGATAGATAAAATAGAAATAAGTCAAGCGCAAGAAAAAAACGTGCAGTATTGTATGTAGCATTTCCACATAAAAATATCTAAAACAACTATGACCTACATTTTGGAGACTTCTGGACTTATGTCGAATGTTCCCTTTTTATTTCACAATGACATAATGTGACTATATATAACTAAGCATGATATGAATACAACTATTTTATTAAGTTACACTACATTGATAAAAGTATGTGGACACGCTGAATCCAGGTGTTTCTTTTCTAACAGGGGTCTGTGATACAAAACAATAATGACAAATGTCATAATGTAGTTTTATATTATGATAAATATTGCATTACATTAGTTAGGTTTAAATTGTTATCTTTGCTTCCAAAATGCCTCAGAGACGGTTTTTGCTAAATTTCTCTCAACATTGATTTGTTTTATTTTGTTTTTTATCCATGTCTATGATTTTAAATGTTCTTACTCTAAATTTCTTAAATATTTTTCATGCTCTGACTGCAAATAATAATTGTCTACCAAAACTAACCATCTACTTTCATCACATCTCACTTGGGAAGAAAAATCACCCATTAAACTTTAAGGAAATATTGACGTTTATAAACTATATGGACATAAATATTGGGACACATCATGGCTACAGCTGTAAGATGCCCTGTTCATACTGATTCAAGATATAAACATTAATATTTCCTTATTATAGTTATGGATAAAAAAATAAAAAATAAAAAAAAATCCATGTTGAGAGAAATTATGTAAAAACTGGAGGCATTTGGGAAGCAAAGATAACAATTTAAACAAAACTAACCAATGCAATGACATTTATCCCAATATAAAACTATATTATGAGATTTGTCTTTATTGTTTTGTATCCCAGACCCCTGTTAGAAAAGAAACACCTGAATTCAATGTGTCCACATACTTTTGTCCATATAGTATAGCTCTTAGTAACTGTACAATTTAGGGCTTTTGTTAAGAACGGCAATAACATGTGTACTGGATCAATGTAATGCGCAACATCTTGACACCACCTGCTACTGCCCATTAATTGACAGATGTCTCCCTGAAGAAATGACAGTCCATTCTTTACCATTTTGCTCTAGTTTCTCGTGGGCCTGTTTGACCATTGCACACTGCTGAGACAGAGCGCCGAATCGTTTCTCCATCTCTCCCAGCTGGTTTAAGTGGGTGTCCTTTAACCGGCTCTGCAAGGTTAACTTCTGTTCCTGGAGAAGCAGTGCAGTTAAAACATGAGACAGAAGTAGATAAAAAAGTTTTTAAAAAAGTTTACTCTTTAACCTGTTAAACCCTGGGTTATTTGTTTGTAGTTCAAATCATTTCAATTTAACATAGAACAATGGAATAGCCGATAGCAGAAGCTTCATGCAACCCAGTGGATGGAGGGAACAAGAGTTTCACAGCTTTACTTTTAAAAAAATGCTGACCACTGCAAAGGACATTCCATAAATAAAATAAAAATGTATCTGAAAAAACTGTTACATTATGATGTTTCCAATCAGGACAATTATTTAATGTAAAAAAGGCAAAACTTTTACTTTCCTGGGTCTCAGGAGGATATCATCGCTCTCGAGCAGAAACTATTTTTGGTCTTTTTTTTGTCATAAAATGATTCTATTGGTCTGTCTTCACGTTGGACTGATGGCTTTAGAAATACTTAACCAATGAAAAGTGTTGAAAACTGCTTGTGGCTACATCTCTTAACTTCGTTCATTTATTTAGAATTTGTGCTTGTCCAACGATTAAAATTTTTACTTGATTAATCACAGAGTTGCTGTGGATTAATTTTTGAATGAGTCACGATTATATATCAGTCATTTTTAATCTATATTAGTCTTGTTTCATTTTGCATCAGCAAACAGACTCAAGAAAGAAGAGAATATA
>JAPQRP010000025.1:34709514-34720208 GCA_037367295.1 Apogon hyalosoma
TCCAAACAAATGCACCTTTAGTTGTACCAGGCATTAAAATGAACAAGAAATTGAAGAAAACAAGGGTGGTCTAATAAATTTTTCTGTGACTGTATGTTTGGACACTGTATCTTTGCTACATGACATGATGAACTAAAGCCTTGACCACAGTAGAATGGATATTTTAGCAAAACAAATATTTTTCTGTGCATTTTGGCCACTCATTAACATTAGAACAGAATATTTTTGATCCCTAAAACAGAGGTAACATATATCACAGCCCAGTTTGGATACCCTCTCATTGGTTCTGTACTATTAATGCAAACGCACGGCAGGATAATTTGGATATTCCGAAGCCAGTGCATTATCTGTAGTCAATTATGATTAACACACAAAATTGGACAATTATACTAGCGAAAAACAACAGTTCATTTGAGTATTTGTTGACCATTTTGCGTTTGAAGAAGATATTTTGTAAAATAAAGGTCACGTGGACATGAAAAACATCCATATTAGTATAGACTAGGCTTAATTTTGATTAATATTTATAAGCATTATTTTCATAATAGTTTGAATTGATTAAATTTGTCAAAATGATCTGCCAGATTATTTACTATAATTAAAATAAGCATTAACATTTGAACAGAAATAATTTGAAGCACATGGCACAAACAGTTAAATTTGTAATTTAGCAGATTGTCAACGTTCTCTGCAATTAAATCACCTCAGTCCCGACTGCCACTGATGTAAAAATGTGTGAAATTAAAGCAGCCCAGCAGACCGTGGCAGAATAATGAACACAACTGGGCGTCACTTTACCCGAGGTCCACGGTCAGCGTCTCCCAGATAGAATATCAAAAACAGTCTCTATTGTCTCTGTAACACGGCTGGGCTGTTAAAGTGCAGCAGAGCGCAAAGATGGACATATATCACCTCTGTGGTGTCAAGACTGAAGACGAACACTCTAAGAGCCAGACCGGGTCAGGCCTGTGCACTGTAATCTGTTATTGTCCCTGCCTTTTACTCTGATGGACCATGGGCTTCCCTCATTTACTTCTATCTAAACAGGTTAAGTTCACATTTAAGCAGATTTTTATGACTTTAAAAGACAATAGAGTAAAAGAAGGCCATGGGTTATGTGTGAGTGGAGAAGATGATGTACCTGTAGAGACTTCAGCTCTTCTTTCAAGTTATTAATCTCTTTGTCTTTTAACTCCACACTGACCTGGTATTTCCCCTGAAATGGTACATTATTATAGTGAATGTCAAAAAAAAGTACTAAATAACAAGACGCATCACAAAGGAATCCACTTTCAGGGCCAACACTGTGAGAGTGGAATGACGGAATTTACTACGACACTAAAAGTATTAATTGAATAAAATGCTTTGAGAATCTCAGAACAGCAATGTTTTGGGGAATATGGTCTTCATACCTTTTCCTCTTCAATGTTTCTTATTTTGGCCTGGAACTTCAGAAGAATAAAATATATATGTACAGTCAATATTTCTCTTTCTGTACTGAGAAAAGTTTTCGTTGTGAAGTGTGTATTCCTTTAAGAAATACCTGCTTCTCGATGTTGAAGAGTGACTCTGAGTGCTGGTTTGCTGCTGTTTCAATTTGATGTTGCTGGGAATCCTGTGATACAAAGTAAAACCAGCCAAAACATTTGGTAATATGCAGAGTACAATGTATTAAATATACTCTTTGGACAATGGGTAATGAAAGTACCTTCTCCCATTCCAGCCCCTGTTTCTCCAGCACCAGTTTACTAATTTGATCCTCAAAGTGCGCCTCTGCATCCTGAAACACAAATATATTTTATAGTGCTGTCAATTACATTTTTTTTAATCAGATTAATCATAGGGTTGCTGTGGATTAATTTCGATTAATCACAAGTAAATGCAATTCATTTTTACTCTATATTAATCACGTTTCATTTTGCATGAGCAAACAGACTCAAGAATGCAGGGAACATATATGCACTTAACAGGTTTATGAAACACCTTCAACAGTTTCAACAAAACAACTTGAAACAGCTGTTCGGTCTTGGCTTTTTTTTGTCTTCATATTTCCATCCAGAGGGCCAACGTACTGTTCAGTGTCTTCCATCTTCATGGGATGGTTCTGCTGCCTGTCGCTACCGGATCAACTGACCATTTGCACATTTGCGATGGTAACTCTACTTGGACAAACTGACCCAAATGCGTTGCCAGAGACGTTCAGAGTCATTCAGCTGCAGATGGGTTAAGTGCGTTAAAATTTTTAATCAGATCAAATATGATGATGGACTAATCTGCGTTTACATGTTAATTTGGAGAGTCCTAATATTTTATTTATTTACACAAACTGATGCTCAACCATCACACTGTATAAAGGCTGATTCACAGACACTCACACTTTACATAAGAAGACAGTCAAAGTAAATGCAGAAATGGCTGGTACGGTGCGATCCTATCTTAATTAATACCGACGTATCCACTGCACACCCTTTATCTCTTCCATACTGTGGACAAAAAGCTGTCTGGACTTTGTCCAAAACTGCAAAGTGCAGTAAGTTTTCCCCGCTTCATTCCTCCGCATCGTTTGTAGAAGCACCCATAGAAAGAGGAACATTAGAAGGGAGGTGATATTTGTAGAAAGCCATCCCTATCCTCCCTCTTCCCCCGGAGACGGCAGGTAAAAGTCAATTGCTCTCTATATCCATGAGACTTTTTTATGTGCACGTGGGAGCTGGTTAACCCAGTGAGTTTATTTTATAAGTTCCTATTAAACTATGCTACCAGCGGGCACTGCGCTTAAAAAAAGGAGTGCATGAGATAAAGCTGTAATTTTTCTACTGAGGATTAATTATGATGTGTGTGCGCGTGAGGCAAGGCAAGCGTATAAGCATATAGTATTTGGGTAAAAAATTCAAGCAATTCATGTAAGTGTTGGAGCCTTTTACATTTTGTTAAACAATATCTAATATTATTGTTAATAATCTTCCTTCCTGTGTGACAATTTATGACCATTAACGTCATATTTTGTGGGAGTTTTTATCTCTTCACAGTTTAAGAGCTGTTTGAACGGATGCATTTTACTGGGTTTAAAAAAGAAAAGGCAAAGTATCTGAGTGTGAAAATATGTGACTTTATTTCAGAGTTTATTTAGAAGAAGTTGGACATAGTACATTCAAAAGTTTTTTTTATTACTGCACACATAACACCACTGAGTGTCTCTATGAAATTTTATGAAGAAAAGTGGAGTTTAGTTCATTTAGTGAAAGTGTGTCACGCTGAACTTCAAATGCTGCCTGATTTTCCGATGATAATATCAGAAACTAAAGTGGTACACGGTCACACTGTATTTTACAAAGAAAACAAAGCCGTTGGAATTTGACCTGCTCAGGAATGTCCGGCGCCATCATTACATCCTTCTGCTTCTTAACCTCTCCACCCAATGAGCAGCACTTCGATAACTGCAGCGCCTGAGGAGGATCAGCCTAATACACCATCTTATGTTTGTGCCCCAGTTAACAGGACAATAACTATAAAAATGAAATAACAACAAACGACCAACATCCTATTTTTGCTCCCCTAACCTTTAAGCACACTCAGAATGTGTTGTCAGGTTCAAAGTACTTGCTGGAGGGTAGCAACCATGATTTATTTTTGCTACTTTTTCTACAAGCAAATTTACGCCATACTTGTTGGTCAAGGGCCAAATGGTTTTTGTAACCCCACGTTGATGCAATGTGCATTGAGCCCAGCTGGCTCCTGTCCATATCGCCAAGAGAATTAGCGTCGACAGCATGCTAACGTCCATAGTATTCCAATGACTATGAACGTACAGAATAATTAACCCTTTCATGGATGAATTATGAGAACCTTAATCAAGATTTTTTTTTTTCCTGAGTGTTTTTATTCCTTTTTGGGCATGAAAAAAATAACTATTTTTACAAACCTATTTTTCATAGAGTTACAAAAATGTCCACTCAGCTGGACACCATGCGTTTAATTTTAGAAGCAGAGAAACATGTATTTACTGATAAACTGGGTGAAAACTATGAAATAAAAACATGTTTAATGCTGCTAATCTGATGATTTCTGACATTTTAATATATATCCATGGAGACAATATGCAAATAAATAAATAAATACAAATCAAAACAGTTAATTACAGTCTAATAACAATTATCATTTTTTTATGTAACTGCAGATCAGGTTTATCCAGAACAGCAAATTTACAGTAATGGTATGAATTGCAGTGTATGGGATGATGCATAAGCATCCACTGTGTTGGCTGATATGGAACTAAAACAACAAAATCCATAAATATACAAGAGAACACCTTTGAACAGCTGTCCACTGTGGTGACCACTATGCATGAAAGGGTTAAATACATTCAACTGTGTAAACCCAGTTGCTAAAATAAAATGTCCACATAATATGTGTTTGCAAATCATGGATTTACTGTATATAATCTAAATTCATGCTACTTTTCAATATTAAGAAGTTATGTTCATATATTCTTATATGGTTCATTCAGCCCTACTGGGTTGGGGTTTGGTTCAATAAAGAAAAAGTGTGAAAAGATGTTAAAAAAAATTACTCGACAATATATTTCCAACTGTGGAAATGTTAAAACACTACAATACGGATTTACACAGAGCAAGACATGCTGATATGAAATGTATTTTTGGTTCATGCAGTTGGAATTATATCTATTTTTGGCTTGCAGAAACAGGCAATGACACCATTTTTCCTGGTGACCTTAGAGGAGGACTGTTTACTCCTCTGAACAGCAGCTCCAAACTGATGATAGTTAATAAATTTAAGTTTAATCGTTTTAAAAAGAAGTAAGCAGCCAGCAAAGAGCTACAGGCCAGATGAAAACAATGCATCTTCTTACCAACTGCATATCAAAATATGAGCATGTACATGGAGTCACGCTGCAACTACAGATTATTTTCCATGTACATTCATCTATTGATTACACTTTCAATTAGCTGAGTAATTTTTTGGTCTATAAAATATCAAAATGGTCAAAATGTGTTTACTAAACTCTAATACCAATGTTCTCAAATGTCTAGTTTCCTCACACCCCATAGACATTCAGTTTACTGTCACAGAGAAAAGAAACTAGAAAATATTCATATTTAAGAACATGGGATCGGTGAATTGAAAATTCTGCAAATGTTTAGCCTTTTTCTTAGTAAATTACTCCAACAGATGACCCATTAATTTAGGGTTTAACAAGTAATTGATTAATTGTTGCAGCTCAAATACGGGACTACGGAAGCCGTCATTATAATGGTGCTTAAATTTGGAAAGAAATATTAATTAATAACAAAATGCAAGAGATTTTTTGTACCCTTCGTATGTGCAGCTCCTCAACAGCCTCAAGCAGATGTGTTTTAAACTCCAGCAGCTGTACTAAGATGCTACCGTCACTTTTGGCTTGATGGGGATCAGCAGGCGGAAGCGGCTTCTGCTTAGACTCAGGTCCTTCAGCCTAAAAGGGAGAGTTTTAAAGCATAAAAGCACAAGTAATGCATCTGTCTAACATCATTAATTCAAAAGGCTAAGTTCTGACAAAAGCAAAGTGAACAACCTAAACCTCATAGTTGATAAATCACTAGGTTTAGGATTTTTTTTTTTTTTTTTAATTAGGGGACTTTTTGATTTCTGGGACAAAAACTTAAACACATACAATCACTGAATCAGCTGTTATTACTTAATTTAACCTAAGGAGTAGATGAAGATTTTGCTGACTGCCTTGAGAGAAGTTGTATCTTACCATGATGTTAGGGAGTGTCCCAAACTCTGCACACAGATCCATTGACAGGCCAAGGATTGGCTGGGCCTCTGCTCCCTGTTAATGAAGAAAAAATCATTTTGTTGACAAAGGTTAATAGAATTGGCTGCTTAATAAGCAGTAAGCCTCTGCTTTTCTTCCTATAAGCATATAATTACCTCCTCATCTGCATTTTTTCTGCTAAATGATTTTATTAGAAATAATAGACTAGCACATTAAAGCCTCGTAATGTTTCTCAATCACTGTAATCTAACCTAATGGCTTTGAAATGACCATTAGGGTTTTTTTCTCTCTTTGTTTTACACCACTTCCATCGCATAGAGAAGATAACACCTTGATAAGCCATCTAGGTTCAAATGAAGCAGCCCATTGACACTAATAGGGGTCAGAGCAATAACACTGAGTGGACAAATTGTGCTGTCATTGCTTTTTAAATTATCTAAGTTATTTAATTTGACCTGTGGATGGTCCCCTGAAACTGTCTCTGTCCCCTCAACATAACCAAGACTGACATACACTGCATACACGCAAACACACACACACACATACACAGATGCTGCAAAATATGACTATTTTAGTGGGAGTTCTCCACTTGCCACTGATCTCTTAATAGAACGGACCTTTTTTCTCCCATTTAACCTGGGCTGGAATCAATCATGTTGGAGAATTAAATGATCCCTGTTAGAATTGGCTACTATCATAAAATGACATTGTGACCCCAGGCTGAGGAGTGAGGGGATGTGCAGACGTGTGTTAGTGTGTCAAAGTGATGATGTGTGTGCGTCATATGTGCCCGTTGTAAATGTGTTTGTGTGACTGAGGTGAAGGGAGTACACCGCAAAGTATTTTTTTTCCCTGTGATTCACTTGAGCAGATATTAACCACCAAGTCTAAGCCATGAAAAGACAAATAAAATAAGTGCTAGTCATTTAATGGCAACATTTCTATGAAACAACATGAGGTCTGTAATGCCTTTTAGTGAGTTATGTGTGTGATACAACAAACAAAGAAGAGTTTACCTACATGTAATACATGTAATCACAAAAGTACTTAAAGCTAAACTACTGCAATACTAGCGCAAACATGGAACACAACATGAAACACAATGGGACGGTACAAGAACATAATGAATATTCTGTAAATTAATTTAGCTTTTTCAGCTTTAGGTTGCTAATAGAAAACACTGGAGCCAATATTGATGCCATTAGTAACATCTGGGCTCCTCATCTAAAGCTTCCCCCAATTCTATTCTCTGATAAGTCAACTTTTAAATTGATTATTGTGAATTACTTTGTTAACCTACCATACAAGATGAGGAAATCTGACCGATATCTTTTGTTAATATTAGCAGGGGCAAAAAAGGCCATAACTTGAAAATGGATGTGCGAAGATCAGCCAACACTTCTGGACACATGTTGTGAATGAAATGTATGACACGGAAAGGCTGACCTTCTCATTAAGACTCACTTCAGACAAATGTAAAAAAAATATTGGGAAAAATGGGATGTTTATGTTAATCAAAGAAATCCTTGAACCTGTATAATCTTATACTTATATATGCTTATTTTGACGTTTTTGCCTAATTTGTCCTGAACCTGTCTGTATTTTATTTGTCTAAAGGCTGAAAAAATAAAGTATTAAAAAAAAACTTTTAAATGGAGATTGTATCCTTATTTAACTCCATATCCCATATAAAACATCTAGATGATGCTGGATTACATGCCATACTTTGTCCTGTGCTACAGAAACTTGTTCTCACAATTCCACTCCAAAGAAAATTTTCATGTCTTTACAACTAAATACCTTAAATTTCCCATAAATCCAAAACACACTTTAAACTGTAAATACTGTGCAATCCTCCAGTGGCTTGAAACATCCTGGAATTAAAACTAGTGACTGTGTTTACTTTGATAAGGTTGAAACTACTATCATTTGTTTTGCCATTATATGTATGCAGTAGTACTATGTCTGGATGTATATGACTGTATATGACCGGCTTTACCCCTGAAAACTTTTATCTGAAGGACATTACTTGAAACTTAGTTTGAAGGTGAAAGTTAGATTTTTCTCCATCTCAAAATGAGCTCCTGTTATATATGTAAAAGCACCAAATCTGAAAAGAAAGATTTCTGTGAAACTCTTAAGTGCAAAAGAAGGATATTATTTACATCATAATCCCTACCCCTTTAACAAATACATATAGGATATGCTCTTCTTCTGTCACAATGTTTGTTGGGAATAAGGTCATGTAGACCACAAACTACAGTCTTAATGTGGATGATCACCCATATTTACTGATGATATCATTAAAAAAGTCAAGTTTTTCATTTATTCAGTGATATTTTCTAAAAACCCATGAAGTTTTTGATGCACTCTTCAGTCTATGAATTGATGTCAAAATAATACTTTGAGTTGCAATAAACTAGCTGCTAAAAAAAAAAAATTCAAGCAAATTAACCAGGCTTCGGTCACTGAGTTAACTAAAAGACCTACCGTCAGCTAATTTACATGAAATTGTGTATGTTAGCAGCTAATTTATTGCAAATTAAAGTATTAGTTTGACTTAAATCAATAGACTTCACCCTCCATTAAAATGTAAGTAAATAATCTTAAGCAGCTAATAATTGATTGGCTTTAGAATTAGAAATTAGTTTGGGAAATTATGTTTGGAGTACATTAATTAATATTAAACAGTAAGCTAACAGTTAAACCTAAAAATGTTAGCTAAAAGTGTTGGTTGATTTTTAGCTAATGCTAACTTGAAGCTACGGCTAAGCTAACACAGTGTTTGCTAGCGCAAACCTTCAGTTTGATGACATGTAGGATAAAATTATTTCAAGTAAAACAAATATACTTTCACTGAAGGTATGGATGGTATAAAAGTTCCTCGAAATGTATTAATTTCTTGTTTTAAATAAATTGACAGGAAACACAGTACCTTCAGCAAACCTTAGAGGCTCCAGGTAAATGTGACAGAATGTAGCTTTAGCTTAATAGCATTGAGCTATAAGTTTTACAAGTAACATATAATATAATATAATATAATATAATGTAATATAATATAATATACTATAATATAATATAATATAATATAATATAACATAATATAATATAATATAAAGAAAAATGCTTAATGTTTACAGTTTTTAAGGGGGTACATTTTGGGGAAATATTAGAAAATATTTAGTTTTGCAACCTGGTTCTTTTTTTTTTTTTTTTTTTTTTTACGTTTTCCATATTACTATTAAATTTGAGCTATTAAAATACACTGAATTTATACTGCTATCCCTAATATGACACAAATCCACTCTACCAGCTGGTATATACTCTAAATATTCAAACAGGAGTACATACAGATAAACAGTGACATTTTTGTTATGTGTCATATTGTGTGATAATATTCTGAATATTCTGGTGCAGATATATTTCCTGTAGTAAAGTCAGTATGAAAGATAAAAATAATGTGTGTTGAACGTTTCCATAATGTGCCAGCAGTGACTGAGCCATTAATGCCACCTAGGGGTTAAAACTGAGAACTGCATCCAAACACACAGACTGTTCTGGCCTGCGACGACCTTCCACAAATGGCCATTTCCTGCTTGTTTGCACGCATTTAAATGTCTAAAAAGTACTTACCCGAAGTGCTTTGTGAAACGGTGAACATGGCGACCATCAAGGAAAGGGCTGCGGCGCTGAACCTTGCAGAGAAACTGTGTGTGCGTCCTCAGGGTGAGTAAATGAAGGTGGTTTGTGCAGGTGTTCAGGCCTGTGCACGCCATCCCAGTAGGTTACTTCAATGCATCAGTGATACAGAAAACGCATAATACTCCTTTCTTTGATACTGCATGGGGAAATAGTTAGAAAGTGTGCAAATAAAATGAGCCATCTGCACCTCTAGGACCTTGCTTCTGCAGCACTGCACAGCCTGCAGCTTTATTCTCACTGGTTCATGTTTTTCTGTGTCTTTCACTCAGCTTCTGGAGCAGCTGTCAAACCAGTCCCGTCCACCCTCCTGTGGAGCTCCCTCATCTCCCACCTCAGGTCCACTGTGACAGTAAAACGCAGACGAGTCCACATCAAGTCCCACAGTGACTGTTTCCTGGGATCGGAGGCTGTGGATGTGGTGGCAGAACACATTAACCAGGTCAAGGGTTTGGAAGGTGTGCACTGGCTTTTGGTTTACACCTGATCATTAGATTTATCTCTAACATCCATCTGTGACAGGACATGCAGGATCACACTGAAACCAAACCACCCAGAGCTGTTGAAATGAGTCTGAACTCTGCATCTTCTTTAAAATTAAAGATGCTGTCGTGACACGGGACAAAGTGGTGTGTATCTGCCAGGCTCTGTTGGACTGCAGTGTGTTTGAGGCTGTGGAAACCAAAGTGTTTGGGAAAGGCAAGAAGGATGTGGTGTTTCAGGACAGCAAAAGCGCTCTTTACAGGTTAGACGTACACTGGACACAGCACTGCGGTTTTACAGCCCTGACATTCCCTCATAATGTCACAGTAACAATGATTTTCTGTAAGTTTTCTGTTTTTACGCCTCGGCCAAGGGGAATTGTAATCGTTTTGTCATCTGTCCATCTGTGTCCTTCAACGACATAATAACATTATCTAAAGAATGCAATGAGATATCTGCACCAAATTTACACTGTGAGTGCACCTTGGCATGGAGCAGAAGTCTTTTGAAAATAGGTCACCTTGACCTACTTTTTAAAGGTCAAACAGCCTTGTGCAGTTATTATATCTGAGTGCTTTCACATATAAATACGTATGTCATAAATTTTACACAAAGATAATCTAATCTACAGTCGTGGAAAAGATCCTTAGACCATCAAAAGTCATCAGAAACAATAGTTATGCAATCAAGTACTAACTCCTGTGTGTATCATGTGACTAAAACAGACAGAAAA
>JAPQRP010000025.1:34728725-34744856 GCA_037367295.1 Apogon hyalosoma
CAAATGACCACAATTATATATATATATATATATATATATATATATATATGCCTGGTAACATCAACACTGCATTTACTGTTAAGAACCACAGTTGTCATGTGCTAAATGTGTGACTTTCAGGCAACTTTCATCAGTCATCTATGTGTTCCCCTGCAGACTCCAGCATGTCTAAGGAGGCAGATCACTTCGAGGGTGGAGGAGACAAGGAGTCAAAGGAGGAAAGGACACAAGACACCTCTGAGGAGACTGTGAGGAAGAGGGTTCGAGCGAATACTCCGAGTCCACACAGAGGGACCACGCCACAAGGTTAGCCCCCCTCAGATCAATTATATCAAACTTCATTCATCCATTTGTTATTTATTGTTTTTCTGGAACTCCATCCCACCATCCGTCCATAAAAGTGACTCTTTCCCCACATTCAAATCCAGACTCAAAACGCACCTCTTAAGAGTAGCCTACAAGTTTTACTCTCCATCTTACATCTTCATTTCTATATATTGTAATTTCTCTTTTATCTATTTGTTTACTTCTTTGTATTTTATGCATCGTCTGTTTTATCTTTTTGTACAGTGTCCTTGGGTGTCCTGAAATGTGCCTATAAATAAAAATATATAATTGTTATTATTAATTATTATTATTTTGATATATCAGTCAATTAATTTATTACAAATTATTACATACAGTTAAAATCGACAATTCATTTACAAGATACACTTTGTAATAGGACATCCCAGAAGCAGTCCTCAGCTTATAAATGGGGCCCTTAGACATGTGACAGAAGACACAATTAATATTATAATCTTTAATAAATTAAAATGTTCTAAATATATTTGATAGCATTGTACGTGCAGAGGATTTAAAGGCCTGCAAAAATTATGAAGTTATACAGACTCGTACTGATGAGAGACATATTCATGAGGTGATGTTTGAATGCATTGCAGTGCAAAAAACAGGCAGAGCCTTTGAGAGTGAAACAGGAAATATAAAAGACTCTCTGCTATTTATATCAGATTATTTATGTTATTTATATAGATTGTGTTAAGGGATATGGAAAGGTGTGAAAATTAAAAAAAACAAAACTGTAAAACATCTGTTACACAAGCCTCATGCCTTCACTGCCTTTCATATAGACCATCCGTTTGCTCAGCTTAGTTGGAATACTGCAGATTTTACTGATAATGTTTTGTGTCAAAACTACAGGTTTTTTGCTGTTTCAGTTTTTGGAACAAAATTGTGATTTAAATCTTGTACAGACCAAGGTATGTCTTTAACCCATGAAGACCCAGTCCTACTTTTGTGTCAATTCCCAGATGAATTTTTGTCTCTATTTAACTTTTCTTAAGTGATTTATCACCATTTAATATAATATTATCCTCTGTATTTGACATTTTTTCAATGAAAATCCTGTATTTTCCTATATTTAATTTAACGGTCTTGTAGATGTTCATAAAAGCTGCAATTAAAGTTGATTATCATAATATCAGAAACAGAGAAAAATGAAGAAAATGTGACTTTTTCTACAAAATCTCTCATTAACTGAACATAAACCCAGTGTGTCCATCCACTGTCATTGATCCAACTCCATGGGTTTTACTTTTGAATCAGTGTTGTAGAAGATGACGGTGTTTCCATGGTAACTACGGAGCCTCTGAACGCCTAAATGGGTCATATCTGATGACCATGAAAAGATGAAGAACTGTATTTTACACCAATTGTTTACATGGATTGATAGGATTAATGGATCAACAGGTATTAAACAGTTTAGATCAGTAGATGGTTTTGGTCATCAGTGGCTGTTTGGGTCTTTTAGGGGTTAATGTGGATTTTCCCTCTCTCACAGCGAGCCCCCCCAGATTTGTCTCTGTGGAGGAACTCATGGAAACTGCTAAAGGCGTCACTAACATGGCTTTGGCCCATGAAATTATGGTGAACCAGGCTTTTCAAGTCAAACCTGCAGAGCTTCCTGAAGGAAGGTGAGATTTCAGTTAAATACTGTAATTGTCCTGAAGTCATTTACTTGCTGTTTAAGTAACAAGGGTCTGTGCTCTGCTGCTGCACAGTTTGGAACGCAGAGTGAAAGAGATTATGCACAAAGCATTCTGGGGATGTTTGGAGGCGCAGCTCAAGGAGGATCCGCCGTCATATAGCCATGCTATCAAGCTGCTGGCTGAGATCAAAGAGGTGAGCCTGGGGTTTTATTCTAAGCAGGAAATAGACTGATCCAGAGTTGATGTATGTAACAGCACATGATGTTGTACTAAGTGTAATGACACAGAAGTTTGACAGCACCGTGGGTGAGAAAGATGAGACGGATGTGCTAATCAAGAGCATATTACTACAGCTTTCACTACTGTTGATCTACAAAGAGGCCGCATTGAAACTAAAGTCAGGGTTGTCGAAGTTGGTTTGACTTATGGAGCTCCATGTGAGATTTTCAGCCAGAGACTTGAAAATTCTTGCTTTGCAGTTCAAGTGGAATACATTATAGATCTGTGTGATGTGGATAACGTGCAATATGTGAAACATTTTTTATGCTATTTATGCAACATGACGTGAATAAAATAAACACAGCAACTTTACAGTGACCACGACGTTGGTGTGCGTACAGACCACTGGTTCCATCTGCTTTGTCGAATGTTAACCGGGAAATTAATAAATTAAGTAATTTTTCACCAACCTCTTAATGTGCAAATGAGACAAAAAAACAAACTCCACATTGATATGATTACAGGTCCAGCAGTTTTTTGTTTTTTTTTACAGTGATACATATGTTCAGTCTCAGTTTTTGAGGGTTAAACAAATCATTTTCATGACTTTTCAACAACATCTGGAGTTTGATATATTCACTTTGAGCAAATTCTTGCAAGAACACTGCAAGATTTGTCATAGGTTATTTATTTGCATATTTTGTGTCATCAAACAACATGTGACTTTGTGATTTGTGTTAAAAACAGACCTTATTTCAACCATGTAACAAAACACCCATTGATAAGACAAGGGATCAGAGCGCTGTCTGACCTCTGACTTTTAACATTTATTTCTCCAATGAACCGATCCTGTTGACGACTGCGCTAAGCAAATGTGAGGTCTTATTTTAGCTGCCACCTTTTCTCATTAAATATGATCCTGGAGTTGTTTGTATTTTGAGAAGGTCACTGTGCAGGCTGTCAACACATTTGGCCTCAGAATACAATACCCACAATCTCCTCATGGCCGTTTGCCTGTGTTGAATCTATTTCTGTCGTTGCTCATCCTCTTTTCTCTTCTTTTTCAGGCACTTCTGTCTTTCCTGCTGCCTGGCCATGGCCGTCTGCGCTCACGCATCGAGGAAGTTCTGGACCTGCCTCTAATCCAGCAGCAGGCCGAGAACGGCGCGCTTGACATCGGCAGCCTGTCCCAGTTCATTGTTGGGGTGATGGGCTCGCTGTGTGCTCCTTGCAGAGATGAGGACATCAATAAGCTAAAGGAGATCACAGATATTGTACCGCTTCTAAAGTAAGTCAGGAGGCTAGAGAGAGACTATCATGAGCAGTGAGTGTTCCAGGCTTTAGCTTATTTTTAGATCATGTAATTTCATTCCAATCCATTAGTCTGCAGAAGGCATCTTAGACAGGAGTGACGTTATCTTAGAGGATTATAAGAGATGATGCAGATGCAGCTGCAAACAGAAAACTAAATGTATACTTTATGAGATGGATAATAAAACTTAAGCTGCATTTTATTGTAAATACCATGTCATAACCATCGCATTCTTATGTTTTCTATCTGTATTTTTTTTCTTTTGCTGTTTCTCAAAGGGCCATCTTCTCTGTGCTGGACCTGATGAAGATGGACATGGCTAACTTTGCTCTGAGCAGCATCAGGCCTCATTTGATGCAACAGTCAGTTGAATATGAGAGAAACAAGTTCCAGGAGTTTCTTGAGAAACAGCCCAGTAAGACAATATCCTTCTATTTTTTGTACATTAGTGATAAACAGAACAATTTCATGCACAATTTGGACAAAATGTACATGAAATATCTTTGGGATTTTAGACTTGGACTTAGACTTAGACAGACTTTATTTGTCATTTCAGATTTTGCATCAAAAATGAAATTTTGATGCAGTTGGCTCAGCAGGCAGCAACAATAAATACAAACAAGCACTATATGTACAGGATAATATATACAAGATAGAAAAATATGCATATAAAAACTATAGAATTTAGAAAATAGAGTAAATATACATATAAAAAAAACATGTATGAGTTAAAAAAAAACTATGGTTTTCTGATTAGGAAAAAAAAAAAGTCAGTACTGAATATTGCACAGTTATACTGGACTTTGGAACTGTAGAGGAGGGGGGAGGGGGGTATTATGTTGAGTTCAGCAGTCTTCGGCTACGTTCAGACTACAGGCAAATGTGGCCCAAATCTGATTTTGTTGCCCATACGTGATCTGTATCCAATCTGTTAAAGAAAGTTTGAACAGCACAAATCCAACCCAGGCCACTTTCATCTATGGTCCTAAATATGATACGTATCCAATATTTTGCAATGCGTCTTCAGTCTGGACAGCCAAGTCACACTTATTCGACCTTTACGTCATTGAAATGCGACAAACGTCACAATTCTGCATCCCAGGAGTGTTACTTTCGTAAACACAGTGTGTATCTACGTGATCACGTATTACGTCAGGACCTCTTTTGTGAATGCAGGTCACTTCAGGGTCGCATTCAGTTCATACTCAAAACTGATAGAAGTTGCATTTAACCTGTAAAGACCCAGCGCTACTTTTGAAGCAGTTCCCAAATTATTTTTTTTCTCTATTTCTACCTTTCTTAACTGATTTATGACTGGTTTGATTGGTATTTTTTGGTGTAAATCATGTATTTTCCTATATTCAGTTCACAGCTCATATAAATGTTCATGAAAACTCAGTAAATTCAAAGTTAATTATATCAAAACAGAAAACTGAAAAAAAAGTAACTTTTCAGGAAAGATATTGCTAACAGAATGTAAAAACAAGTGTGTCCATCCACTGTCATTGATCCAACTCCATGGGTTTTACTTTTGAATCAGTGTTGTAGAAGATGACGGTGTTTCCACGGTAACTACAGAGCCTCTGAATGTCTAAATGGGTCATATCTGATGGCCATGAAAAGATGACAAACTGTATTTTGCACCAATTATTTACATGGATTGATAAAATTAGTGGGTCAACAGGTATCGAACAGTTTACATCAGTAGATGGTTTGTGTTACTGGTGGCTGTTTGGGTCTTTTATGGGTTAACGTGTAATACGAACGCGCACACAAAAAAAATCGAATTTCACCAAAAAATCCAAATTGTGCATTAAGCCCTGCTGTCTGAACGTAGCCTTACTTACGGCGTGTGGAATGAAAGTGTTTCTGGACCTGGCTGTTCTGGACAGGGGCTCATTTACACTCAGCTTGTGAAAGTTGTCATGAAAAAAGTCACTTGAATTAGAAACCTCTCTACTGTAGGCGAAATAAACAAAGACAATTAGTCCCCTGTGTATGAGTAGTGTGTTACATAATTGTCCTGCTCTGATTTAAAACAAGCTCTCACATTGTGCTGAGCTTTGGTTTACAGACTGAACAGAGCCTTTCTTCTTCTTCCTCTTAGATGCCTTAGACTACACTGAGAAGTGGCTGGAGGATACTGTAAGATGTCTGAGAGAGGCTGAAGCAGATGATTCTCACAGTGCCTCATCTGACCCTCCGTCGCTTCTCCCTCTTAACGTCCATAACCACGCCTATCTACGCCTGCTGAGGTGGGACCATGCTGCAGACCCCTTCCCAGAGGTAAACACATTTGACTTGTCTATCTCAGTTTCAAACACAGTCCCCACCGCGCCTCATTTTATCACTCGAATACATGTTCTTCTATCCTGGGCTGTATTTTCAATTCAGTTCAACTTTATTCAGAGAGCACATTTCATGCGCAAGGCAGACTCGATGTGCTTCACAACAGGTATATAACATGAAAAAAGAATCTATCATAAAAAAGAGAGTGCAGTTGCAAGTACCCACACAAGCACACATGCACACACACAACTCAACAGAACGCTGTTGAAAAAAGTACGTTTTTAACCTGTTTTTGAAAATGGCTGCAGACGTGGCAAGTCTAATTGTATCAGGCAGGGTGTTCCATTTTTGTTGGGCATATATAGTAAAAGCTGCCTCCCCTTTCTTGGATCTGGTGTGAGGGACGAGTAAGTTGCCACTGCCTGTTGACCGAAGTGTTCTTGCTTGTATTTCTTTTCGCCTTTTCTCACTAGACAGTATTGATGGATCAAGTTCGGTTCCAGGAGATGCAGCAGGAGGCCGAGCGCTTAGTTCTGCTCTCCTCTGTGCTCCTCATCATATACACTACAACAGGAGAAGCCATCTCAGGTCTGCCAGGACTGATGGAGACTCTCAAAAACACTGTTAATGTCATGCTCACCGACATGCACACACCGTGAGTACAAGCTCTTCAACCACAAACAGTCTGTTGTTTAAATGGAGCTCCTTTTCTCTGCATGTTTGAGTTGTAGGGTAGGGGTGTAAAACAGTGGACGTGTTAAGAGAACTGGTGGAGGTTCTGCAATTCTGCCTCATTGCCTTTTCCCCTAGAGGCCATTTGTGGTACTGCAACAAAAAGGTCCCTGAAGCAAAAAAAACCATTCATCATAATGGAAAAGCGAGGTGTCTGCTGCTGACAGTTTATCATGGATGGTGATGCAGTTGACTCATACAAGAGCAAAGAGGTTTTTTTTTTAAAACTGTCAAATACACATAATGACATTTTATTATAAGACTTCCATAGTTACCAATTTTCTACCACTTTTCTTAAGGTCAGAAATGCTAAATAAATATGCAGGCATAGCAATTTTTCACACTTCCATCTCAGAGCATTATAGTCTAATAGTTTGAGATGCTTCCAAATACTGGAATCCTTCCATTTATATATAATCATTTGTCTTCTCTCACTTGCAGATCCCATCTCCTTGTGTTGTTCTAAAATATGGCTTATTTTATTCTAAATACCTGCTTTAAACAGAGTGTCAATGCCACTCTCCAAACTGTTTGTAAAGTGACTATTAGCATGGTCTGACCTAATGACTTTAACCTCCCAACGATGCAAAGGAGCACATAATCCTACGGTAAACCAGCAATTATGTATTTTTTTTAATAATTCAAGTTGTTATTTGATTTTGTAATGGAGATTTTACATGTTTTACATCCACATTCACAGGCACATATAACATTTTACAATGTTGTTTTTCTTTTTCTTTTCAGAAAAGAATAAAACAAACTATCTGTACATTTATTTTCCTGTGTAAATCTCCAGTGTCTTCACTTCTTGATTCCTTATCTCCCTTTTTTTTTTTTTACAACAAAACATTAATTAAAAATAATAATAATAATAATAATAATAATAATAATAATAATACAAACAACAGTAATATAGTAGCTAAACAACAGTGGGTGTCACGATTTGGTCCTTTTTAGTGTTCATAAAGTCCATCCATGGTTTCCAGCATGCCTCCAATTTGTCATGTTCTAGTCTCAATGCAAATGTGAGTTTCTCCAGCTGGGAAATTTATTTAATGAGCTCTATCCAGTCTTCTAGTGTGGGTAGTTTGTCTGTCATCCATTTCCTAGGGATTACTTTCTTGCTAGCATCTGACAAAATATTCAACAGATATTTTTTTTACAAAATCCTTTTATACAGTCTGGTTGTTTGCCAAAGAACATAGTTTCAAAATCTGAAGGAAACCTTGCCTCAGTCACTTTATCAATGCTTCGTTTTATTTTCTACCAGTAAAGAGACAATTTAGGACGGCTCCAAAAGCATGATGGTGATGAGCCTTATTCATTCCACATAACCTCCAACAAGATGTATCTGCATTTGACCCTCTCGTGTGTTGGTGTTCTAAAGAAGCAAACCGCATATTTCCGTACAAATCTCCTCCAGTTAAGTGAGAAAGTACTTTTCCATGAATTCTCTTGGATTTTAACCCAGTCATCAATATACAGTAAGATGTTACCCTCCTTTTCCCACTTTTCTTTGATATACACGGTGTTCTCCCCCCTAGCAATTATGTATTTTTAAACATATCTTTTTGTTTGTGAATTTAAGAGATGTTTCTAGGATTCATTTTTATTTGGACACATTATGCTAGTTGCTTCCAGTCCTTACACCAAACTAAGATAAGCTAAGCTAAGCTGACCATCATCTGAATGTTGAACTACAGTAGTTTAGCTGTTAAAGTGTTGGAACTATTTTTCAGTTTTAGGTCTTTGTGCTGTGATTAGTATATTGCTAAATGCACTTGCTTGGACTTGGGCTATCACTGAATAAACATGGTATTTTGGCTCCAAGATGCTCCAAGGAGGCTGATAAGTGTGAATTCCCTGTAAACAACATGCTTATCTATAGTTTTGAACATTATCTGCTCAAAAGCCTTATCAAACACACTATATGTTACTTGTCCTGCATCGAACAATAGCCAAAAATGCAAAAATTCACAATTATCTCAAGAACACATCATGCAGTTATAAGTTGATAACGTGCCAAAGACCTTTTCCTCCAAAGTTAGTGTAGACAAAACTAAAGGAAAATGTAGTTTGGACTCATTTAAAAATTGTTAAAGTTGTCTAGGGGCAATTATTGGCTATCGTTGTTTATAAATTAGCGATTATGTGTGACATGTTTTTAGCTGTTTAAACATAAATAATGCACTTTTAACTTTTGTATTATCTGTTCCAAGGTCTTTTTGTGCACAGGAGGCCTTGGCAACCATCGGAGAGAAACTGTGTGTTGAGTTGAGTCAGTGTCTGAGCCAACATGGCTACTCTCCGTTCTCAGCTGACAGAAGAAGCACTCTAAAGGGACAAATTTTAGCCACCATCCAACCAGACAACACAGTCCGCAAGCTAATGGGTAAGAACAGCGACGAGCAAATACTTTCTACAGACGACTCTGTGAGAGGGCAGAACAGTTCATGCAGATGGCTGTATGGTTATGTCATTTTGTTTGACAGTGACAAAGGGTAATGTCTCCTCTCTCTTCAGACTCTCGGGTTCAGAGCTACCTCCTAGCCTCTCTGGAGTCCAGTCAACATAAGACCCCCCCTCCTCTCCCCGGGGGTCTGGCCCCTGTCAGCAGGGAGCTGAAGGAGCTCACCGTCCGCTTCAGTCGCCTCGTCAACTTCAACAAGCTTGTCTTCTCTCCGTTTTACCAACAGATTCTCCAGAAGATACTGACGCCAGGAGAGATTCCCAGCACAGAGGCGTAAATGCGACAGCGCGGAGTGAAAGTAACGAGGAGGGTGGTGTGTAGTTTTGCAGTCTCCCCTTACAAGCTAATGGTTAAGATTTAGGCAACAAAGTGAGGAAGCTAATCTGGGTTCGTTGGGAAAAACCAACAGAGTGTGCAACTCAAACTGACATAATTAAAAAAAAAAACAAAAAACGCTGCCTGCCATTTCAGTTACGTAAACTCACAGTGTTGCTTCTTTGATAAAAGCTCAGGCCTCATGACTGTGACCCTACAGCAGCCGGCTTACATTCACTAACAGGGCTGGGCGGCATTCAGGTGGGTTATTTCTATACACACACCTAATGCTTAGTAGAGCATCAAGGAAACACAAGTAAAACACAAACTCTGTCGTATCTTATTAGAGATTAAGTCACCAAGACAAAATATTAACAAGCTGTATCAGAGGGGTAGATTGGTATGTCACCAAATATTATCAGAGGCTCATATTTGGGGAATTTAAACAAAAGTATTTGACTGAACTTCTTAACCCAGGAAATGACTTACGTTGAAGAAGAGAAGCAGTTTCTGAAACTTAAAAAAGATGCATCCTATCCCGTCAGAATGCAGAACCAAATGTATGACGGTGATAAATTCATTCATTCGTTTTGAACAGAAGGAAAAAATTAAGCACTTTTTGTGTACAAGGAGCTAATGGCAGAGCAAACACATCAATAAATAAAGATAATCAAGACGTTAGCAATTGCCAAGTTACTAGTAATAACAAAATAAATTCAATATGTGCTGCTCAAAAAGGAGTGGGAAGAAGAAAACTTATGAAGTCCCACCCCTATTTCACATCATACAACATAACACATGACTTTTGCTTCCTTAATGATAAAGTAACATCTGTTTAGAGTCCTAATAATGTAATTAACAGATAGTAAACAGATTAGGAAACTGATGTAAATTACACATAGTAAATCAGTCCTTGTTGAGCAGTATTTTCTAACAGCACCAGATCATATTCAGCTTCACTGTCAGCTAACACTAAATATGAAGTCACGGAAGAAGAGATGAGAAAAGTACCGATTAATATTTATTTGGCATTGCCCGGACTATTGAGACTTATTTCTAATCTATGTGTGGTAACCATGGTTATTATAGTTAACAAGACCAAAATTAAAACTAGCGTTGAAACATTATTATTGTTTACTCAAATTCTCAAAAAGAAAAAGAATTTAAAAGTGCAAGTAACAATGCAAGTAAAAACAAATAGAATTGCAGGTAAAATCATCTTATTTGTCATTTCCCTTCAGTGTTGATGGTTCAAGGTGTACATGAATAAAACGGCTTTGCTTAATATATGAAGCATAAGGTACAGTGAAGTAGTCATTATTACAAAATTAACTCAGTCAAGGTAATGATGTGACCCAACAATGATCTGTTTACTCTAAAGCATTTATTTAAGTACCTCGCAAAAAAAAGTATTTAAAAGTTATTTCTTTGAGTTAAAGATGATCTCCTCTTGAGTCTATCATCAAACCTAATCTCATAGCAGCTGTCTTTTATACGGAAATAACAACCATATTATTAGAATTGAGTGTTTAAGAAAGCCATACGATATCAAATCTTCATTAAATACTGTTTTTGTTACATTTGTCACATTTGACGTTCTTTGATCCAATTTTTTGAGCGTTCATAAATCATAAACGTGTAACTACCATCTCAAAGTGAGAAACTACTAACCGGTCGAAAACTAGTCAAATCAAAGTAAATAACGATAAATGTACTTACAAACTCGTAAAATTAAAGTATGACCAAGACCAAAAACTGAAAAACAAAGAAGCAAAAACTGGTGAAATATTCAAAACTATGATAACGTTTATTTTCCGCTCCTCTGTGCATAAACTATAAAACGATAATATCCAGATCATCAGGAAGCATGTAGTGAGCATTTTCTGGTTTAGGAGGTTGTTTAATTACTTCCGTGTGTCTTTGTGAGCCTTCTCGGCTGCGTTCTTCTCTGAGGCGCTTGGTTCGGAACAGGCCCTGATTGTAACGTTTCTTCACTAACAGCTTTCAGTATTTGACAGTTTTTAAACGTGCTGCTTCTGACACAGTTCGCAGTCGATACACAAAGCATTTTGAGGTTTGTCAGTATTTTTCAAAGCCGTTTCACACCAGTGTGGTGCGGAAAACAGAAAATCTGCCAGACAACTACACATACCAGGTCGAGTCTGAGTCACACCCAACACCCTAAAAGAGTAACACACAGAGCCTGGTGTGACCTCGTGATAGTGAACTGTACATGGTGGGTACACAGCTGTAGGAGGATTGGTAGATAATAGTTGATATCGCTCGGGAAATGCAGGAATCAAGTCATTAACAGCCATTAAATGGGTTTTTGTATATTTCCATGCAGAGTTTTTGCATGAAAGTCCATATTTGGCTTTTAATGACAAAAAAGCAGCTGTGTAGCACATACTAGCAACAGAATGTAAACAACAACAACAAACTACTGCATGCTGTCAGCGGCGCCATAGAGAAGTACAGTGGTAACAAAAACTGCACAGCTTTACAGGAGACATATTGTGAAAATGAGTTATTTATTTATTCAGTTAGAGAAGTGTAGTTGATTCATGACTGTTTATTCGTTTTTCGCGTTATTTAAAGCGGTAGCCGGGCTATTTACTTACAGTTAGGAGGGGCATCATCTTAACGCTTGTAACTTTGTCATTTCAGATAATGAATTTTTCAGATATTCTGTCTTAGATTTATCGTATCACAGTTTATGTCTCATTAAGCACCCACAGAAATTCCCCAAAAGCATCAGATTGAGGAAACTGTGAGAAATGTGCAAAAAAGGGGCAAAGAAAGTAGGAAAAAAAAAGTTAAAAAGTATGGAAAAGGGTGGAAAACCTAGTCCAGAAGCGGTTAATTCTGCTGTTGAGACATGGTTTATTGACATTTCATTAGTTAGTTACATTAACTACGCCATCACTGCAGCTAAAGGCATCCATCATTACTAGTAATTTAGTCACATATAGCATATACCTTAACCGTGGACTGTATATCAGGGTGTCAAACTCATTTTAGTTTAAGGGCCACTTTCAACCCAATATGATCTCAAGTGGGCTGAACCAATTAAATAATAATTACAGTGAAAAAAGTAAATTACATTACATGATGAAAATGTTTACATCTACAAACTATCCTTTAAAAATGTGAATAACATGGACAACCTGAAATGTCTTTAGAAAAATAAGGGCAGTTTTAATAATATTATATCTCTGTTTATCATTTACACATGTACATTTCAACTTACAGATCACAGTGGCTCTACAAATACACAAAACATTTACTAATAGGCAGAATATTGGTTAAAAACACTGGAAAAAATCTTACCAAGTGTATTTTTTCTCATTTCTAGTCCAAATATCTCATCACACTTAAAATAAGACAGAATCACCTAAAGAGGAACTTTTCAGTGAGATAGAAGAACTGATTTTTAGACAATAGATCTGGAAAATCTGATTTCAAGAAATCGTACCAAGGTAATTTTCACTTGTTCCATTCACATATTTATTTATTTAATTTTTTTTGTTCTTTGCTTGAATTAAGCAAAAAAAAAAAGTCTGCCAATGGAACAAGTGAAATTTATCGTTGCAAGATTTCTTAAAATAAGATTTTCAAGATCTTTTGTCAAAAAATAAGTTGTTATATCTCACTGAAAAGTTCCTCTTTAGGTGATTCTGTCTTATTTTATGTGTGATGAGATATTTGGACTGGAAATAAGAAAAATACACTTGGTAAGTTTTTTATTTTTTCCAGTGAATGCAGTTATTTTTCTTAATACATTTCAGGTTGTTCATATTTGTTCAGATTATTCACCTTTTTTGTGAAAGTATACCTTATAAACATAAACATCTTCATGTAATTTAACTTTTTTTTTTACACCAAACAAAGAGAAAACTATGGAGTTGTCATTATTTATAGGTTATTATGATAGTATTTTACTAGTCTGAGCCACTTCAGATCATATTGGTCTGTACATCCTTGAATGTTAATATCTTCATTGTAATTTTTGCATTTCATAAATTCTTCTCACAGGCTGGTTTTGGCCCGTGGGCTGTATGTTTGACACCTGTGCTGTATATAATTCATGAATAGAGGAACCATGATGGTATCCAGTCACTGATGAGCTGCCAATGTGAAGACGGGGATTTAGTTGTATGTCACCATGTTAGTTTATTGGAACTGGAAGTGACCATAAATGGACAAAAGGAGCAGAACTATGGGAGGCCAAGGGGTCAGAGATGAGTCACACTGGAAAATATCTAAATCTTACCAAGTGTATTTTTCTCATTTCTAGTCCAAATATCTCATCACACTTAAAATAAGACATAATCACCTAAAGAGGAACTTTTCAGTGAGATATAAGAACTGATTTTTATAGATCTGTAAAATCTGATTTCAAGAAATCATACCGAGATCATTTTCACTTGTTCAATTGGCAGATTTTTTTTGCTTAATTCAAATTTATTTATTTATTTTTTTGCTTAAGTCAAGCAAAAAAAAAAATCTGCCACTGAAACAAGTGAAAATTATCTCGGTAAGATTTCTTGAAATCAGATTTTCCAGATCTGTTGTGTAAAAATGAGTTCTTAAATCTCACTGAAAAGTTACTCTATAAGCGATTATGTCTTATTTTCAGTGTGATGAGATATTTGGACTAGAAATGAGAAAAATATATTTGGTAAGATTTAGATTTTTTCCAGTGCAATGCTAAATGCTAGTGCTCTGTAAAAGAGTAAACTTCGTCAAGGGTCTGCAGTCGAGCGAGTACAGTTCAGCTGTCTGACAGGAAAAAAATACAGGCCACTCAGCAGGCGAGGGAGCTGTCATACAGACCTGTCAATCAAAACCCAGCACACGCAGCAGGGCTTCAACCTGGGATCTTGTTAATGGAGCAATAACTTAAAGATGGACCAACAGAACAGTCTTTAATGGTCCAAATAGAAGGAACAAGACCAGAATGAACCCTGAAATACAATATTGACTTAGTGTTTTTGCACAGAAGTTCAGTGTAAGTCTATATGAACCAGGACTTTAACCCATAAAGACCCAAACAGCCGCCGCCGACAAAACCATCTACTGCTCTAAACTGTTTAACACCTGCTGATCCACTAATCCTATCGATACATGTAAATAACTGGTGTAAAATACAGTGTGTCATCTTTTCATGGTCATCGGATATGACTCATTTGGATGTTCAGAGGCTCCGTAGTTACCGTGGAAACACTTGATTCACTAGTAAAACGCATGGAGTTTAATAAATGACAGTGGATGGAGACACTTGGTTTGTGTTCAGTTAGTGATAGATCTGCTGTAAAAGACACTTTTTCTTCAGTTTTCTCTGATCCTTCAACTTTAATCTGAGTTTTAATGAACATCTACATGATCAGTGAATTAAATAGAGGAAAATACCAGATTTGTATTGTAAAATCACAGAATACAGAGGATAATATTATAATAAATACTGAAAAATCACTTTAGAAAAGTTAAATATAGAGAACAAACTATTTTGGAACTACACGTAAGTAGCACTGGGTCTTTATGGGTTAATGACCCGGCAGCTGTCACTGGTTTTACAACTTTAAGATGCTTTGGAATTGGCTTCGTTTTGGAGCTGAGGTCCTTGCCCCTTTACCTTAACTGTATCTATGGTTAGTATTTTAGGTTATAAATCACTGTTATCAAATATGGACATACAGCTAATGAGCTAGTAGCTAATGTTTGCTAGTTAATTTATATGTGACACCAGAGTGGAATTAATGATTGGTTTGTAGGTTCGGTTGCATTATAAATCTACAATCAAACCACCACTCACACTCATTTTCATTATGTTTACAAAAACTACAAGAATAATTATTTAACTGTAACCTAAACCTGTCTGTTAGTCTTTCATAAATGTTTGGAATTATTTTTTTTTTTTAACAGTATTTTTGTTGATTTCTCTGCAGACGCATCAGAAAGCAGATTGTTCTTTTGTTATAGAATCACCAGAAAATGCATTTCAGACATTAGAAAAAATAACATCTCTGATTTGTACAGTAAAAGTAGGAATATAAAAGATGTGTTTTTGAGTTTTATTCACTGTTCGTGCACAATCGAAGGTTCTTACAAGTATTAGAACATGAATACAATGACAGGATGAGTTCTGAAGGGAAACCAGACTGGTGTTGTGGACCAACTTGAACTGTTTCTGTTTTAAATGTTACTTAGTTGTTGTTTTTTTTTTTTTATTATTAAATTCACTTATTTATAACATTTTGCATGGTTTATAAGACCTCTAGAGTATATGCTTTTGACACACTTTTGCTTTGTGGTCTGACATTTCTTGTTGATATTCCACAGCAGTTAGATTCATCAGAATAAACACAATGGCTGTTACATTTATACTGTTCCCAAAATTAAAGAAATGTGTTAGTTGACTGACAGTATCACGCCCATAGTGTCTGCCGCTGAATGTTCTTCCAACATGCCAATAAAGCACTGTTTGTCCCACACCCCAGTGGCATTTTACATTCTTCAACATGTCGTAACTTTGTCTTTTTTTTTTTTTTTATTGCATTAATAACATTGAGTCTAACTGTGAAGTTTTAAGTAACAGGAAAGATTATACACATAGCTGTGCTCATTAGTTTACATACCCCAGCAGAATTTGTGATTCTTTGTCCATTTTTCAGAGAATATGAATTATAATACAAAATCTTTTTTTTTCACTCGTGGTTAGTGGTTCGGTGAATCCATTTATCATCAAACTAATGTGTTTGCTCTGTTTAAATCCTACTGACAACAGAAACTATCCAAATGACCCT
>JAPQRP010000025.1:34752912-34779845 GCA_037367295.1 Apogon hyalosoma
CTTATTTTAAGTGTGATGAGATATTTGGACTAGAAATGAGAAAAATACACTTGGTAAGATTTTGATTTTTTTCCAGTAAACTAACAAAGACCCAAAAAGATGGTTGGTAAAACACCACCTGGTAATCCACTTTATATTTTCATACCCAGTAGATAAGTAGAAATATTCAATTGGAATTTTCATTTGTATTGACATTTATGTGTGAAAGTTTGATGTGCAAAATCTAATTAAAACAGGAGAATCTTAGCACCATAATGTGGCTGAACGTAACATGCTTTATCCTGTATGTGATCTCACGTTAACCTACATCGATGTTCAGTTCTGGTCGGCTTCACTTCGCTTCCTTCCAGTGCGTTTCAATCCTCCTTTAATTATAACTGCAGGTACTAATATTGTGTCCTGTAATTTACAGGACGAGGAGACACAGCCGGAGAGGGAATGAAGTGAAACAGAGTAAGAAACTCCCCTGAAGACACAAATTAATGTGAACTGTGATGGAAAGATCAATATTTAATGTTCAGCTGTACCGAGAGCAGCAGAGTGTTAATTTGCCTCACAGGAGCCGAGCGTTGACTCACTGCTGCCTTATATGCACTGTGTTGAACTTTTATTCATCTGAGTGCTGTCAGATGATGTAACACACCCACACCAGACTTTTTTTTTTCTTACTTTGACTTAATATAACCTGTCTTTTTATTATCCTCAGCTGATAGTGAATGCTTTGTTGTTTTAGTGACATACTATAAGGAGGCAGAGCAATAAACAGCTCAGTGTGACCTAGTATTGGGTCTGTTTTCACACAGACTGTTGATACGGCATGAATCCTACAATAGAAACAAAAGCCATCAAAATAGAAAAGAAAACCATAGATAATGTATAAAGCATCATCTGTGATTACTTCAAATACGTGGCAATAAAGAATTGATCAAGCATGCGCTCACATTTGGTCACATTTACTTAATATTTCACAAAAATACAGTCTGGTTTATCAAGTGCCTGGATATTTATGTATTTATTAAATCACTTGTCAAAACGTACTGAGATTTACTTTTGTGTTTGTTTTTTAAATTCTGGATCATTTTATTCATTCGTTATTTATCCGTTCAGTCCTCAAGAGGGTTTCTGGGTGCTGGGTAGTCATTAACATTAATTGCAATACAAAGAAAATGTTATGCAAAAATGACTCACTTTTAATTTTATATGTAATTATTCAATTTTTCCTTTAATTAACCCATAAAGACCAAACATTCATTATCATCCAAAAGCATCTACTGATCTAAAATGTTTAATACCTCTTGATCCGCTAATCCTATCAATCCATGTCAATAATTGGTGTAAAATACAGTTCTTCATCTTTTCATGGTCATCAGATATGACCCATTTGGACGTTCAGATGCTCTGTAGTTACCGTGGAAACACCGTCATCTTCTACAACATTGATTCACCAGTTGGATCAGTGACAGTGGATGGACACACTGGGTTTATGTTCAGTTAATGATAGATTTTAGCAAAAAAGTCACTTTTTCCGTAGTTTTCTCTGTTTCTGATATAAAAACCTTCAACTTTAATCTGTGCTTTTGTGAACATCTACATGATCAGAAAATTAGATTCAGGAAAATACCTGATTTATACTGATTAAGTGCAAAATACAGAAGATAATATTTTAAGAAATGGTGATAAATCGCTTAAGAAAGGTTAGATATGGAGAAAATGTCACTTGGGAACTGACACAAAAGTAGCGCTGGGTCTTTATGGGTTAAATGTTGCATTTATGAATTTAATGAATGATGTAAATATGTTTACTTCAGCTTCAACTATTTATGGCAGCTATTCCCCACAGCTTCCTAAAATGCCTTCTTGAACTCTACGTCTTTGTCACAGGACACAGTAACCCCCCTATCACATCACGTATATGTGCAATCACTATGTAAATACTTGAAAAACTTTATACTTACATTTTTTTTATACTTTTAAGAAC
Source organism: Apogon hyalosoma (assembly GCA_037367295.1). Taxonomy (NCBI): domain Eukaryota; kingdom Metazoa; phylum Chordata; class Actinopteri; order Kurtiformes; family Apogonidae; genus Apogon; species Apogon hyalosoma. The sequence goes on from JAPQRP010000025.1 coordinate 34,754,891, forward strand.
ATTAATTTCTACCTGCCTTTTCTTTTGCACTGGTGTGTTGCATGTTGCTGCTATTTCTCCATGGTAGGATTAATAAAGTCTTATCTTATCTTATCTTATCTTATCTTCCTCATGCTCTGGGGCGTGTATTGTTTACGGGAATCAAACGATACTCACCTTCCTGTTATATTTCAACACATGCCAGATGATCAAGTTTCTCGAGGAATCAATAACGACTTCTGAGACGGAGTTTGTGAGCTAAGAGTTTCCACTTTCAGTTTAACTGTGGCAGAATCCGTGCAGAGCTCGGACAATACGTCTCATTGTACTTTGCTCAGCGAACGCATTGATCGGTGATGTGTTGGCCCTTCGGATGTTCTCATTTCATAGATAAATCTGCTGAAAAAATAAAAAAGCATTTGCACAGCTGCAGGTGCTTTGTGTTTACTCTGGGATTGCAGTCAATACAGGTTAATTTCTCTGCGGACTGGACTTAAATGTGTTTTAACCCTGTGTGTTTCTGTGCAGTTGCTTCTCCACACAATGCATTTGTAAGATACAGGGTCTAACAACATACTGTTATATCCAATATACTGATATACCCAACCAGGGTCTTATTTTTATTGTTGTTTGGTTAGCATTAGTTGGTGCATTAGACATTTTCATTCTGCCTTTCTTTCTCCATTATCTTTGAATGAAACTATTACGAGCACCATTAGCAGCAGGGATGGAGCTGCTGCTTAAACCTGTAGAATGAGAAATAAGTAAATAAATATATAAAGCATTTCATTTCTTTGCCAGCTGGACGGAAACAAACCCAAATATAGACTCACAGAGGAAAAAATGCCACTTAAATAGCAGCTGAAACAAAGAGAAATGCAAAGGGATAAGGTACGGGGAAGTAGGGAGAGATAGCAAATGGTGGTTAAAGACGTTTTTCTGGGCGGCAATGAGGCTAAGGAGGACATGGTCAATAATCACCACCCTGGCTCCTATCTGTGAGCATCCACAGAGTGAATCCTCCAGCTAAAAATACCAGCGCTGCCGCTTTATGACCAGAACTGATGAGCCGTGATACTGCTGCTTGCTCTCTTAATGCAGCTACAGGAATCAACCTTGTCCCCTCTCAGCGGATCTCAATTATCAAGCAAAACAGATTGGAAAAAGCGACATTTTTATATTCCGGTAAAAGCGTTTCAGCATCAAATTAGAGGACGGAGTCTTTAAAGGAGCGGTGTCTGCCTTTTAACCCGTAAAAGACCCAGCGCTGCTTTTGTGTCATTTCCCCTATGAAAGTCTCTTTCTGTTTGACCATTCTTAAGTGATTATCAGCAGTTATTAAAATATTATCTTCTGTAGTTTGCATTTTATCAGTATAAATCGGATATTTTCCTGTACTTAATTTACTGATCATGAAAATGTTCATAAAAGGTCAGATTAGAGTTGATGGTTATTATGTCATAAACAGAGAAAACTGCGGAAAAAGTCACTTTTCAGTAAAATCTATCATTAACTGAACATAAACCCAGTGCGTCCATCCACTGTCGTTAGTCCAACTCCACGGGTTTTACTGGTGAATTAATGTTATAGAAGATAATGAAGTTTCCATGTTTACTACGGAGCCTCTGTGACATTTCACAGGGTATCGAGTGACATCACCATCTTCACTGTCATTTATGTAATATTTAAATGAATGTTCCTTATAATGGTCCTTATTTACCCATAAAGACACAGTGCTACTTTTTCTCTCTATTTAACCTTTCTCAAGTGATTATCACCTTTTATTATAATATTACTTTCTGTATTTTGCAATTTTATCAGTATAAATCAGGTATTTTCTTGTATTTGATTTACTGATGTTGATGAAAATGTTCATAAAAGGTCAGGTTAAAGCTGAGGATTATTATATCAAAAACAGAGAAAACTGCAGAAAAAGTCACTAGTATAAGTGTTTAAAGACCCAGTGCTACTTTTGTGGCAGTTCCCAGATAGATTTTTCTCTCTATTTCACATTTCTTAAGTGATTTATCACGATCTGTTCTAATATTATCCTCTATATTTAGCATTTTTCACTGTAAATCACATATTTTCCTATTTTAATAAAATGTTCGTGAAAACTCAGAGTAAATTCAAAGGCTATTATATCCAAACAGAAAAAAATGAAGAAAAATGAAATTTTTAGGAAATCTATCAATAACTGAACATAAACCCAGTGTCTCCATCCACTGTCATTGATCCAACTCCACGGGTTTTACTGGTGAATCAATGTTGTGGAAGATGACGGTGTTTCCACGTTCACTACGGAGCCTCTGAACGTCCAAATGGGTCACGTCTGATGACCATGAAAAGACGACAAACTGCATTTTACACCAATTATTTACACGGATTAATAGCTTTAGTGGTTTAGAAGTGATTAAAGGTTTCACATCAGTAGATGCTTTCGGTCGCCGGTGGCTGTTTGGGTCTTTACGGTTTAAAGGAGCAACATCTGCCTTTTAATATACTGTATCAGAGCATGAGGCTGGGTGATGATGGGGTTCTGCTTTTCTCGCATTTGTCAGTGTCTTGCTCGCTCTGTGCTGCTAAAGCCAATGCAATCAATGGGAATCAGCTCTCAGATATGGAGATTGCTGCTTTACAACCTTCAGGGGGTGAACAGCACATAAGACCCTGATTGTAAGTGTGTAGTTGATAACAGTCGTCATACCACCTATGGGTCAACTGCATTTGGCCAAGGGGGGGGGGCTCGCTGTATTAAATCAACTACTTCAGATCACTCCATGCAGTCTAAGTGCTCTTGTGTGTCTAATAGTGGAGTGTCATGCAATGTCGAAGCTCGCGAGTGCTCTAGTTGAACCCTGTGAGGGGAAGAGGAAATTTACACATGGCTGAGCCGAAAAATTAGGAGGGTATTTCATACAATTTACAGTCAAATTAAATATCAGGGTTTGAGTCAAGAGTCAAATAATTATACCTTATGAAACCTGGCGCTGGTTCTTAACCTGCGTGAAACTGCAGCATCTACACAGTCATCTCTCCTTCATAATACATTTCACACCATTTTTTTTTCTCAGTGTTGTGCACTAATTATAAAAGCAGTCAAAGGCTTTTCAGCGTTTTTTTGTTCATAGTCTTGTTTCAGAGTTTACAGTTTCTTTTCCCAACTCTCTGTTTGGAAGACGTATGAGGTAAAGATTTTAACCCATAAAGACCCAAACATCCACTGTCTCCTAAAACCATCAACTGATCTAAAGTGTTTAATACCTGTTAATCCACTAATCTTATCAATACATGGAAATAATTGGTGTAAAATACAGTTCTTCATCTTTTCATGGTCATCAGATATGACCCATTTGGACGTTCAGAGGCTCCATAGTTACCATGGAAACACCGTCATCTTCTACAACATTGATTCCCCAGTAAAACCTATGGAATTGGATCAATGACAGTGGATGGACACACTGGGTTTACATTCAGTTAATGATAGATTTGCTGAAAAACAAATTTTTCTTCAGTTTTTTTCTGTTTTGACATAATAGCCTTTGAATTTACTGACTTTTCATGAACATCTAAATCAAATTAAATTAGAAAAATATATGATTTACAGTGAAAAATGCTAAGTATAGAGGACAATATTAAAATAAATGGTGATAAATCACTTAAGAAAGGTGAAATAGAGAGAAAAATCTATCTGGAAACTGCCACAAAATTAGTGCTGGGTCTTTATAGGTTAAATTAGATGTTTATGAAAACTTACATACATGTATAATAAAACAGAGAAAACAGAAGAAAAAGTCACATTTTCAGCAAAAATATCAATAACTGAATGTAAAAACAACCATCTCCGTCCACTGCTACTTTTGTGACCGGTCCCAAATGAATGTTTTATCTCTATTTTTAATCATTCTTAAGTGACTTATCACAATTTATTCTAATTTTATGCTCTGAATTTTGCATTTTTGAATGAAAATCACCTACTTTGCTATATTTAATTCACTGATCATGTAGATGTTCATAAAAGCTCAGATTAAAGTTGAGGGTTATTATATCCGAAACAGAGAAAACTACAGAAAAAGTGACTTTTTTGCTAAAATCTATCATTAACTGAACAAAAAACAAGTGTGTCCATCCACTGTCATTGATCCAACTCCATAGGTTTTACTGAGGAATCAATGTTGTAGAAGATGACGGTGTTTCCATGGTAACCACGGCGTCTCTGAACATCCAAATGGGTCATATCTGATGACCATGAAAAGATGAAAAACTGCATTTTACACCAATTGTATTTTCCTTTTTTCTTTTGTTCAGACAAGGTATGGTTTGTAGATGTTACCAGCTGGACAGTTTCAGGAGCGTCATCTGATGTGTTGCTGACGTGTCATTTATCAGCGGGTTGGCTCGATCAACAAAAAAACCATACATTTTTCTTCCGTTTTTTCTCTTTTGACATAATAACCTTTGAATTTACTCTGAGTTTTCATGAACATTTAAGTCAAATACAGGGAAGTAAACATAGGAAAATATATGATTTACAGTGAAAATGCAAAATACAGAGGACGCTGTTATAATAAATGGCGACGAATCACTTAAGAAAGGTTAAATAGAGAGAAAAAGTAGCAAAAGTAGCACTGGATCTTTATGAGTAAATAAGGATCATTGTGAGGAACATTAATTTAAATATTGGTCATAAATCACAGTGAGGATGGTGATGTCATTCCTAATGATACCCTGTGAAATGTCACATGAAAAACATGTAAAAAAAACACCTTAATATATATTTATTGGTGGCTCTTCTAATATACATGCATGAAATAGTCATTGTGGTTGGGTGTTGTAATTATGCAGCAGTTTATTCATAACAAATGGCTTCATGTTTAATTCATGTTCAGGGCCTCAGTAGCTGGATTATGATTAATGGGTATTAGCATTCTTACAGTGTGGACTGAAAAGTTGTTTTTTTTTTTTTCTTCACGTGTATGTGTGTTTAACTGTGTGGGCATCTGTGTGGGGTGCTACTGTCAGGCGGTGATGATGTGATGTTTGCTCACACAGATGGTTTTTTTGCCTTTCTGTCTGTCCCCCCTCATTTGAGTGTCTTCGTTTTTGTGAACCCGTCCACCCCATCCACCCACGTGGACTGGAAAGTGGCATGCTATTCCGCCAGAGGTGCCGTAATGGTTTTTACCACCGCGCAAAATATTCGTCCTAGGGTGTGTCGGTGCAGTCGAACAAGTCCGTGCGTGTGCGTGTGTGTAAGACAGCTATATTTAGGTACATGTCTGGCCAGTAAACACACTGAGTAATGCCGAGATGCGTCATTTTAAGATCTTGTGACTCTACGATCTAAAAACCATGCTCGTACACACTATAAAATGAGTGGGCATTTTGTTTCACTTCTACAGGATAACTCAGTATGAGAGTACATATGATGCATGACAACACTTTCATATATATAAAAAGGTATTGCTGAGTATTTTTGAGAAGTTTATGTGCATTCATCTTCATGTTTTTAGAAAATAAATATAACTAAGACAGCCCTTCAACACACGAAACTATTTTTGTGGTGACTTCCAGTCCAATATTTCTCTACGTTTAACCATTTCTAAGTGATTCATTGCTATTTATTATATTATCCTTAGCATTTTTTACTGAAAATCTGGTGTTTTCCCATATTTAGTTTAACACGTAAAGACCCAAACATCCACCGTCGACCAAAAGCATCTACTGATCTAAACTGTTCATCCACCAATCCTATCAATTCACGTAAATAATTAGTGTATAATGCAGTTTGTCATCTTTTCATGGTCATCAGATGTGATCCATTTGCATGCGCCGAGTTACCATGGAAACAGCATCATCTTCTACAACACTGATTCACCGGTAAAACTCATGGAGTTTGATGAATGACAGTGGATGGAGACACTAGGTTTCAGTTCAGTTTTTGATATAATAACCTTTGAATTTACTGTGAGGTGTTATGAAGATCTCAGTTGATAAAACATAGGAACATAGTTGATTTCCACCGGAAAAAATGCAAAATTCAGAGACTAATATTACAACAAATGGTGATAAATCACTTAAATCACTTTAAGTGAGAGAAAAATCCATTCAGTAACTGCCACAAAAGTAGCACCGGCTCCTTATGGGTTAAGATTAAACATCTTTATTTGTCAGTATATTATACAATCGTGGAAAAAATTATCAGCCCACCCTTGTTTTCTTCAATGTCTTCTTTATTTTAATGCCTGGTCCAACTAAAGGTACTTTTTTTTTTGGGACAAATATAATGATAACAACAAAAACAGCTCATAGTAGTTTAATTTCAGAGCTGATATCTATCCATTTTCCATGTTTTCTTGATAATAACCAAAATCGTTCTTACATCACTATGTCATTGTAGTGCTTTTATTCATTCCATGTTTCCTTTTCTGTCTGTTTTAGTCACATGATGCACACAGGAGTTAGTGCTGGATTGCATAACCATTGTTTTTGAGGACTTTTGATGGTCTAAGTATTTTTTCCACATGTGGACATGCAACACACACAGACGTCGACACTGATTTTAACCCGTCACCAGCTGAACATGCAGGAACACACACACTGCAGACCAGGCGCTGTGGGCTGCCGTGTCTGGCACCCAGGGGGCAAATGTGGGGTTAATTGACTTGCTCATGGGCACGTCAGCCAACAATTTTTCTGCTATTCTGGGGAAATGAACCGGTGACTTTTCAAGCTGCTTCTCCAGCTTTTACAGACCACGTTGATAATGTACATAACATCTCAGATTATTTTATAAAAACAGAGAAAACTGAAGAAAAGGTCAAATATATCATTAATTGAACATAAAAACAATCTCTGTCAGTGCATGGGTTTTGCTGGTGAATCACTGCTGCAGGAGATGATAATGTTTCATGTTCACTACTGAGCCTCTGAACGTTCAAATGGGTCATACCTGATGCCAGGAAAAACTACATTTCACCTGCATCATTTGAATGTACTGATAGAATTAGTGGCTCCGAAGTTATTACCTCTGCCAAGGAGGTTATGTTTTCATCTGGGTTTGTTTGTTTGTTTGTTTGTCTGAAACCCCAATGCAAACGTAACCTGGCAGAGGTAATGATAAAGTAGCAAGTGTGCAGTATGTGACTTTTTACAAGTGTGTAAGTGACACTGACAGATGCAACGACTGCTTAGAGCGGGATGGAGCTGAAGCCAAGCTGCTGTTGTTCAGTCTGTTGGCGGTTGGAACGAAGGAGCGTCTGAAATGCTCAGTCCTGCACCTGGGTGGGATAACCCGCTGGTCGAATGAGCCGCCCATCAGCCGCAGCTCCTCATGCAGAGGGTGAGACGGCTTGTCCAGGACCGCACAGATTTTGTCCTTGACCCCCCTCTGAGCCACCGTGTCCAGATTGTCCAGGTCCGGTCCCACCACAGAACGGGCTTTCCTCACCTGCTCGTTCTAGACAGTTAAGTGATTGGTTAGAAAGGACGGTTCCACTCTGTCCAGGACTGTGTTTACTGGGTGATAAAGGACAGATGGCTCACATATCAAAAGGGAAATTCTCTGTTGTCATGGTCGGGGTTTCAGTTGCAGCCAGGATTATTCTTAAACACTGGAAAACCCCTAAAGTTCCACTCTTCAAAGAATGGGTAATCAATTCATTTTTTTCAGTTCAATATAATGATAAAGACTGCCTCTTTCAAATGTATGCTTTAGAAGTTAAATAACAGGGATGGTACCACAGCACCAGAACAGAACCATTTTGGTCTTACATTACTATTACTGCCAGTCAGCAGGATGACAGATGATTTACTTCCCTCTGCTATTTAGCTTATTTATGACCCCACCCCCCAAAGGGGAGGTAAGGGGTATATTTTTTAATTCTGTTTGTTTCTTTGTTTGTTAAAACTCTAACAGCAAAACCATTGGTTGAATTCACACCAGATTTGGTTTATAGATTACCAGTGACTAAGAATTACATTTTGGGAACAGCAGGTAAAAGTTCCAATTTTTTATTCAATTCGATTTTGTTTGTCGAGCCCTACATCACAACAAGGGTGTCTGACAGGGCTTTACAGAATTAGTTGGATATAAACAAACAACAGTCAAATAAATTAGATGAAGGAAATGGATTAATGTCCCGGGCATCCCCCGTCTCAATCATCCTTCTCGGCAAAGAAAAACTCCAAAAACCCAGACAAACCTGTGGGAGAACCACAGTGAAGGAGTGATCCACTCCCATGGACGGACAGACTGTAGAAGAACCAGGACATTTTGTGAATGTAATTTTTTTTTTTCTCACATTTACTTATAATGGGTGAAATTTGAAATGTCTGTAGCAGCAAAACTATTGATTGAATTCATACCAAATTGTGTTTGTAGATTGCCAGTGACCCAGAATAGATGTGATTACATTTTGGGAAAAGTAAGTCAAAGTTTTACCAGATCTAAAATTTTTTGAATCTTTTTTTTTTTTTTTCTCCATTTACTCATACAAAATTTCAAATGTCTATGAAAACATCAAATTTGTTTCAATTTACTTCAAACTTTGCATATATATATAGAGACAATTGCTACATCAGCTCACGCATAGACATGATGACATCAGCTAGATCGACGCCAAAATAAGCTACAACATGTTCGAGGGGCGGGGTTTGTTGTGTCTGGCACCACTTGTTTATTTATTTTTTTCTTTCTAAGAACTTCCACGCCTTGTGTTATTGTTGATACTTTTCATGTATGCATAAAAGCCCTGCTTGGTAATGTTAAGCAACATTGTATGACTGCCATGCACCAAGTAAAAACTCTGATATAAACTTGAATTATAAAAAAAAAAAAAGAAGAATCCAGTATCAAACACATGCTTTTGACAAACTCTCTCACACACACACACACACACACACACACACACACACACACACACACACACATCGTCCCCATAATGTGACTCTCCTCCTTATCCACCTCCTCACATTCATCATGCTGTCGTATTCTTCACCAGCGGAGGGTCTTCCTTTCAGTTAATTAAATCAGATGCTTATCCTCATAGCACAGCGAGGATCACATAGAAGAAGAGAGAGAAAGTTGTGAGTTATACACAGCCACTAATAACCCTCCAAATGTTCTGCTGGAGACTGGAACGGTTTGGCAGCAACACCAGTTTTAATTAGTTTAATTTGTTTTTTTTTTTTCAAAATGTGACACACACACACACACACACACACACACACACACACCACTGTTTACCCTTTTGCTGAGCTTCTGATTGTGTGTAGCCCTAAATATATTTGTGGTGGGTGGGTTCAGAAGAGGATTAGGGCCACTAGGAAAAAAAAAAAAAAAATTAAGGTCCAATGTATATTTTTATTATTATTTATTATTATTTTCTCAAAACTCAGATTTTTTTCTTCTGACATTCAGGGAGAGTGTCACTTTCGCTTTATGGCATGCAGGAGTACAGCAGGCTGACATGATGACGGATTTAGTATGACGTAATATTGGATTCTTTAATAAAGAGAGCGCAGTTACAGGAATCGACAGTGCAAAACGCCACTCCTCATAAAGCGAAAGTGACACTCCCTGAATGTCAGAAAAGAAAAAAAAGAAAAAAAAAATCTGAATTCTGACTTTTTTCTCAACATGAGGACTGTCCTTGAATATATATATATATATACAGATCAGGAAATAGGGTTTATTGCAATTTATTAGTTTAGTATGGAAACTATTTATCACAAGTGAGTTACTGTAGATGCTGAATAATAGTCACTTCTTACAGCTGAACCACATTGTGCTTTCCTTAACCCTTGAAGACCTACAACTATTTTTATGGCAGCTTCCAAATTATTATTATTATTATTGTTATTAGTCAAAGTTTTACTATATTATCATCTGCATTTTGCATTTTTCAGTGAAGATCAGATAATTTCCTATATGTAACTTACAGATCACAGATACAGAAGAGGATTAGGGCCACTGGAAAAAGAAAAAAGGTCCAATTAGGGCTGGGCGATAAAATGATAACAATAGGGAGGGGAGGGGAATAATACATAACAGCAGAGGGAGATAATTCTAAGAACAGAGGGAGGGCCTTATCCATAAGTACTGCAACATATGCATTTCTTTCTCTCTTTCTCTGATGTCTTCACAACTAACTTATGAGTAACAGAAAATGTAATCTTGACAAAAAAAATTGTGATTTGATTTATATCATGATACATACCGATATTATCTGACATGAAAAAAAAAAACAAAAAAAAAACGTGATATGATTTTTTTCCATATTGCCCAGCCCTAGGTCCAGTATATTTCTTTTTCTTTATTTTTATTCTGAGAAAAGTCTGACTTTTTCCTCAGAATTCTGACTTTTTTTTTCTCAGAACAATAATAATAAAAAAAATTATATGTATGTAAAAATACTATTTGTATAAACATATGCAAGCATTATCAGCAATTAATCACTAGAATTCTGATTTTTTTTCTCAGAATAACAAAACAAATATATTGGATCTTAATCTTATGTGTTTATTTATTTATGTATTTTTCCCCAGTGGCCCTAATCTTCTTCCGTATGTTTATTCATAAGTGTTGCAGGACTTTTATTTGCAGTAGAACATATTGTTTGTGCTAACAGTAGTGCATGTGGTGCTGAAGTCTAATAGATGGTTAAACACATCTGGAAGTGGGATATAATTATAAGATATTTCAGATATTGTGGCACTCAGATGACACTATGCGACAATTATAGACACAGCACCCCCACCCTCCCTCTGTCTCTCTCTCTCTCTCTCTCTCTCTCCCCTCCTCCCTCACATTCCACACATGCGGAGAAGCAACAAGCTACTGAGCCAGCAGCAGAGCAGCAGCTAGCAGCCAGCGGCTATCGGTGTCGGAGGACGGGGCGTATTATTACCATGCAAAAGTTTACAAACACAGATTCCTTGTCCTGAGTGGGCACCAGAGGAACGCTCGGTGGGACCTGGAACGGCTGTCGGAACCATGGGTCGCGGCTGGCTGCCTTAGTTTTCGGTTCCCTTCTGTTATTTGGAGCTTCAAATGTGCGAAAAGTCGCTCGGTCTCCTCTCGTCGTTTAACAAGATGGCAGCAGCGGCGGCGGCACCGTTGCAGGATTTGACAGTGCGGGTCCTCGTTGCTAGCCTGTTCCTTGACGCTTCGGGTGATACAATTTACTGGTCTTACTGAAGGTACGTGGCTGTTCCTGAGCCAGCATATTGTCTGGTGTGTTTCCGCGCCGCGCTTGCTTTGGGTGCTGTGTTGTTTTACCACAAATGGAACTCTGCTCTGTCGCTAGCTTGTTTGCTAACTGTTAAGCTAGCCAACTTGAGTTCGTTCTCCTCGCGACACAAGTGTTAGCTGCGAAGGCTAACGACTTAACGTGTCTCAAGCCGAAGTGTTTATGGAAAAGTTCAGTAAATACATCCTACATGTGGGTTTTTCCTCTAATGGGTCACTTTTCTTTTTATCGTTTGTTGTTTGAGAGGCGTTTGCGTTACTTTGAAACGTAGGGAAATTACTTTACCAACTATTGTGTGTGTAAGTAGAGTGAACAGTCAGCATAACTTGCTCTGTTTGGTAAAGTTTGTGTAACTTACTATCTTTTCCTCAGAGAATAACACACTTTATTTAGCTGGCTGTCACGTACCACATAAGTTTCAACAGGTGTCCTTGCTGTTGTTGCCCTTCCCCCAAACACACACTACACTACACAACACACGTACACGTATACATACCACACACAGACACACACCACCCCACCCATATGTTACTGTCTCTTAGATTGATCAGTGACAAATTGCGTGTTCAGCTGGCATTCTTTTACAGCTGGGAAACACACCACAAACACACACATGCGCACACGCTCCCTCTGTGTCATGGCTCTCCATTTCAGGCTTGGATCTCGTCACCCTGTGGGGTGTCAGGCTACCTAGTTTGGCAGGAGAGGACGGAGCAGGAGGTATCACAGCTGTGGAGGTTCGCTGTCCCTCATGATGGCACCTTGGCAGGCATACACAGTGAAATATTTGCAACACACAAACCATATGGTGACAGCTTTTTTGCTTTGTGGGCATGTTTTTTTTTTTTTTTTTCAGTTGCATCATTATCACTTTATCAGTATAAGTCTGGGCTTGCAGATCTGCATAGTAAATGCAGAAAGTGTTTTTTTTTTTACAGTATGTTTTAAGGAACTCTGCCATGCTAGAATAGGACTTTTTTGTTTACAAAACCTCATGAACTGAAACCTTTTATCATTAATGTCTATAAGTTAGCTATCATTTATAGACTGCAGGACCAGGTGTAAACTTGATGCTTGCTTGGGTGCTATCTAGAAAGGATTGCATAATGTCTTTCAACAAAATTGTTTTTTACTTCGTTGACAGAAAATTTAGGTCATAATCTTGATGGCATATCTGCTTGAGCAATGTATCTGGTAGAACTCATCATTTCTGATTGTTGCTGATTATGGGAAGTGAGGTATGTTGTATTTAATGTCGAGGTTGTGGCACACCCCTCCTGCCTGTCTGAGCCTGTGTGTAACAGCTTCGCCTGTCAAGAAGGCCACTAGCTCTCAGCACACTATTCTCCAAGAAAAGCCTTGAGCTTAGGACAACACGCTTTGTATGTATGTGGCTGTTTAATGTAGCCTTGAAGCTGCTAACATCTGAATCTGAGTGTAAACACACTCTTTCGTAGAAACATTGAAGTAGAGTGGCCTGGCATCTGTCTGCTGTATGCCTCTTACCATGGTGTCAGGACTTGCTGCAAGGGGAGGAATGTTGTTGGAGCATCTGAAAGGTGTTCAAGCAAATTCATGATTAGGTTTGTTAAGTGGATGTATTGATTTTGTTGGAAAAATTTTGAATGTTATAAGTGTGTTATTGTCTTATTTTAGGTATTATCTTTTTAGTGTTATTCCAGACATGGTTTTGGGTTTGAGTTGTGTGAAAACTGTATTTAAGGAAGTTTGGGACACAGGTGGTTAAGATTGAGGTCTTTTTATAAACCATGTGTGAGAATGCGGTTAAAAATATTGAGACAAATCAACAAATTAGGAACAAAGACCTTAAATGTATTAATACATGTAATTAATCAGTTTCTTTAATCCAGATTTAATGATGTGTTCATTAGCCTTTAAAAAACAAAATCTGGAAGAAAAAAAACACTGTAATCTGTAAGTACACCCCTTTTTGTCTGCAGCTCTCTCCTCTTCATCCAGATCAAAACAATAAATATAAAGATAGATGACATGATATTGTTTTACGCTGTTATGAAAAAGTGAAGCCACTTTTCCAGTGACACAGAGTTGAGAAGTAGAGTTACGTCCAAGCCACATTTGACAGAATCTGATCAGTGACAATTACAGCTATAAATTATTTATTTAACCCTTCAACTTGTCTGAAAATGTCCGTACATAGACAAAAGCAGGGCATCACTGGATAGAGTTTCCACAGCCTCAGAACAGAGGCATGGAGTGGATGCCTCAGTCTCACGTCCTCTCACTACCACTTGAATTACAATATGTTGAAAGGGAGTTTTTGCCCAATGAGGCAAAAAACTTTCTTGCACCGCAGCTTTCAAGTGTGTTTCCTCAATTTTTTTTTTTTTTTTTTTTTTTTGAAGCATTAGAATTTTAAAGAACATTTCAGCGAAACTAACATGATTGTATCTGCATGAGTTATCTCCACGTCATATCAGTAGAATTGCGTCATTACCAGGCCATGTATTAAAACAGGAATGTATGTCCTTGTGTTTGTTTAGACTTGTTTTTTGCCCAACTCCTTTTTAATCTCAGTTTAGACTTCTGATCTAAAACCAAAGGTCTTGCCTGGTGGCCATCACATTAATGAACTTAAGCAGTGCTAAAATGCAGCTGAATTGACTACACACCAGAGAGAGAGAGAGAGAGGTTTATTAGTCAGCAATTATTTTAGTATGCGTGATAGGTCTATTTCTAAAATGTCACTGAGTCACAAAGCTCTCATTATGTTTTATGGTGTATCATTTCCCCCTTGGAGTACTGCTTGCTTTGCGGTTCTACTTTGTGTGAAACTGACCCTCTAGTGTAGCGTGCGGGGACAGGCCAGCAATGCAACGGGCTTCCCCCATCTCCCGTTACAGCAGACAAGTTCTCCTTTCCTGTAAGGGTGACATTATGGCTCAGATGTGTATTCGCTTTGGCAACTTCATGATTGCTTTATTTAGGATGGGAATGAGGGAGGTGTATTTTGCTTTTGACCAGTTCACTCTTGTGTACATTGTACAGTAGTTGCCTTTTCATGGATCATCTCTGCAAAACTTTACTGATATTTACTTAATGTCGAAAAAACAGAAGTGTTTAATGTCTGTTTTTCTATGAAATCACAAATGCAATGATTTGTTTATTTATTATCGCGAGATGACACAAGAAGTATTTCCATAATAATGGCAACGAACATAAATAACTTGTTGATTTACAGATATATTTATTATTATTATTATATATTACGCCTCTATCCCGTACTAAATGCAGAAATTATTTGGTTTCCTGGTGTGTCCACACATACCATGCCATGTTAAACTCTTCTTCTTCACTTGTTGCAACATCTGTTAACATCTGTTTTGTTGTTTTTTTTTCCCCACGTGACTCTAGTTGGGGAAAAAAGGTCTTTCCACTGCAGTTTTTCATGATATATCATTACCCGAAAAACCACCTCTTGCCAGTGCAAAAACTTCTAATTGAAAAACAAGAGTTTTCACAAAATTGTCATTTAGATACATTTTTATGTGCAAGTTATATTTGCGCAATTTGAGAGTCAATGGAAAAGTGACTAGTGACAATGCCAAGTGTTTAATGTGATCAGGTGCATCGGTAAAAAGGTTACTGTTGTCGCTTCACTTTGAGTCAAACATCCTCTTTCCAAAAGCCTAAGAAGTTGTTGTTATTATGTGTTATACCTGTTCTGTTTTTTAATGCCAAACATATAACATCCATTTTAACAAAAAGAAAATTACATTACATATGAGATTGCCGATCTTATTTTCTGTTTTGCGTCTCCTATTATTCTTTTATACACTCAAAGCTAGGCTGTTGTTCACACACTTTCAGTACCAGTATTTACACCCTCATGCTGTGTTAGATTCTTTATAATCTTCTGTGAAAATAAAATGACAAAAATGAAATGACCGTACAGTAATTTTTGTTGTACTCTAATGATCGTCACAGCAATCACACGAAAGAGAGCACTGATGATTTTTTTTTTTTTTATGGATGGGCTATAAGGAATGCTGAAAATACTTGTGGTTCATTATGAAACTGCGGTGGGACAAATCGGGACTGATAAATAATGGGGAAACTATGTGTTGACACTGAGATTTGCCCCTTAGCAACTGAACTTCAGTACCAAACAACAAGGCATTTGGTACGTAATAGTAAGTAAGCAAAAGAATCACAGTTTGGCAAGCATCCTAATCCCTAAATCTAAAAACGTCTTTTTATTGCAGCCTAGCTTTGCTGTAAACCCCGTGGTTATTGATGGATGTCTTTTCTGCTTTTCTGTAGGTATGGCCTCACAAGTCTTGCTCTACCCACCACACCTTCACTCAGCTCAAACAAGTGCCTTAGGAAGCAGCAGCAGTGGTACCAGCAGACAAACAGGCGAAGCCCATTGCAGTAATAACACCAGCAGAGCCTTTCAGCACCGACCCCCACCCAAGACCTACGTGATCGGCGTCAACTACGGTATCGCCTATCCCAACAACGTCGTCCCGTCCTCAACAGGTGCAGACGCAGGACGACTGCAACGGGGAATCCAGCTCGAAGAAAGGGAGGAGTGGGCATTGCAGACTGCTGGATTAGAGAGGGAGGAAACGTGGGAGGGAGGAGGAGGTGGAGGAAGAGAGGTGAGGCTGCGTAGGGACAGTGGTGGTGGAGAAAGAGGAGAAGAAGGAGGCTTGGACTGCGGGCTTCTGAGGAGGGCCTGTATTGGAACAAAGGAGGAGGAGGGCACAAACATCAGAGTGCAGGTCAGAGCCGGATACGTTAACCTCGTAGACACAGGGGCCACTCAGAGATGTGAGCAGAAACCAGGTGACTTTGGAGCGCAACCACAGGAGAACAGCTGTGTTGGAGCCATGCAGATAGTGGAGGAGGTGTCTGCTCTACCTTCACTTCCTCCCCCTGTGGCTATGTTGCAAACCAGCACCGGTAACAATGTGGATACTGTCAGAGGAGGGGGTGGGGGGACGCTGCCTGCACAACACAACAGGGTCAACGGAGTAAATGGTGTCGGGATCGGGGCGGACGGGACTGAGTTCAAGTCTAACGGCAGCACTGAGGCGGTGGCAGGAGCGACAGTGACCAGAACTGGATCGGGAGACGGCGATTATCAGTTAGTTCAGCATGAGGTTTTGTGTTCCCTGAAGAACAGCTATGAAGTCTTGGAGTTCCTTGGTCGTGGCACATTTGGTCAGGTGGTGAAGTGCTGGAAGAGGGGAACGAATGAAGTGGTGGCCGTCAAAATACTGAAAAACCACCCATCCTATGCACGGCAGGGGCAAATTGAGGTGAGCAGTTTTGTGTTTGAGCACAAGCTAATTGTAGTTGTGTGAATTCACTGAATAGTCTGTGTGTTTTCTGTGTAGTTTAGTTATAATTTTAGTTACTGAGGAAATTGACTGTTTTAGTTTGGTTTCAGTTTTCCAGGTATTAAGAGAAAAGGCCGAAAAAGGATGATGACTCATGTTACAAAGCCATTTTTTGACCGAGGTTCCATTTTGCGCCATTTAATTTTTAACCTCCAAAATCACTGCCATTTTAGTCTTGAATTATAACAGTTGTTGGCGCTTGTTAAACAAACATCTCTGTCTATAGGTTTTCTGCATTTGATGAACTTCATTAACCATGTTGTGTTTTCTTCCTGAACTTCCAGGTGGAGATCTTGGCCCGGCTGAGCAGTGAGAATGCAGATGAACACAATGTCGTACGTGCACTGGAGTGCTTTCAGCACCGCAGTCACACTTGTCTGGTGTTTGAGATGCTGGAACAGAACCTCTATGACTTCCTTAAGCAGAATAAGTTCAGCCCACTGCCACTAAAAATTATCAGGCCTATTCTGCAACAGGTAATGTAACTTTTTTTTGCAGTTAGAACTAACAGGCTCCTCAGCTAACCAGCCCAAACATGTGGACATTGAGTGACTTCAGATACAGTTTGATTCACACTTGTTGATGTTAAACTTTACAGGTGGCCACAGCCTTAAAGAAGCTGAAATCTCTGGGATTGATCCATGCTGACCTGAAGCCAGAGAACATCATGCTGGTTGACCCCGCCAGGCAGCCGTACAGAGTTAAGGTCATCGACTTTGGTTCAGCCAGCCATGTCTCCAAGGCTGTCTGCTCCACATACCTGCAGTCGAGATACTACAGGTGAGCACTTTCATATTCAAGTCAGATGATTTCAGCTTAATTAAGAAACGCCCAGCCTATTATTATATTTTAAAACATTTGTTTAAGGACGTCTTTGTTCAGATACACTTTAAAAGCACTGCACAGAATCACCATTGAGTGAGTGAGCCACATTGATTGATTTGCATTATATTTAAAAACCTTCAAAAATAATATAATATACAACTGATGCTGCACTTTTACTATGTTGCCAAATTTAGAAAAATCACAGATTAATTTCGTCTTGCCTTCATATCGTTTTTTTGAAATGTGTTGTTGCTGTGCACAAATGCCAGCATATTACTATAAATACTTTTACAGTTGTTTATTCTAAGAACAGTATTGAGTTGAGCTGTAGTAGATCAGGTAGCGTCTAAAGGCTATGTTGGGCAGCTGCAGCTAAATTAATACAAATGTTATTTGGATTACTTCATTTTTCTACTGAAGCCAGTGATGAATCACAAATGGAAACACAAGCAGTTAATCACATTACACCATGAAAGTTAATGTTGTCTATGTTCAGAATCATAATGTATTAAAACTATTGTGATGAAAGTGATGAAAAAAACACACTTCATTCCTCAGAAAAAGTTGGACAGTCTAATAGTACAAAGTGTTCAGAGATAAAATTCAGTGTATAATGTTTTTAGGAAGTTCGGCTAGGCGAAGGTATAAAATGTCATGTCATGTGTCATCGTGATATGTCAACACAGAGACAACTTGGTCTCATGGGTAATGGCTGTTTATGTGTGTGCTTTTCCTGTGTTTCCCACAAGGCTTAGTAAAGCTCAGCTTTATGTGTTTAGACCTTTTCTGTTCCTACGTCATGCAAAGGCCTTTGTATTAACCTGCCCACTCTCAGTGGGACCATCAGGCTGTCCACTGCTTTCCACTCTTCCTCTCTGTCTTCCACTGTATGTCCTCTTTACACTGCTCCGTAACTCTCACTGCACATGCATTTTTGGATGCCTGCCTGCCATGCATATGTATCTGATCTGAGTTCAGCTCGTCACGCCCTAAACTATGATCCTGTTGCATAATACGCAGAGGAACTGAGATGTTTATATGAGGAACAGCGTCACAGAATATTTGGGATGTCTTTTAGCTTAGTGTGAGAGGGAGATTGAGCTTGTGACACTAGACTTGTGGTGGTGCAAAGAACCTTGTTGGCTTTAATAATGTGTAAACACGTGCACTCAGTTAATCTCCACAATACATAAAACAAGTGTTGTTGAACGTCAAAACAGGTTCCCTCATGTTAAATGTATTGTAAATTGATGCTGATTCACTGTAGACTTGTTGCGATGTGGAAGTCGGAGGCTGGTGATGCATTAAGATATCTCCGTTTGTTAAAGGTGTTGTTTTGGTTCTTTTCCAAAGTAAAGATGTCACAGTGTGGGAATTTTCCATAATTTTTGTGTTTAGACTTGTAGTTTGTTCTGTGCTTTCAGTTTAATTGCTAGTGCATAAGTAGCCATGCTTTTAGTTTTATTTTGAAAGATTTGGTTACTTTTAGTTTAATTTTTATTAGTGTTTTTCAGGTATTATGAGGAAAGTCATGATGTGTGGATTCAGATATCATTAACGGAACCAATGTTTTAAGGCCCTGTGTTATGCAAAAGCATTTCATTTTTGAGCTGTTAATACAGGGGGAATAATGGGGAAAAAAAGGGAGACTTTTTGCATGTGAAAAAGTTAAATTTTGGTCATTAATAGGTGTCTTGTTTTTGTTGTCATTCCACTCCGGTTCATCTTAACTGCTAATAGTAGTAGCATAAGTAATGATAATAGTCTGAGATGCTTCTGTCACCTTATTTTTTTAATTCAGTCTATAAAATTATAACTTCTCTGCTAGTTTTAGTCTCTTTTACAGAAGTTCCAAAACAACAGATCAGACCACAGGACTGGCTCATTTCACTGACTCTTTGACTTGCAAGTTTCAGCAAGTAGGTTGATCAGGCAGGTTAAACTATTGCAGTCTTCAAACATTGCGCAATCTGTGACGAACACTGCTGAAATACTGGGTATGTCTCCTGCTTTTACAGGGCACACACCCTCCATTCCACCTTTGGCAGCTCACAAGGCCTTCTCAGTTATTTTAAGTGCAATTTCTCAAACTCTAACTCGCTTTAGACTAATTCTTGCAAAGGAGAGCCCCGGGGCATGAGAATTCCACCGCAGGTCTGGGTGTGCGAGTTTTGACGAAAGCAAGCTTCTTGCTAGCCGCCCCCCTCTCTTGCAGCCGAGGAGTGTTCAGCTATAGTTGTTGCATAACATAAAGGCTTTGCTCTGCAGTTGACCTGGTTAGGTGTGTATGTGCTTGTGTGTTCCCGCGTGTGTTTGTCTTTGAGCAGCGTCTGCAGAGCTGAGATCATAGTGCAGAGAAAATGGGCTGGCACTGAATTTCAGGGAGGTCAGTCAGGACACAGAAGGCTAGGGGAAGAATGTGGTATGTGAAAACCCACATTTAGATCCAGGAAAAAACATGCAGACATTCCTGTGTGTGTCTGGGTGTGCTCGTATGTGTACCCCTGTCCGTCCAACAGCTGCCAAGGCAGGATACTTCATGTACGTTACACAATGTCCTCCAACATGCTTCACTAAAACTCAGCTCAGATGTGACAAAGACCTTCTCTGAGTTGAGGAAATCTACATGTCAAGGATCTGAATGTTACTTTCTGGAGCTATAAAGCCACACCGACCAGGAATCGCAAGTTTAGTAGCGGGTTGTAACATCAGGCAGTTTTAGGCTGCAGTTTGCAGATCATGTAGCACCCTTTGCACCAGAGAGTTTGTCAGCATAAAAGGGGAGTTATTGTAGACATTTTTTTGTCTCTAATTTTTTGTTTAATTTGTTTTGATTTTGAGTGAATGAGTAGTTTTTTTTAGTCATGCTTTGTGTTAATTGATAGAAACTGAAAAAGGAGGATTGAAAGAATGCATGAAATTACAGTGACTGTTCCACATTGTGCAAAGCCATTTTATGAACCGTTGGATGCTGCAATTCTAGTTCTGTTTTTCTATATTTTTTCTGTAATTTGCATCATTTGCATGTTTTTGAAATCTGTTGATTGTGGTTTAATTCACTCATTCAAAGTAGATGCTAAAAGGACAGCCACACCTTCATCTTTATCCTCTTCTACATCCCTTTCACTGTTTGTGTGAGTGGGAGTTTGTTGAGCTGTGTTGGCAGCTGGTTACTCATTTGTAGTTTACTTTTTGAGCTGTGCCGTCAGTGTTTGCTCGGATAGGGAAGTATCTCTTAACATAGGTTTGTTGGACAGTGTTACTGCAGTTATTTGCAGTGTTCTTATCTGTGTCCGATTATGTAATTTGACACTCGGGGAACATGTATGATCTTTGTTGTCATATTTGTTTAGGGTTATCAGTAACGTGAGAGTACACAATGTCTCTTCATCTCTGTTTATGTTTTATAATGACTATACCGTGTGGTTGCCATAGTGAAACTGTTAAAGAAATGCTGGCCTCGCCGCTGTGCATACATGTGTTTTTTGTTTAACAGCAAAAGGGGGTTTTCCTTAGATTTTCCAGAGGCATAGGTTGCAACAGCGCCTGCAGTATGGCTTTGTTGAAAAGTTTAGCATTTATACCCCACACAGGAGAAAAGAAACTTGAAATAAACTCCTGTTCTTGTAAATACTGGGTAATGGTGTCTCTTTTGAGCAGGAGGTTGTAGGCATCAGCTTGCAGCTCTGGGCTCAGGTGTTGTGTAGTTCCACTTGCCTGAGGTTGGACTTTATTACAATTCTGCAGCATATGATTGCCTTATATCCTAATTTGTGGCCTCTTGTATATCATACAGCACAAATACCCAGTACTTTTAAAATGTTTTTTTTTTTTGCCGTGGATAATATTATGTCTGATGGCAAGTACATTTATTTAGAGTTAAGCTTGTGTCTGTGGTGGTATGGATGTAGCCAGGGCACTCAGTCTCTGACTCACTGTGCGGTCTGTGGCCGAGGTGAAAAAACAGCTAATTGCAGGGTGGTTGGTTCAATCCCCACATCCTCCTGTTTGTATGGTCCAACGTCCTTGAGCAAATTCAGGTTATTTTTCCTCGTGTATTTTCATAAACCAGTGTTGCATGTAATATTCTCATGAGTTCTCTTGACGAAATTATTGTATAAAAATGAAACAAATGCCAATATCTTAACTGTGTCTACTTTCAATCCTTTGCCTCTTTTCTGTTCACTTGGGATGTATGACATAAAGCTACAGTCCAACAGGTGCTAACCTCTCTCAGTCAGCTGCTTCTGTTGTTCTTGTGCGCTACAAGGTGGTGTAATGAACTTGAATTAGTTGATTTTTAGCTGGAAGGCTCTAGCAGAAGCCGTTCAATGCTTGTCATGCTCTAATGTGTTGTTGCTATGGCAGCATGACACAGCAGGGCCCAGTGAGGTGATGGTTCTGTCCTGCGGGGGCTGGTGACGTAAAACCACCTCCCACAATGAAAATGGAGCACTGGGCTATGTGAATAATTCAGCTAAGCAGATCAGGTGGAAGGAAAGGCGGCTCTCATCTCAGTAATGCTTACAGATGTGGGCAGCTTGTGTTCAGCCTCCTTCATCTATCCATTGGTGTGATTTCTTTGAGGCACAGGTTTTGTTTTACACTCGCATCAAATCACATCACGCAGTAATAGGATTATAATGTTCACCTATTTGTTTGGGGTGTTCAGGTGTTTGTTTGGAAGGTACAAGGTTAGTTCCTGTGTAGCCTCTGATCAGGTGGCCTTTGGCGGCCTTTTAAATAAGCAGGGATATGCTGACCTTAGTTTTACGCAGTTGCACATAGTCAGTCTGACCCATCCGTTTCAACAGAATAGAAGAGAAATCATTTTGATGCAACTGTGGGACTTTTTATTGGATTGCCCAAAAGCTTATGAAGGGAAATGAAACAGCGGAAAAAAGACATGCAGCAACATGCAATTCCAGTTTTGACCCTCATTTTTAATTTTCAGAAAAACACAATCTCATGTCTGGCCATTATGGTTTCTTTTCATGTTGTAGGGCTAGAAAAGTGTAATATAAGGTCATCTGTTTTTAAGTATGATACACAGTTGGTCCATATTCACTGTTCTAGTGTTATATTTTGTATATTGTAAAGTTTGAGATACTTTTTAGTGTTTTGTTAAATTTGTTTATGGTGCCAATACACTCACACAGTGAGGCACACTTGCACATTTTTAAACAAACTACTAAAGTATACCATATAAATAAGGTGTTCCACTGCAAATATTTTAATTGACAAGGACTTTGTGACAATGTTTGAACAATATGTACCGCTCCTATCGCTTCATGTTGTTCCACTTAATAATCTGGCACTGTTCCTGCATAAGTTATACCTAACAGTGAACTAGATCTCATTTTGGCACAGGATCTGCTCTCCATCATGCAGATTGCATTATTAAATTAATAACAGCGCCAAACTTTCTTCACTCAACTTTTCACTATTATTCACTCTAAATGGGCTAAAAACCAGTGTAAATTTAGTATTGTGCAGAGAACACTGCATAATTCATACACAGAAGTATATTCATTTGTTTACAAACAGAGCCGGTAGGTCACTCAGGCATTTCCAGAAATTTGTCGTGACATGCATCGTTGGAAGTGGAGCTCCATGCAGCTGCATTATGGCCGCAACGGCAACAGATGCGGCTTCATTGCCTCTTGCTACTCCAGCTGTGTGGAGCTCCGCTTCCCACAGTGCATGTCGCGACAAGTTTCTGAAAAAGCCCAATTGACCTACCGGCTCTGTGTGTGTGGACTGTTTATGGTGGAGTACATTTCAAAATTGTTCACCGTGAGGGAAGGGATTCAGGTGCGTAATCACGGAAAGACTTACGGATTCGTGATACTTAAGCTACAACTGGAGTTTTACAGATTTGATGAAAAATTGGCATTGAAAGTCATACACAGCTTTAAGGTTCAGTTTGGACCAACTGTGTTTAGAGAGTCCATTTTAACTAGCAGGAAACTGGATTACATGTTTTGATGAAAAAGAAACATAAATAATGGTATCCAAAATATAATTTTACAGGTAGTATTTGTCTTTTCGTCTCCTTCAGTATAATTTTACACAGTATAAAGTTCCTGCCATGCGTCCAAGTTCCCCACCCCTGTTTTCTGGGATCATAACAGAGCAGAAGTGTAATTGTGCTCCTACAAAACTTTTAGTTCTGCACAGTAACATTAGAGGTGACTTTCAATCTTAAAGCAAAACAGTGTGATTGAAGGCTTTACTAATGGGTAATATCCAAACTTTGGTGTTTTTCTGCTGTGTGTTTGAGTCTTGCTGTTATCAGTCTGCGTTTCTCTGGTTGCTGCGTGTGTGTTCAATCATGTAACATGATTCGTCGTTTCACACTTTAAGCTTTACTAAAGTAGTGGGATGTGTTTGATATGTGATCATTACGGATCAGCTTTATCTGCCGGTGTTGAAGTACTGGGTTCACATATCCTGTATCCAGTCCGTTGTTTAACATCACAGAGAATAAAATAAAAGCTCTTCCATTCTGTATGAGCATATGTATGTATTCTCTCCACACAGCAGCAGTGTGTTGTCACTGTGTTTGTTCTTGTCGTAAATACTGCTCTCTTGTGTGACTAGTTAGTTCTGGAACCTGGTCTGGCTGCCAAACACCTGTGGGTGTGTGTGCGCGGGTGTGTTATACGTGTGTTATGTGATGAGCTGTTACAGATCTGGAAAGCTGGGGCCATTGCTGAAGCTTTTATTGCTGGCAGTATAGTGGGGGAGCAACAACACACAGTCCTCTACGTTTATTTTTCTGTGTCCCCTGTAATCCCCTTAACCCCAACCCTGTATGTTTCTGCAAGTTGGTTTATTTTAACTATAGGCCGGTAACCTACAGCTTTTTCATGTCTGAATTCAGAGTTTCCAGTCTTGTGTTTAATTTAATTGTGTTGATTTAGTTTTAGACCAGAACTTATCAAGTCTTTTTAAGTAATTGACCTTAATAAACCCGGTCAAGCTTCCTATGGGACATTTTGTTCCTTTTCCTGCTTGCACTACTAACTTGAACTTTAAATGAGTACCCAAAGTACAACTGGCATTGACTTCTCTATTTCTGTTTCCCCTTTCTTAAAAGTCAGCAGATGGTTTTTAGGCTTCTGTTTATTTGAGCTGGATGTCAGTTTAGGCGTCAGTGGAATTTTGCTCTGTGCTGTGAGTTAATAAAACCTATAAGTTCAGTAAGAAAAGAAAAAAAAGTCTGTACAGTTATGCAGTTTGACACAGGGTCCAAAAGTAATATTTTGGCTCAATTGCCTGTGGCGGATAAACTCAGAAGATTCTTGAGCCAAAAATATTTATTGACCATAAAAATGCATCATGCATGATATGCATGATCTGAAAATGACCTCATATTGTCAGTATACCTCTTCATCTATATATATATGGTCAGCCCTGTGATGAACTGTCGAAATGTCCAGGGTGTACCCTGCCTTCGCCCCTATGTAGCTGGGATAGGCTCCAAGCGACCCCCGTGACCCTAGTGAG
>JAPQRP010000025.1:34780758-34794945 GCA_037367295.1 Apogon hyalosoma
TATATATATTAGAGATTATTATGAATGTATAACATCAGATTTACTTTTGAACTTGGTGACAAAAAGTACTGAAGGTGTTATTGTTAATTCATCACTTCCAGAGCAAAACAGCCATGAGCAGCTGTTGTCAAAATCTATGTTCACACTGGAAACATCTATTAGTCGACTAGAGTTTAGTTTTAAGCACATTCATGGTGTGTGTCTGTGGGGAAGGGATCGACCTACAGTCCAACACTGACCCAAACTGCTAGATCGGGTAACAGTGACGTTGGGGCTGATCTGTTCAGTTAATTTCTGTGTTTTTCTCTGTTTACATCTACGTGTGCATACTAAATCATTGATGAGCAGTGCACTATAGATCCATGCCTGTTCCTTTGTTTACTTGGTGCCTTGGAGTCAGAAAAAAAAGTCTCTTTTTATTCCAGTTGAACATCTTCAAAATCATTATCTGGATGTTACATTTGCAGAAGCAGCCAAAGTTAGCAAGGACAAAGTCAGTTCCACTGCATCAAACAAACAACTGTCAATCACACACCCACTACTGAAATACTGTGTTTATGTCTGTGTTTTACAGTCATTGTCCAAAGTTTTGGTAGTCATACAGATTTTTTGAAAGCTTTGTTGCTTCCATGTTTGGTGTTTATTTTGGTCCCTGGTTTGTCACTTCAGTTTATGCTATGCTTACTTTGCTTTTTAAATGAAGCTGGATTTTAATTGTAAATGTGTTTTAACAGTTTATCTTTGCTTCAGAGATTTCACTTTTTGCCCAGGTCGTTTGTAGTCTAAGGCAGTTGTCCTTATTTGTCTCTGGACAAATCCAACTGTTTGCCCTGTTTAAGATGCACTGAAAGTTTGGAAAATCACAGGTAGCGTCTTAGTGCCAGCTTTGCCGTACTGTTTTGTCTTGAAACAGAAATGTTTGAGGAAGTCTCTCCCATGGCCCTTTCTGGTATTGCATAACTTCACTTCTCCTCGAAGGAGCAATAGGAAATTGCAAAGTGTAATTTCCTCCTTCAGGACAACGACGGCAGACGGCAGTGGATGTAGAAGAGAAGGGCTTCACATCTGCAACTATCTGTTTGTACATACTGACATGTACACATGAACAGTCACAAAGTCTCACATTCACACATGTAGAATAATGAGCAATGGCCTCATTTATCGCCTTGTAATACTGTTACATTATGGTCTTGCGTCCGGTTGTTGCTTGGCAACAGTCTTTTCCCCTGTGGTCGTCACAGCAGTGGTTGCTATTTGCAGCACTGTTGCTCAGCTGCTGTGTCCAGGCCTAATGGCCTGTTGTTTTTCTACACTGGCTCACACTACAGCTTCAAGATTACTAGTCCCATTTGAGTTGCGTAAGTTGCAAAGTCCATTTGTTGGTAGAGATTTAGAAGTTTGTTGCATTAACACAGCACACACGTCATAAGGGTGTAATGTTCAATTTGAGATCCCTGAGTAACCTGTTGTTAAACAGACTAGTTTCTTGCACAGTATTGTCGCTTTTGCTGAGGTCATCTTAAGCCTCGCTGTATTATTTTTTCACTTTAATCCTGTGGGAAGCATCAGATAAAAATGCAAGGCTGTGTACTCTCAGCATGAATTATAATATTGTGCTGATCAAGTCACATGTTTTGTTTGGAAGTATTCAGATGCTAAAAGTGGAAAGTACTAGTGGCACACGGTGAAAATGGTCCACTGCAAGTGAAAGTTCTGCAGTAAAAACCGTACTTGGGTAAATATTATTCTCAGCCAATGAGTTATGTGGTTAACCCATGAGAGAAACACATTTCATCATCAACATCACAAACATTCACAATAAATTCATGGAGATGTGTAGTTTTCACAGGACGGGAAGCGATTGATGAATGCCAACATGAGAAGTGACTAAAGCTGTCAGACATGAAGTGGAATGAAAAGGAATATAATAATATAAAACAACTCATTATGTTATTGTAATTGCCTCTGAGATAAGTGTGTGTAAAGTTACATAAAATGCAAATATGAGGACCTTAAAATCATACTGCGCTTCAGTACTAGTGTCAAAGCTGTCCTTTATTCTGAGCTCAGTGCTATTTCTCAAAACGTGCTTGCACATTAATATATCTTTGTTGAAAAATGTAGCACTTCTTTTTTCCAAATTTTTGGGAATAGTAGACACTAGGTTTAGCACTAAACACCTTATTGTTTAGGAACCGCCTCCTACAGTATTGTTAATGTAGTACTGTAATTGTGAAGCAGTTAAAGTAGTATGCCATCCCAAATGCTGATGTTTTACTGTGGTCATGAACATACACATAAAGCTATGACACCTCTGCCGTTAAGTTCTTCTTTTGGGCCTTTCTTCATCGGTTCAAACCCTACTTGTCCTTCTGGTCCTTTCAGCCGTGACAGTACGACTGGCTTTTGATTATACATTGTGACCAACTCCCACATGTAACCTTTTCTGCTCCTCTTATT
This sequence comes from Apogon hyalosoma, assembly GCA_037367295.1. Lineage (NCBI taxonomy): Eukaryota > Metazoa > Chordata > Actinopteri > Kurtiformes > Apogonidae > Apogon > Apogon hyalosoma. The sequence goes on from JAPQRP010000025.1 coordinate 34,783,219, forward strand.
CTTGTTTTTCTCCGTAGGGCTCCAGAGATTATTTTGGGCCTGCCATTTTGCGAGGCCATCGACATGTGGTCACTGGGCTGTGTGATAGCTGAGCTTTTCTTGGGCTGGCCCCTCTACCCTGGAGCGCTGGAGTACGACCAGGTAACATTCCTCACTTACACATACAAGACTTACAGGCTACTGAATAACGCACACTCTAGTCCTCTGCCGGTGAGGGAGGGTGGGCACAGACAGACAAAATAAACCAGAAGAAACATTTTTCAGTTGCTCCCGAATTTCATATTTTTGATGCTTCTAATTTTCAGGTCTCAGTTTTCCCACTAGCCAAAAACTCAACAGTGCATGCATTATAGTCCAACCTGTATTTGTTGTTGCTGCCTGATCTCCCTCTTGCCGTACGACTGAGGTCCAGCAAATCCAGCATGAAATCCACCTAATACTAATCTGGCCTGAGTGAATCAGGAAATTGTTCTTGGCAATGTGTGATTATCTTCCCACAGGGTTGTGTGGTCTAAACTACGCAACTGGGACTCTAAATGGAGTCCCCTGGAAAGGGAGAGGGAGCATGGGAAAAGGCCCACATCACATTCACAACCGAGCACAGGATTACTTATGTTTGACTGCAGAAAACTCAGTAGACATCAGAACCAGGCCTGCATTTTTTAATTTTTTTTTTTTTGCAGTGTACAGATTGTAGTAGCATAAAAAGGGTTGAGCTTTGTGATTTTGGTACTTAAGAAGGAGATTTCAATTCTCAGAGACATGCAGAGATTTTCGGTGAGTAGTCATCTAGAATTACAAGGCTTAGGGGCACCAGGGAAAACAAATGTGGAGGGCATCAAAACTAATTAAAATCACTTTTTCCAGAGCCAGTGACTTATGAGCCCCCAGTTTACATCAACAGAATGTGTTTTATAGCTATCTGGATGTCTTTGATACTCTTGTAAATTTTTGTACACATTCAGTGATTAAAAATGGTCCAAAATGAAGCTACAGGATACTACAACATTTTCTTGCAGGACTTCCAGACTTAACAGCCCTGCACCAAAGCCTTCTACAAAATGTCAGAAACCAAACAGCACCTAAGTCATCTGAAAACCAAGCTAAATCCTTGAGACAACAGTGTTGTAATGTATCTTCAACCAATGTAAATGGAGAAGACAGGAAGTACAATAAGGACACTGATGTTTGTGTTAGTAATCCTAAGCTGTCCTGTAACGTTAGGTATCAGAGACTGAAAGACTTGAACCAGTTTACCTGGTGTACAGAGCTCAAGACTGAGCTGGGCTTTTGTCAACATGGTTTAAGAGACATAAAAGTGGCACTTAAATTGATACTACTCTGATGCTGTTCCATTTAGCCACAACTGTCCACTAACATTACCTCAGGCCATCATGAATATAAAATTTTAATAACATTTCACAACTTTAGAATTGCCTTCACTTTATGAAGGGCTGCAGTGTAAAGGGCCAGATTTAAGAGGATGTAAGGTGATATAAATGCAGAAATGGGTCAAAAATAAACACTGTCTGTGCTGTGATGTTGTAGATTTAAGCCAGGAGAGTTTTTGTGCAAGGCGTGTACAATGAAAGTCACCACAGTTTGTGTTTTTCTAGTTAGTCGACATGTTTGAGAGGAAAAAATACACATTTCAAAAGGAGTAATGTGTGCATTGTCCTGAAACCCAAACATAGATAGATAGATGGTTTATTAATCCCAAGGGAAATTCAAGATATAGGGACCAGTTAAAAACGCAATATTTCATACATACTTACGTATAATATTGACCAAATACTGCCCTAATTAGGGAGGATTATCATTAATATTTTATCAATACTAAAAATCAATCTGGTGCTTTAACCGTATTCTTATTGGTCTTGTTTCAAGTGTGTTCTACCAATCAGTGTTCTTCAACACATTGCCCTGCCCCTCAAAAATTCTAATGAATCTGAAAAGTCCTACCCCCCTGCTAGGTACTTTTTTCAGGGAACGTTTGGAGCTCTGGGAAGGTTGTTTTTTTACCCGAATAATTTCATGGGAAATGTTTTTCAAAACCCCAAGTAAATGAGGAAAGTTGTTGCGGTGGAAAAGGTGCTGTTTGTTACTTCCTGTCTCAAGTTTTCTTGTTGTGTTTGACTGAGACTCACGTGGCTGGGGATAGCAGCAGCTTCTGACAAAGTAGTGTTAATTTTACATTAAATTCAGAATAACAACAGCAGAATACGGTACCGACCCCATCTTATTGCATGTTTTTATTTTGTACATAATTGTCAAACATACACTACGACGGAATATATTGAATAGCGACTTCTGTCCTCACAACATTCAAATGGATACAGAAGTGTTGAAAGAAAGCTGGTGCAACAGTGTCTTTGGCTTTAATTATGCGAGAAGAAATCATTATTGGCCTTTTATCGCAAGTTGAGAAATTTCTCCAGTGAGCTCAGACATTTGGTCCAAATAAGGTGTTGTAATGGTCTAGTGTTTAACAAAAGCCCCTGCCCTAGTACATGTCCGCACCAAATATTCTTCTCTATTCGTTTTTGGAAAATCGAAGCCTGTTTGGGGAGACCATGATAAGTGTGTGTGTGTGTATATGTGTGTCTTTGGAGGTTATTTTTGGCCTTCATCAGTCAGATATGGTGACTGATAGGGCTTCGCTGATCCCTGACTCTGTTGTACCAGTGGGCCATGCCAGGACGCACAGCGAGCCCCCAAAAGCATGCTGCACTATGCCAAGGCTCGTCGCAGTTCCACTCTACACAGCAAAATGTATTTATAAACATAAGCCTGATGGTAGACATGTACAGTGGTGGCTGTTCAGTGCACCATCAGCAGGTTCTTAGTCCAGTGCCCTCTGGCCTGTCAGTGTGTTTGTTCTGGGCTGTAGTGCACGTGCATACATGCGCTCACACACACACACACACACACACACACACACACACACACACACACTCAGTCCATATCATTTTAGCATTTCCCATTGGTCAGGAAATTGTTCCAGAATATCTTGGCATTTTGAAGACTGGGCGGAGGAGTTTCGGGTGAAGTCGGCTCTTATCTTGTAAATGCACTAGGAGTAAACCAAAATATGTTTTATAACTCGCTAATCACACAGTGCTGGAGACGTCGCCGTAGGATTTTTAAAAACATTTTCAGACTGGAAAACGGACAGAATAAGAAAACAAAAGAAATTAATCAACAAGACAAGAGAAATGAATATTTTTGGTTGCAGACGCAGCTGAAGTCACTCCTGATGTGAGTTAGTTTGATCAGAGGCATGTTTGCAAATGTGGGCGAAAACACGCAACTGCAGCCAACTCCTGCTCATATTTATGAATAATTCAGGGTTTGTGCGGCTGCTTGAAATCCTTGAAAATGCATGAATTATAATGTGTTTTCAAGGTTTGAACGTCCTTGAATTTCAATGTAAGTGCTTGAAAGTGCTTGCAATTGTAACTCTTATGATGTGATTTATTTATTTTAATATTAACTCAAGCCAAAACTAATAACAGAGAGGTAATACATTTTGAAAATTAAAACTTAATGTCAAAAAAGAAAATTCCCAGGTGGTCTCAGGATGACTTCAGGTCTTTTTTTTTGTTTGGTTTTTTTGGGGTTTTTTTTTGTTTTTTTGTTTAATCTAAGGATGTATTCACATCTGGAAAGTCCTTTGGTCTTATTTGGTTCGGAACAAATGTGGATTTTTTTTTTTTTTGTTTGTTTGGGTTGGATGGCATTCTCATTGCACTTTTTGCTAGTGGACCAAAATTTGTAAGCAGAAGCATGCACGTGACGAATTGCGCTGGCATTGGACAGAAAAGTTGGGGGTGGGGTGAATCAGAGACACTGGGTGTTGATGAAATGGAGGTCACATGGAGGTCCTATGTGCAGTAGGACCAAATGTCAATGAGACGTTCAATCTCCTCATTGTTACACCTGTGTTCGTGGCTCATAGCTGCTGATATTAGCTCCGACTACCCATGCAGCTCAGCTACTTCCAGTTTTGTTGATTACCCACAATGCCACGCAGCCATGGTGGCTCGTCAAGCACAAAAAGGTGCAGAAGTGAAGTCACCAGAAGTGAACCGGCCCAGAGTCTGTTTGGAAATGGTCTGCTTGTTTGATTCAAATCAGAGTTCGCATGTTTGTATTCATACCAAAAAAAAGTCTGGACTTTCCAGGGAAACGACCTCTGGTCTGTTTTAAACTGAATACACCCTTCATCTTTCTCTCGGTGGGAGTGTGTCTTAAAAACGCCAAGTGGCTTCCCCTTTTTTTTTTGGAATAAAACTTTGTGTTCCCCTTTCATTTCTAAACTTTTTGCTGTTATAAAACATAATTTTAGTTGTTTGTAGCATAATACAACGTACATCATTGTGATAAAATGTGAAAATAATAATCATGAGTGCATGCATTCCTGTAGATATGTATTTCATCCCAGCAATTAAGTGCTGTTTTGGAAAAAAATTAAATTATCCTTAAAAGTGTTTGAAAAGTACTTGAATTTGACCTTGGAAAAATGTGTACAAACCCAGATAATTATTACATTTTTTTTTTTTTAAACCCGTCCTGTTCAGCAATTTGGCCTCTAGTATGAGTGCACTGGGTGCCATGTGTTGCTTGACAGTTTTGATCCAAGAGAGTTTTGAACCTTAGATTAGATTAGATTTTGATATTGTTTGTAGGTTACCTGATGGGAGAACCGGACAGGGGTTATACACAAACAAACATTGACACTGTGTCTGAAATGCAAACAGGCAAAAACAGGACAGAAGAACAGAATAATCCAAAATCAAAATAACCAGTAGCAGACAAGTGAAGAAAAACAAACAAAAACAACAGCAGAAGAACACTGTCTGTAGAGAAAAATTACTCAAAGGCAGAAACCTGAAGGTAACAGGCACGTGTAGATGTGTGTCTGGATGCACATGCAGAAAAAATTAATAATTACAAATGGTAATTTATTTATAGAACATCTTTTACAGCCCAAAGTTGAAAAGTGCCGCACAAAAATGCCCACCGTATTTATTCAAACATGCAGAGGCACTTAGTCAGACATGCCAGATGCATAAACGGAGGGAGTTTGTCTAAAAACTAGCCTTTAGAGCAGAGGTCTCAAACATGCAGCCCGGGGGCCAAATCCAGCCCACCAAAGGGTCCAGTCTGGCCCATGGGATGAATTTGTGAAATGTAAAAATTACACTGAAGATATGAATCATTTTAGTTTAGGTTCCACATACAGACCAGTTTAATCTCCAGTGGGTCGGATCAATAAAATACTATTATAATAACCTATAAATACTCACAACTCCACATTTTTCTCTTTGTAAATGTAAACATTTTTATGTCATTTTACTGTATTTACACTAAAACTATCATTTCACAAAAACGTGAACAACCTGAACAAATATGAATATTTTGAAATGTTTGAAGTGCAAGTTTACCAGTATTCTCCCTGTTATTAAATATTTTATGTATTTGTTGGTCCACTGTGATCTGTAAGTTGTAATTTACATGTGTAAATGATAAACTGAGACAAGGTATTGTTAAAATTGCACTTAATTTTCTTGAGAAATTTCAGTTTGTTCATGTTATTCACATTATTTCAGAGGATCGTTGGTAGATGGAAACATTTTCATCGCATAATTTTACTTTTTTCGCTCTAAAACATAAAGGAAAGTTTGGAGTTGACATTATTTATATATTATTATGTTATTATTTCACTGGTCCGGCCCACTTCAGATCAAATTTGGCTTAATGTGTCCCCTGAACTAAAATGAGTTTGACACCCCTGGTTTAGAGAGAGATTTGTTTACTTGATCTACAAACATAAAAACCCATCTTATACAGTCACTGCCCTAAATCTAGCATTTTGCTGGAATGATTCACTGATGTGACTGTGCTCGGTTGGAAAGGTTTCTGTTAAAGCCATGATGCATTCTGTAATTCGTTTGTTGGAGTAAGTTCAGGAGCTACCGCACATGTTGACCATTTCAGCGGGGTTGTCAGTGCAACTATGTAGAGTACAGGGGATAAAAAAAAAAGTACGTGCTGCATTTTCTTTGAACCTGTCGAGTGTCAGCTGTACGAGCTTTGGCAGAGCAGTAAAGGTTGAAGTGCAGCATCGTAAAGTCCTGTATTGGATAACAAGCAACCTCTATACGACCTGCTGGATGCAATCCAACATGTGGGACCCGACATAGGTTTATGTTATGGACTTAATGTATCTACCACATGTTTTTAAAATCTCTTATGTAATAGTCCTCGATAGCCGTCCATGTTGATATTTTTAGTTTTATTATCATAGAGAACCAACTGCGTTAAAGCCTCACTAAAGGAGTTTCAGGATTTTTTTAGGCAATTTCCAAACTTTAAAAGAAATTTCTATTTTATTTGAACTTTTACACATAGACATATAGTACAAAAAATTAAATGTCACACCTGACAGTATTACCATGACAGTCAATTAAAAAAAGAAATATTTTGCAGAACTAAAAGTAATTACAATAATTACATCTAGTTCAACAACTTCAGCCTGCAAAATTGACATGTTTTTTTTTTCCTTAAACTAAAAAACAAATAAATTAATAATTAAAAAAAAAAAACAACTCTTGTGAGAAGTACAGTTTGTGAACTTTTTTAAACTTTATTTTGATTTGTTTTATCAACAGTCAATGCAAGTCAGAAACTAGGGGTCACTGGTTGAACACAAAATATTGAAATGACAGACAGTAGTAATTATGCATTGTTTGGTTTATAGTCCAGCCATTTTCTCCAGTGCTTCATGAAGATATCTGTTCCTTGAGCCGTAGGTAATAATTTGTGAACTTTTTAACATCTTTACTGCCCAATGTGACCCACAGTGATGCCATGACCTACATCTGAAACGGTACCTTCCACATCAGTACTGCAGTCGTACAGGATTTTACTGAATTACCTTCCAACTCATGAGCTGCTGACGTAAAGCTCAAATTGATTATGGTTAAAGTACATTAGCAGAAATGAATCCGGTACTTTTACTACTTGAGAAAAATCTAGTTCTGTTAAATTTGATTATCTTGTCTTGTAAATCATTGTCCTTTTCTCTCTGCTTCTCTTTTTTTTTTTCCTTCATATTTTCCCACGGTTCCTTACACTGCCTCATCCTGCCACAATTTCTTGCCTAATTCGTTGCTGCTCTGCTTTCCTTTCCTGTTCCTTCCTGTTTCCTCATCCCTCCTACCTCCCAGATCCGGTACATCTCTCAGACTCAGGGCCTGCCCGGTGAGCAGTTACTCAACAAGGGGACCAAGACGACACGCTTCTTTTCCAAGGAGTCAGACTCACCTTATGCCTCGTGGAGACTAAAGGTACCTGCCCACAAAGGAGACAAATCTACGCAAATGCGCTTCATTTTAGACCTTCACATACCGGGAACACGGGCAATAAACAACATGAAAATGCAAACTATTCGCATGCAAATACCTTGTACCAAATTCACTCATATACTTGTGGTGATGCAAATATTTGTCGTGTTCAGAACTGATATCCTTTGTGCAGGTAAAAACTACAAATGGTGCCTCTGTATTCAGTTATATGGTGTTAACTTCAGCTAACACCATCCCTACTGTCCTTTTAGTATAATTGCTGTCTTTATAATTTTGTGTCCTTTACTATATAATGTTGGGTGGAAATCACATCTATTCTGCTGAACAGAATTGGTAGATAACTTTATCTGTAGTACAAAAGCACAGAAAAATCTATACTTCATAAAAAAAAATTGCTTTCTTTTGCTGTTTAATGTTATGTGTAAGCCTGTCACAGTTATCGCATGATGGCCTAATGCTATTATTTGTAGTGATGCCTATGTATATATGTGTGCGTACACTCGTGTGTGTATATGCATATATTATTTATTTTCTGATCACTCCCAGCCTGTTTTGTTTTATTATTTTATATGTGTTTAAAAAAGAAAAAACCCAATAAACACATTTATAATATATATATATATATATATAGATGAAACCAACATATATTTTCATATTTCTGTCACTGTTTGCACATCTTTTTTCACTGTTTAAGATCTGACTCTAGAGATGTGAAGCTTTACTTGGTACCTGTTATTACTGCTTTCTTTAATCAACTTTGCATTTTTGTCTGATCCTTTTACCAGTGCCAATAAATGGCCCTTCTTCATATGTGACCTTTTTAATATGTGTGAACTGCTGTCAGCGAAATAAAACAGGGAAAAGGCCAATCTTGAATTGTAATTATTTGTGTAACTGTTATCATATGACGTTTTGTTAGCATTAGTTCCGTAGAATAAAAACAAGCAAAACTAACACATCATTTGTCAGTTAATTGTTCTAAAAAGTATTGTGCAAAGGCCCGCATACAGAATCTAGTTATTTAGCAAGAGAACACAGAGTACACACCTTTGCGTCAAGTGATCATCTGAAACTTGCAACAGGAAACAGGTGTACATGCTTTTCAAAACAGGACAAAGGCAGCACATACTTAGGAAAACAGTAGGAAACATAAAAGCTGTGTTTAGACTGCCTGCTGAGCTGCTTACAAAATATATCTTAATAATGATGGATTAGATTTATATAGCGCTTTTCTGTTTATGCATACTCATAGAGTGCGTACATTGGATCCATTATTCATTCACTCTGGCTGTGAGTGTAATATTTTTCTCTTCCCAGCCAATAATGTGCCAAACTCCCCAAGTCTCCCAGTTTGCCTCATCTGTAACCCTCGACGTTTCATAATTCATGGTTTATACAAGACTCCGTAGTAGCTTTTTCTGGGCACTTGCACACAAGCTGAAATAAATCTCATGAATCATAAATGTGCGTACATACTGCTGTGTAGCCAACATTGACATATTTTCTATCTCCAGACGACAGAAGAGCACGAGAAGGAGACTGGACTGAAATCCAAAGAGGCCAGGAAGTACATCTTTAGCTGTTTGGACGACGTCGCACACGTGAGTCCAGCCAGAGTGAAAAATGAGGGCGATAAGTGAGATGGACACGTGTTGAATTAAAATGCGTGTGCGGTTCTCATTTGTGCTGCTCTGTCTCCGGGTGCCTCCCATCTATAGGTGAACCTGGTGCTGAGTCCTGACAACAGCGACATGCAGGCAGAAAAAGCAGACAGGCGGGAGTTTGTGTCTCTACTGAAGAGTATGCTGCTTATCGATGCCGAGGACCGGACCGTTCCCTCCACTGTGCTCAGTCACCCCTTCCTCACCATGACTCATCTGCTGGACTACCCACACAGTAACCAGTAAGGCTTAGACAACCGACACCAACACACCACGTGTCAGCGGCCGCGTTTGCTTTTTTTGCCAGTATTTTTCATACTACAGGGTTCGTACGGGTGCTTGAAACCCTTGAAAATGCTTGAACTATAATGTTGTGTTTTCAAGGTGTGAAAAGTGCTTGAATTTTAGTTTAACCCATAAAGACCAAACATCCATTATCGACCAAAACCATCTACTGATCTAGACTGTTTACCTGTTGAGCCACTAATTTTATCAATACATGTAAATAATCGGTGTAAAATGCAGTTTGTCGTCTTTTCACGGTCATCATTTGGACGTTCAGAGGCTCCGTAGTTACCGTGGAAACACCGTCATCTTCTACAACATTGATTGACCAGTAAAACCCATGGAGTTGGATCAATGACAGTGGATGGAGACGTCTGTTTAATGTACAGTTAATGATATATTTTGCTGAAAGTCACCTTTTCTTTAGTTTTCTCTGTTTTTGATATAATAACCTTTGAATTTACTCTGCGCTTTAATGAACATCTTCATGATCAGTGAATTAAATATGGAAAAACTAACCCTAACTCTACCATACTTTCATTGAAGAAATGCAAAATAAAGAGGATAATATTACAATAAGTGGTGATAAATCACTTAAGAAAGGGTAAATATAGAGGAAAAAAATAATTTACGAACTGCCACAAAAGTAGCGCTGGGTCTTTATGGGTTAATCGTTTGTAAGTGTTTGCAATTATAACCAAAGCTACTGACATTTTGAAAAATAAAATTTTATGTCAAAAATGAAAATTAGCGGGTAGGCTCAGTTCGACACCAGGTACATTTTTGTCTAGTTTTTGTCTCCGTGCCAGTGTTCAGTGAACTTTGTGTTTAATTTCTAAACATTTTGCTATTATGAAACATAATTTTAGATATTTATAGCATACTACAATGTAAATCATTGTGATAAAAAGTAAAAAAAAAAAAAATCCTGAGTATATGTATTCCTGTAGATGTGTGTTTTACCCCAGCAATAACGTGTTGTGTTGGAGAAATTTGAAAATGAGCCTTAAACGTGCTTGAATTTGACCTTGAAAAATGTGTACGAACCCTGATACTATAATAAGTGCCATAAAGATTCACATTAAATACATCATTGGTGACTATATTGCCAATTCTAAACTCTCCCATTCTCTTCCAGTGTGCAGTCATCGTTCCGTATCATGGACATGTGCCACAGTCGGCCCAGTAATGCAGTTTTCGATGCTCTGAACCAGAACACCATTCATTTCTCCAGACCTCCAGTTGCCCCCACTGCCTCCTCCGGCCTTCATTTAGGCTACAGTAATATACCAGTCCACACTCAAGTGAGTTCACAACTAGATCAAAATGTACACAGCAGTACATTAGGAGCATCGGAGGTAACGTTATAAAATAATTCAGTTTAAAGTTGTACATTCCAAGTCACAAATTGCCATAAATCTCTGAAATTCCAAAGTCACAAGTTTGCTTCAAAGCATGAAAAAAGAAAAATGTGACTTTTATTATCCTAGAGGGAAATAAGAGTGAAAGGTTTACACTTACGACACGATGGTACATGAATTCATAGTTTTTCTTAGGTTTGTGATGGGCTTACGCGCAATTATATGCATGTTGTTGTTACTAGATGTAAAACAACGGTGTCTTCCACAAACTAGATTAAATTCTGTGATGACCTCCACCTAAACAAACAAAAAAAAAAAGAATAAAAACACCATGTATTTGGATTCAAATTGTGTGGTTTCTCTCCAGAGTGGTAGTGAGGTCTCAGCAAGGCTTATCTTTACCATCACATTAAAATGCTGTTTAAAATATTTGCTGCTATCAGGCCTTGTAATGGACATGAAAACCCGGAACTTCATATACATTGCACTCGTATCCAGACTTGTTTGGCTGTGACTCTTATCAAAAGTGTAGGCATTAGCATTCGTCTTTTTTCATCTACACCGCAAAAGAAAGATTTGATCCTGCATTAAATATTGAATATATTTAAAAGGGAACTCAACATTTTTACTGTTAATGTGCTGAGTGAATAATGTATGAGTACAGTAGATTATTATATGACAAACACTTCTGTCCTCTTTACTACAAACTTATGATGATTAATATGGAAAAGCTGAATTAAACAGAATTACAGTATATATTAAATTCATAATATCTTTGTGTTATTTTTGTAAATTTACTGCTTAAATCCTGTCAGTTCTGAGGCTTTTCTTTCTAAGTATTACCCCCTTACCTTACAGTGCTGCTTATTTTGTGCCTATATTTTATTTTGCCCTTTTGCAGTGGCCTTACTACATTTCATATACAGTCGCGGAAAAAATTATTAGACCATCAAAAGTCATCAAAAACAATGGCTATGCAATCCAGTACTAACTCCTGTGTGGATCATGTGACTAAAACAGACAGAAAAGAAAACATGGAATGAATAAAAG
>JAPQRP010000025.1:34874047-34894523 GCA_037367295.1 Apogon hyalosoma
AGTTTGAACATTTGACAGATAAACAGTACCACAGTGCTTCAGTTTCAGCTTCACAGTTTGTCATGTCTGTTATGGATAGCGATTGTGTCTCTCTCAACTGACCAAATATTTTTTATTAGTGATTTTTTTTAAAATCAATTACTAGAAATTTCAGGCAACCCCAATTGAATTTCTGACCCCAAGGTTGAAAAACACTGGGTTACATGATAAAATGTAGATAATTTTTACAAAGCAATTTCTAACAAAGACAAGGACAGAATCACATAGAATTTGGTTTTCAGCTCCTAGTCAAGACTGATAATCAGAGGGATACAGATAAGAGCTAAACATTTCCAAAGTGGTCCACATGTGTGTGTTCTGATGTGTGTTCGTGTGTAACAACAGCTATAGAAGCTGTTGTCCGGTCTATGTTTCATGACTCATAGATCTTTCTACCCTTTCTAACCCAAAAGTCCTAATTAAGCACATCCACCCTTCTCTCATCTTATGCTTTGTTTTCCCCTTTGTCTCTGTGTTTGCTGCAGCTGAGGGAGGTCATCATGAGTCAATGAGGCAGGCTGTGTTGCCAGTGGACCCTGCAGTGCCCTCCAACCTTTCGGCCACTCCAGGGAGAGGAGATGTGTCTAAACACAAAGATGCAATGGATGGGGCCAACGCTGGTCCAGGAGCCAGACCTCGAGCTTGGCCTGAGGGAAAAGTTTTTGCCGAAGCCAGAACAGCAGTTTGGTCTGAAACTGAAGCAGGGGTGCGCGCTGCAGCAGACGGTAAAGTCTTCGCCGAGGCCGGGACAATGACTGGAACCAGCACTTGGACTGAAGTCGGGGCTGAATGGAGTCCATTGGGCCCAGTGGGGGATCTGCCAAGTGTGTCCAGGGACCCCGCCACCTGGCTCGGGCGGCAGACGCGTGGAGAGGCCCAAAGAGAAAAGGCCGCCTTCTCATCAGTCCTCACCGTGTTGGCAGAGACGGCCGAGCTGCAGGTGCCAGCGCTGCCCAAACCTTCAGGACTGCTGTCGAAAGCCTCTTGGACCAAAGGCTCCTCTTCATCGTCATCCAAGGCCTCCTCCTCTACGACAAAAACAACCCCTTCGCCTTCTTCCTCCTACTCTACGTCCACTTCTCCAGCCAGCAGCAGAGACAGTCAGACGGCAGCATCACAAACAGTCTCCGCGGGTGTCGTCAGCAGCAACTCCTCCTCCAGCAACAGCAGCTTCAGTTTGGGTACAACACAGGCTTTTATCCATTTTATCACTAAAACATTTATCTACAGTTTCTGTCTTTTTCTACCCTGGAACTGGATGGTTTAGAAGCTTTGTTGAAGCTACAACTTATGGGTTTTAATTTAACATTTTTAGTCATTTAATCATTTACCTCTGTCCTTTTCCAGACACTGAAAGCCCCATTTGGCAAGAGTTATTTTCTTTTAATGAAGCTGGTGATTTTATTATCATCTGTATGGAGATAATTTCCTGCCAAAGCTTAAATAAGTGTAACATATTTTACACATGCCCTGCAACTCACTAACAACCAGTGTCGTTTCCAAATACAATATCCCTCCTGTCAATAAAATGTGCAACATATTCTACAATAACATAATATGTGATGTTTCAGAAACATGTATCTCAGGTCTTAAAAGCATTTAAAAACAAAACCTTTTTGGCTTGCTGACCGCTAGCTGTGTATTTGAACATTTCCAGTTTTTTTTTTTATCCTTTTTCCTTCGTGTATTGCAGTTGATTCGGCTCTTGGTGGATTTTGGGTAGTCTTAATTACGCTTTAGACGGGTTCTTAGTACAAAAATGGGATTTTTAGACAGGTATATTAATGTTTCTGCAGGAGCTCATGGAAAGACATCTTACTCCATGTGTCACTCACTAGCGCCACCCTGAAAAAAATAATTTTTAAAGATAAAACAATATCACATGAATTTTGGCCCAATCTTTACATGGTAATTTACTGATTTTCTCACAAATTTACCTCTACCACAGCAAGATTTATTTTATTTTATTGCCCATTTTTCTGCTTATAAGACTGTGTTTGTGTCTTTTTGAAGTTGAAATAAGTTGAATATTTGTTAATTGTGGTTTGTATTTGCAAAGTTGTGTTTGTTAGTAAGTCAGAGAGCATGTAACGTAATACAAAATATTTTTCGTTTATGTGTCAGTGGCAGACAGTTATCTCCATACACCAGCCCGAGTCAAATATACTCCTGTTCGGAACACAGTTACTGCTATTTGCTTTGCTGTTGTGTACATGGTGGGGTACATTTCACCCCCTGAGTGCAACACTTTTAGTCATCATTCATCTTATACAGTGGAGGGAAAAAAAATAAATTGCATGAAACTCAGACAGAGTGGTTTACCACAGGAAAATGAAATTAAAGTTAATTTGTCTGTTTATATAAGATTCTTGTACCTTAAATAAGGCTACAGTAGTAACAGAGATAAAAAAAATAAAACAAAACACTTGAGTTGATAGCAACTGTCTGTGGTAGAAACAAAACAATAAACTCGTCCTTATAAAGACAGTTGTACAAAGCATATCATCTTCTTTTACATAAACTGGAATTTGTACTAATGTAATCACATGCTATAATTTGCCCAAGGCTAAAATCTAATCTGGGCTTTTATTATAAAAGAGGAGGCAGAAAATTACATTACCTGTCCTTCTCTGTAATACTATCCTATTCATATAGGAGGCTGCAGTGGAAGTAGATTATGCTGAACAGTAAAGGTATAATTTATCAGTGATTGACATGACACATTTCACTGATTTCTTCAATCATAAGATGTCTTTATCAGGACTCTTCTAACTATGTAATCAGTGTGATTCTCAGAATTACTATCATGGTACCAGCTCTGTCGTCATCACCACCATATCCTCATCGTCTTCATCATCTTCCCCGTTGTCATTTTGTCACCATATGTGTCTTGTCTTCTCCCTCTTCCTCTTCCTCATCATCATGTCCTGTCTCACTCCTTTTCCTCCATTCCTGCCCAGTCCCAGACAAGCAATAACAATGACGAGAACAAGGTAATGTCTCCCACACAAGAATTTACCGAAGCCAATGCATTTATAGCCTTATTGTCCTGTGTCTCTTTGCACACTGAATCAAATCACAGTGACAATACAACACATCCTCAAGGGGTGATAAGAAAGAATCAGGCTCCTTTTCAGTCTGAAGGGATTGATTGCTTCTTTCTTGTTCACTCCAGCCTCCTTTTATCGACACCCCCCCATCGACATGAGTCTCATGTCAATATTATGTCTGGAGATGGTGTAGATGGATTAAATGAACCTCTGACATTAGAATGCTACTTGAGTTTACACAGTTAAATTGGACCCCCCCCCCGCACAATTGAAACTGCTGTACACTTCATCTTATGCATTTTCAATTTGACAATAACCTTCTCATCTTGTTCCTCAAACGTGAGCAAAATGACAATTCCATTCTTGACAGGTTTGTTATTAACTCGCATACTGAGTGACTGTGACATCGTCTCATTTAAGTTTTTGTTTGATCCCTTTGCACTGTAGTATCATTTACCTTTTGTTGTCAAAGATGTCTAGTCACAGCATCCTAGTTGCATTTATAATTTTAGCTACATATAATTGGATTTTTCTGGATTCTTAAGCTGGTGAATTATTTTTTTTTTTTTTATAGAGTTTAGACTTTCTTCATTATCCTTAAATACTTAGTAAACAAAACATTAGGGATGGCCAGTCTGACTGAAAGATGATAAGATGACCTTTTTAGGGTAGAATCACAGTACACTTCTCAGCTCTTATGAATATATTGATTCACACCTTTTTTCCTCATTCTTAATTCTGTCAAAAATAAGAAAATATTAAATATGATTTGTAGGCAAATTACAGACAAATCATAAGTGTAGATTTAGTTATTAAGACAATTATTTTCTTTAAAGTATTGGCCTTTAAATATATTGCTGTAAGACTGGTGCAGAAATTATGCAAAGTGTAATCTTTGTCAGAACACGAAACGTAAAGCTGCGTATGACTTTTTTCAACAATTTGTCATCAAATCTGTAAAACCCCAGTCGTAGCCTAAGTATCACGACTCTGTTAGTCTTTCCATGATGACACACCTGAATCTCTTCCCTCACGGTGAACAATTTCAAAGTGTACTCCACCATGAACAGTCCATTTGTTTACAAACAGAGCTGGTTGGTCACTCTGGCATTTTTGGAAATTTTTCACTACTTGCATTGTGGGAAGTGGAGCTCCATGCAGCTGTAGCAGCAGCAACAACAAACATGTCGACCAAGTGAAAGCAGGTGCGTGGAGCTCTGCTTCCAGCAAAGTACGTCCTGCCATTCCAACCTGTTCACTTAACACAGGTGATTCCACTAATTATCCATCTACCTGGATGAGGAGTTGTGTTCATCAAAATGGGCTGGTTCAGTGAACAGGCTGGAACCGATACATGGTAGGACTTTGACTTGATGAACCTGGGATTATCCACCTCTGTACTTAGAACTCACTTTAAACTTAAACATGCTCTCTAGCTCAGCAACATTAACCCATAAAGACCCAGTGCTACTTTTGTGGCAGTTCCAAAATATTTTTCTCTATATTGAACTTTTCTTAAGTGAGTTATCACCATTTATTATAATAGTATCCTCTGTATTTTGCATTTTTTCAGTGTAAATAATTTATTTTCCTATATTTAATTTATTGATTACATAGATGTCCATAAAAACTCAGATTAAAGTTATTATTAAGGTTATTATGTCAGAGAAAACTGAAGAAAAAGTGAGTTTTTCAGTAAAAATATCAATAACTGAATGTAAAACAAGGGTCTCCATCCACTGTCATTGATCCAACTCCATGGGTTTTATGGTTGAATCAATGTTGTAGATGATGGTGTTTTCACTTTCCCTACGGAGCCTCTGAACGTCCAAATGGATCACATCTGATGACCATGAAAAGATGACAAACTGCATTTTACACCAATTATTTACATGTATTGATAAGATTCATGGATCAGAAGTTATTAAACATTTTAGATCAGTAGATGCTTTTCGTAGCGATGTTTGGGTCTTTAAGGGTTAATGGTACAAATTTTCCAGGATAAATTATGGTATTTATAGTGCTACTTGGCCCATTTAAAACAAATAATTGCAGAGTATATAGTCATGTCATCAGATAGTCCAGTCCTACATGATACTGTCAGTCAAAATGTTATACATGTAAATATTGTGTGTTGTCTTTCCCACAGATGACCCTGTGAGCAGCCTTCCAGCCTGGGACCTCCCCACTGTCCCTGAGTCCCTCCTATCCACAGTGGGCGACCACGACATCACACTTCCCGCCAACGTCACCAGCCCTTTCTCCACCCACCAGTGGAACACCACCATGCCCGTGCGCACCAGAAACACCTCAAAGCAAACCATTTCCACCACCACCGTAACCACGACTCTGCCGCCGACCACCACATCGACGCCCGCTTTACCGCTATCCACCACAGCTGGAGCACATATGCAACCAGAATCCACCACGGCGTCACCCACCTCTGCCACCGCCACAAGCCAGGACACTGTGACCAGCAACAGCCTTCATCTGACAACAGCAACCGTAACGACACCCTCAATGACCACTCTTACTGTGAACGCCTCTGAGAAGACAACACACACGGTAGCGACTATGAGCAACGTGACAGCGCCATCCAACACCACCGCTGCCACAACTGTGCACCAGACGACAACCCTCGAACTGACGACTGCAGCTACAACTCAACCTCCAACCACCACCACAACCACACCTGCCCCGACTACCACTACAACTATCCCACCAACTACTACCACCACTGCTGCTCCAACCACAACAACACCTGCAACTACGACGGCACCCCCTACAACTACCACCACCACCACGACCACCACAACGAAGGCACCTCCAACTACTGTGTTCATCCAAACCACACCGCCTCCAACCATAACCACAGAGCCGCCGTCCAGTACCATCATCGAAGAAAGTCCTCTACCGTGCAACATCACTGAGAAGTACTGGGTCAAAACAGGTACGAGTAATTCACTTTGTCTACAACGAGGATGTCAAGCTCCTTTTAGTTCAGAGGCTACATACAGCGCAATTTGACCTCAAGCTGAGGCCAGTAAAATAATAGCATAATAACTTAATAAATAATGAAAACTCCAATTCCTTTCTCTTTGTTTTAGTGCAAAAAAGTATAATTACAGTATGAAACATGTGAATAACCTAAACATCCATGAACAACCTAAGATTTCTTCAGAAAAATAAGTAAAATTTTAACAACATGATGCCTCAGCTTAACACTTACAACTTACAGATGTAGTGGATCTACAGAGGCTCAAAACATTTAGTAACAGGCATCTGGAACTGAAAAATACAGCTTTAACTTTAAAACTCAAGGCTCAATGACACTCTTGACACTCAATAGTCACTTTTCCATTGGGCATATGCACAAAACTTTATCGATATTTACTAAATATCGAAAAAACAGAAGTACGTAATGTCAGTTTTTCCATTAAATCACAAATGCGATGATTTGTTTATTTATTATCATTAGATGACACGAGAAGTCACTCCATAAACATGGCGACGGATGTAAATATCGTGTTGATTTACAGATATATTCATTATTATTATTATTATATATTATCCCTCTATCCTGTACTAAATGAAAAAAATATTCAGTTTCCTGGTGTGTCCACACATACCGCGCCATGTTTTTTAAAAACTCTTCTTCTTCACTTGTTGTAACGTCCGCCAACATCTGTTTTTTTTTTAATTCATGTGACTCTAATTGTGGAAAAAGGTCTGTCCATTGCAGTTTTGCGGGATATATCATTTGCGCTACATACAAAAAATCACCTCTTGCCAGCACAAAAACTTTTAATCGAAAAACAAGAGTTTTGGCAAAATTGTCATTTTTGCATTACCTAAATTTTTATGTGCAAGTTATATTCATGTAATTTGAGGGTCAGTGGAAAAGCGACTACTGTCTTCTGTGTAATTTTTTCAGTTTTGCAAATTCATCCCATGTGCTCTTTTGAACCCTTTGGAGGGCCAGTTCTGGTCAGCGGGCCGTATGTTTGACACCCCTGGTGTAGAAAATTTGTAGATTTCCACATTAGCAAGATCACCACAGAGCCACATAATTACATCACGTTAAAGGTCTCCATTTGTTCAGAGGTGAGACGGTGGCAACACTAGACAACTTTATAATTTCTGAAATACTGCTGTTGTCGAGTAGAAAGTGCATGTTTTTCAGAGGAACATGTAGAAGTTTATACTTCAAGCTAGAAGACCGTGTATCAAGATAGTGGCTACTTGAAAATGTGACATTTTTGGAGATGTGGTCGTACTATTCCCACAACGATGCACCAAATATCAACAAAGCAGTCAGTGTTGAGAGCAGCCTCACCTTTATAGATGTATTTAATATTAAATTATGTTGCAAAGTATGCAGATAATTCACCTCCTTCATGGACTCTGCTGCTTGGGTTTCATGTCCATACTGAATCTATTTTCTCTTCTTTGGAACTGATAGACTAGATGCTACTTCAGATGCTGGTCACACCTTTTTCATTGATCTCATTGGTCATGATGATCATGCCCACAGCCCCTAACATAAGTGGTTCTCACATCTACACTAGCAAAGTGTTGGTGTTGGTATCACCCTTTAACCAGCTTTCTCAGCTAAGAGCCAGTTGTTTGACTGTCAAGGCACAAAAAACTGGTTGATTAAGCACCAGCCCTGGTGATTAAAAGGATGTATTTGTGTAAAGTTTTATCTGAACTCACATAAATAACACTGCAGAACAGCATCATTTTAAAAGTGTGTCAGGTTAATGATGAAAACAGACTGTCAAATGATGTGATTGATTATGAGGAGCTCTCCAAAAAGACACGTTACTGTTAACAAATTAGCTACAGCATCTTCGCTGTTGTGAGAGACACTGGCTCTAATAATGCTACTGGAAAATGATTAAAAAGTAATGATGACTACATGTAAAAATCCACTTCTGGAGCAGAGGCACAATGCACCTATTATGTGTCCAAGATGTAATTACATGCACACAAATTAATTAAAACTCGCACAAAAGCAGGAGCAAATTTTCCTGGAGCATAAACACTTAGATTAATAGGAAACTAGAGACTGTAGCCTTTGATTTCATTTACCACAGTGGGTGTGGTATTACTAAAGCCTTTCCTGGGCTAGTCAGCAGGTTTTCACAGCCTAAGAGAACTCTAACTTGAGGCTAAAGTACAAGTAGGCACCATGGTGATACCAGTTTTTTCAAGTCAATAAGTGTTATCTAACCTTAAGTTCAAATACGGATCATGTTTCTGAATACTAACAAGCTAAATATGAAAAACTTTTGTCTTTACAGTTCTGTCCATTGAGCTGCGCAGAAACCGCTTGGACCTGATCCTGAAACAGAACCTGTCTAAAGGACTGAGCCATGCTCTACAAAGAGCTCTTAATGACTCCACTGCATATGCACAGGTCAGTCTGTTCGAAAGCTTCTGTGTTATCAGTGACAAATGAGTGGGAAAAGCACAGAAGTTGAAAAAAGTTGTTGGATTATGGGGAGGTGAAGTCCTGCCCCTTCAAGCTGTGCCCTATGAAACAAAAAAAGTATGATAGTCTGTGATGAGAGACAATTAATGTTCAGACGTTGTTTAAATTCTGTCAGTCTAAAAGAGGATTGGACAATTCAACAAAGTTGCAGAAACTGTTGAAGTATCAGACTGAGTAAAAAACATAAATTGAAAGACTGCACACCCTAAAGTTGCAGGAGTTGTGTCATCATAATGTCTCTTTCCACAAGCTGCACAGTCTCTGAAAATGTCACTGTAGCTTCAACATGATAAGATTTGTAAGAATTTTCATCTTTGATTCCAGTAGGGAACGTGTCATGATAACGGCTGTTTTGATCTTGGTGACATGTATCATGTGAGATGAGAGATGCAGTCCATTGAGCTGTTTCACACAAAACTAGATGTTTCTTAAACTATCCTTACAACAAACTCAGACTTTATTGACTTGGAAAATTATGTTTAAAACTAGCGCGTTGACCCGTGGAAATCAACAGGTTCTAGAAGCAGTAGATTTGATAAAATGGGGAGCAGAGTTTTTGTAGAAGTTGGTCCTAACGTTATCGGGCCGGGTCTTACCGGCAGAGTGGAACCGGTCCAGAGTAAGAACCAGACCGACCTTGTTAGTGTGTGATCACAGCCAGATCTGGTTCTCCCATCGTGTCCTGGTGTTTCTGTTGATCCTGTTGGACCTGTTGGTCGTATCAATATGCAGTTTTCGCCTGTCTGATCCTTGACCCAAAATACATAAGTATTGCAAAACGCAAGGCTAGCTCTGTCCAGTTTTTCAGTTATATAACTGATATGCACGCACACACACAGAGGTCACTTAGGCCCAATCCCAGTTCACCCCTGAGCCCTCCCCCTTATCCCTAACCTCTGGCCCTTGCACTTGACACTACCCCTGTGAAATGGAGCTGCAAGGGTTAGGGGTTGAAACATTCCCCTGTGAAATGGGACAACCCTTTGCGACCTGTTCTGTCATCAGCAGTCATCGATGCCGCTATTAACAGATGCAAAAACTTTGTTTCCTACAGTATTCCCCATGCTGTCAGCAGCTGTAACCATCTCTGTTCCATGGGCTTTGGTTATCTTTTTGTGTCTATTAACTATGAACCGCAGAAATGCGATCTATAACACATTGAAACGGCATTAAACGGTCGATCAAATGATTAAGTTGTTTACAAAGAAAATATGTACATTTGTGTGTTTCTTTCGTCACACTGCTGCACTTTTTTACTATTTACCTCCATCTTGCTGGTGATTCAAACAGAATTATGGGAGATTTCTCCTACCCCTCCGTGTGTAGCATGGTCCTGGAAAATCTCCATTTCAAGGCCTATACAGCCCTCCGCCTTAGCCCATGGAGGGGTAGGGGTAAGGGGGAGGGGCCAAGGGGTGAATTGGGATTCAGCCTTGGCTTTTATAATATAGATAGACAAATGTCATATGTGTTGTTGATGAAAAAGTTATTCGTCTCTCACCATATTTTTGTCCAAAATAAGATTAGAGACCAGTCGAAGGGATGAGACTTCACCTTTCTATAACACAGACCAGTGACCATTTTAGGGTATCAAAGAAATCAACTCAGCTGAGATCATGTCATCCATCTATCCATTTTCTACCACTTATCTGAGCTGGGGTTGTGGGAGTGAGAACCCAAACAGAGAAACCCAGACTTCCCTCTCCAGGGTGAGGGGGAGAGAAGGGAAGTGATGGAAGTCAGATTACCCAAAATCATCCTGGGTGACTTGTTAAATTCACTCTATGGAACAGACCTCCTGACCTGCATTAACAATTCAGTGAGGAGTTAATGCAGGTCAATAGAGGTAAACCTAGGCTGGTTAACAGCTATCATATATGTGCACTTTATCTTTGTGTAGTGACACACTTAACAGATCTGTTCTCTTAAATGTTAATTAAGTGAACACAAGTGTGCCTGCTTCATTACAGTGGCTAGAAGGGCTTTTTTCATTTGATGCTAGTGAGAACAGATAACCTAATCTTTACATTTTAATTTTACCACAGTGTTGGCTCATTATGCCCGCTGAGATGTCCCACTGTGGAGTGTGTCATTACTTTACCATATTCTGCAGCGTTTTGCTTCCATTCATTCAGCCCATAAGGACTCTTCTGAACAGTGCTAGAGACAGAGCGGGGTGACTAATGCAGACAGCGTTTGAGGCTGAAATAACCTGTTGAATAGTCGGGCAGCGGTGAAGTGAAATTATTCCAGAATAAATCATTTTTTTCCCCCTTTTTTCCTTGCGTCACAGCAGTGCAGCCCCTCGTTTGATTTGACCATTTTCTCCTGTGTTTCTTTTTTAACCTGTGCCTCTTTCTGTTCTGTCTTCATCCTCTATCTGCACACTCTCCGCCTCCCTGCGTATTTCTCAATATTTACAGTTCTCCCTTTCTCCATTTCCCCCCTATCTGATTTGTGCGGCGGTTAAAGTCGATTGATTTTCTGCCAGCCTGTCTGTCTTGCGTGTCTGTTGGTCTGCCTGTCGTGCCTCCTTTCTGTCCACCTGCCTCTCTTCATCGCTCTGTCTGTCTGTCTTCTGTCTTCATGTGCCGGCTTTTTCTATTTTTATCCAGTTGTTTGTGAGCCTGCACTGGGAGTGACTCAGTGTCTCTAAGCTCCAGTCCACTTTCATCTACGCCCTGCCACACACACACACAAACACATATATAGACACACACTCCTCAGTCTCCCTCCTCTCCATCAGATAACTGCCCGGTTTTTGACAATCTGGATCGGTCTATTAAGAGACAGCTGTAACATTAAAGGTTACTAAACCAGCCAGAGCTTGAAGCCCAGGATATACAGGCTGTTTGTCGAAGCCGTGTTGGCAAATAGTGGCTTCACAGAGAACAAGGGTTGTCAAATAACACAGAATTAGCTTTCAGTATTTAAATTGCGGCATCATTAAACAACACAGTTCACTATAATTATTTGTAGAAGCGGCTGCTTTAAAATGGTGGATGGAGAGGAGAAGTGGCAGCAGAGGGGAAGGTCAGATCCTGTGTTTATTAGATACAGCATTTGCTTTTCAAGTATGCAGACAGAAGTGAAATAAAAAACAACCTTGTGGTTTCTCCAGGGTGCCCAAGCAAGTCTGGTGATATTGTTTTCGCTGTCAGCACATCCCACGACGACAACAAACAAGCAATGAATGAAACAAGAAGCGGTAGCTTGTAATGTGGGCTACTCTTACTGACAGTCCAGTTATGCAGGGGGTCCAATTACTGGGAGGGGATGTTTTTCACACTGTATTGTTTTTTAATATATTTGTTTTAACACATTATTGCTGTAAAGGTGGAGATGCCAGAAACTGTTGCGAAGGAGAGATATTTTTTTCATTTTTGCACTTTTGACCAAAACACTTCATCAAAGTTATTCATCCAGAACAGACCCAGAATATCAGGGGTAAATAATGTACGCAGCTGTTTGTATTTTGGCTTTTCTGAAAGCTTCTGATATTAAAACTTTATCTCCCTGTTAGCAACTCAGAGAAATACCACAGGGAATTTTAGGCTGTGTATGGATATTTCTGTAATCCCAAATTACACTTGTTCTACACTGCAAAAAAATCTAAATCTTATCAAGTGTATTTTTCTCATTTCTAGTCAAAATATCTCATCACACTTAAGATAAGACAGATTCATCTAAAGAGGAACTTTTCAGTGAGATATAAGAACTTATTTTTTGACAAAAGATCTGGAAAATCATCAATTTCACTTGTTCCATTGGCAGATTTTTTTGCTTAATTCAAGCAAAAATATCTTCAACGATAATAATAATAATAATAATAATAATAATAATAATAATAATAATAATAATAATAATGATAGTAAAATATCATTTTAGAGGGTCATTTTTTGCAGTGTCCAGACAGCCATTCTGTGCTGGCTCCAACTGTCCTTCATTGAAATTGTCATGAGAAATACCCAGTCAGGAATCGTTCTGGACCCTCTGATTGAGTGTACAGATAACTAACTTTAAATAATTGCTCCATGACATACGAATGACCAGTTCTACAACAGAATCTTTTTTTTTCTTTCTCTTTTCTTTTCTTTTCTTTTCTTTTCTTTTCTTTTCTTTTCTTTTCTTTTCTTTTCTTTTCTTTTCTTCCTCTCCTTTCTTTTTACTGTAACTGGATCTCTGTATGTACTTGAACTGGATCTGTGTATTGTGGTTTGTATCCTGAACCTTTAAAAAAAAAAATGTTTAGAGGACCCTAGGAGGTCTAGTCTGGCATTTGTGCATCGGCTAATGGGGAACCTCAATAAAGAACAAACAAAGACCAAATGTAAATTCCTGACTTTAAAACAGTAGTTTAGAAACCAGTAGCTGGTGTCGTGGTGCCTCCATCTGCTTTATACCGTCTGTGCTGGAGCCCTAGTTGAGTGCGGTACTTAACTAATACCATGAAGGAGTTAAGTTCTAATTTTGACATGTATCAAACAGTTTAATTGGTACATTTATTTTCTATAGGATTTTAAGCCCAGAAAGAGGCAGACTTCCTCTAACAGCTACATAGGATTTCACTTATGCAGATGTAATGTTTCATTTCCATATATTAAAATCAATATGTGCATAAGAAGTGAAAACATACTGTAGATGTACTTTACATAATGTTTAAAGTGTATTTAAGACGTATTGGTCATATATTAATATATGCTGTTTGTCTTGGTAATTCAAAGATGTGTTTGATGTGCAGTATTGTGCTAAAGTCTTAGGCCACATTTAGCTTTGTTGTTTTGCAGGGTTGAAATGAGCATACATATTTATTTCTCATTCTCTTTGTTTGTTGAATGAAACCTGGTTTAAAACATGAGAAAGTTAATGCCATATATCTCATGTTTTCTGAACAAAAGGGTTAAAGACATGTTAAATACGAAAGGAGGTCACACTAAATGCTACCACTTTGGTTTATAGAAGTTGTTTTGTTTAAAGCTTTTGTTTTTAATGCTGTACATACTTCACATATGTCCAGATCGGCTCAATAATCAATGCATGAATCATGAATCTGTGACAAATGCATATGCGTGGCCATTAGAACTTTACTAAACCAGCAAACATAATTTGGGCCGGGACTTTTGCACAGAACTGTATCTTAAATGTCAGAATTAGAATATCTTTATTGTCATTGTACCAACCGAGTACAATGAAACTGAGGTAGAGCTCTCAGGTTCAGTGCAAATAATTAAAAGACAAACAACAAATACCAGTAAAAAGGCACAGTAGAGTTAGGTAATTTATTATTATTATTTTTTTTAAATATGGCAAACTAAGAATGTTTGTAAAAAATAGAACTTAAATAGTGCAGATAACATGAGAAAGAGTGCAATTGTGATGAGAAGATAGATAAATAGTGTGAAAATAATGTGAGAGACTATAAATAAACAGTAAACAGATATTGCACGTGTTATTGAATATAATGAGATATTGCAGTGGAAATCGGTGTTATTGCAGGTATCCGATGTAAATGTAAATGTTCCATTTGTTAGAAACGTACATCTTCATATATGCATTGGTGTGTATGTGATCATGTTATATGTGGCATACATTACAGTATATCACTCTTGATATTGGGGCTTATATGAACTGAAACAGGACTTCCAAAACCAGGAGTACTTGAAAAATGTCCTTCTCTTTATGAATCCATAATCTGTTTTAAAATCTTATTAAAAGACGGACATGGAAAAAACTCTCTGTCTTTTAATATATTTACAAAGCATTTTAATAAAAAATTGTTGCTGCTTTATGCTTAGTGTAACCCCACATGGCCTAATGAACCAAAAGAAAAAAGTAAACATAAACAAACAAAACCCCACATGGCTGATACACAAATCATGTAAACTCTTTATTTATGTGGATAAAACCCCATGTCTGACTATTAAATTATCTGAGAATATTAGAATATGCTGATTACAATAGGACTCAGGAAAGGACATGAATCATTGTTAGATAGATATACAATTATTTTAAAACATGTTTTGTAGTTATTTAGAACATTTGATGTATTAAAGATTATAATGTAAACTGTGTCTCTTATCATGTTTAAAGGCCCCTTTTATAAGCTGAGGACTGCTTCTGAAGTGTCCTATTACAACATGTATTATGTTAATGGGTTGTTGATTTTAATAACTGTTTGTAATATTTTTGTAATAAATTGATTGATTGATAGATTTCATATACAAGTTGCACTGTTTTGATGGTAACTGATGGTCTGATGGGCTGAGTACTGCATAAAACCAGGGGAAACCGAAAAAAAAAAAATCATTACATCATGTTTAAATGCTAAAATGGAACAATTAGTTTCAATCTTTCTATCTTAAAAGACACCAAGGAGGTACGGACATAAAAATCCCTCGCAGCGTGTGAACACATCTGGAAAACACAGTCATTCCTTGATTTTTCTTTTTGAATTAAGACCGAAAATGAAAGATCCAAAAGCCTTTTGTTTTCTAATGAAATGCAAAATCCAAAGGTGGGTTGTTGAGTATAAATGGAAACTAAAAAGCTGCTTGGGAAACCGGGGCTAAAGCTTTGCAAGCATTTAGGCGGAAAATAACGATGGCAGACAGGTAGAGTTTGGAAAACAGTGTGAATTTTGTTAGATTTTTTTTTCTTTTTTTGGTTCCCGAGAAGACAGTCGAGGAGAAGATGAGGGGAGGAGGTAATGAGATACCGTTACAGCAAGAGGATTGGGTTTTTACAAGAGGAATAGTTCCCAAGGGCGACTGGCTTACGGTTACAGAGGAGAGCAGAGGAGAGGAAATGAAGGATGAGGAAAGAGGACAGCCATAGTAACAACAGCCACAGCTGCTCAGTGTGGCGGAGGGTAGAGGAAGGTGGGCGGTGTACGGTTCCAGAAATACAAGCCTTGACTCACCGCCGATTGTTGTCTGTGTGTGTTTTTCCGGGACACAGTTACTCAGATTTATGACTGTCGAAGGCTAAAGCTGAAATATGCCCTCAAGGCAGATTCGGTGTTATAAAAAGAGCAAGGATTAACTATTCTATTTAAATACTATAAATATTCATGTCTGATACATTTGCATTCTAAACCCATTGCTCAAGAACAACATGTATTGCAAAAAGATGCTTTACACTGCATCTTTAGTGTCGACTTCTGTTCTTGTTTCACCTTTTTTGCACTGATTTCTTCTGTGATATTGTTTGCCTGGTTCTGCGCAGTACGTGCTGTGAAATAAGAACAGAAGTCCTACAGAAACACAAGGTTTTAAGGGCATTATACAGTGTCTCCATAGGGTGAAACTCACATTACATCTCTATCATTACATGCTGTCCGTGATACACGACAACAAAGGAATCTCAAGACAGTGAAAAAGACTGGTGTCTGGGAAATGAGTGTGAAAAATAACCAGCCCTTACTGTTGTTGTAAGAAAAGTAATGATACTCTGTCTGACATACTGTGGTTTTATTGCTTATATTAGTCACAATTTGCATAAATTGTGCCAGTTTTTTGCCCGATGTTTTATTTTTGTTGTGGTTGTAAGAAATCCAGCCAAGCAATATCTTCCTGCCCCATTTCCTGCATTATACAGTATATGTAACGTTGTTTGTCTTCTTTCTAGATAGGCTGTATTTACGGCATAGCAGTGGTATCATACTTGGTATTCTGATACAGTGCAACACAATCGTCTATGATTCATCACAACATCTGTGCAAATAGAGACAAAAACATCTTTTTGACTGTAAACTTCCACGTGCCACCATATAGAATGAATGGTGTTCTATCCTCAAAATGATGTCTATGAATTTATGACTACGTATGTATTGTGTTTATATATATATGGGTGCTTCTATGAACCTGGTCCTAAAAACAGGAAAAAGGGGCTAAAAATTCAAACCAGATGTAGACTAATGTTGTGAAGCAACTTTGGAAGCACTGTGGGTCTGTTTGAAAAATAAATATTTACTGAGATAAAAGAGAAACTATTTTTCAGATAAAACCCGTTTTTATAGTATTTTTATACAACAATCAGCATGTAACACGGTAGAAAGGATGTGAAAATCACACGCTACTATTTTTTTTAGAATATCTTTCTATTCTTTCACAGGTACATTTTGGGAATTGAACTAATTATCCAAGGCAGAGTGTTTCACAAAAATGACACGATGGGTTACACGCAAAATCTGGAATGAGACTGAGATTCATGAAAAACCCACATGTCTGGATTAGAAAAACCACTAGAACTGTCAAATTTAACACAGCCTCTTTATTTATAGCAGTATATAAAACCATTTACAGCCATGTATTCAGATCAAATTCACTGACACCTTGGTAGCTTTTCATGTCCCAGTTTTGGTCCTATTTTTGGCCCCAATATTTTATTAAAAATTCATTAATTTTGGGATGGTTCAGAGCAAGAGTATATTTTTTTTGCATTTATCTGAGGTCATCATTAGGTACATCCTGGGGGGAAATATGTCTAACTTTCTCTTTTATTATTGGGTCTAAAAAGTTGGGAAAGTGAAGCAAGCAAATATTAAAAACATGAGAAAGCAAGATGTGTTCATTACAAACAATGAAAACACTGTTATTTAAGATAAACACGTTCTGCTAGTCTTCAAATTAGGAAAACATTCTTGCATTCTACTGAGATACTGTATGTAAACCTGTGCTTTACTTGGTACTGGTCAAGTTTAGCTCAGTATTAATTGGAATATCTTATTAAAAACAAAGTTCCATTTCAAATTCCATTACCTTAAAACATGAAACTAAAAATGAACTAAAAACATGATTTGCAAGGTTAAATAAAAGTGAGTGCATGTATTCATAAAAATAATTATACTTGGGACCAGTACGGTACAATATTTTTCTGTGTGAATGGTTCTGAATAGGATTTTTTGAAAACGACTAACACGCTGTCTTTGTGTTTCTGTCGCAGGTGGAACATGATGTGTGCGGTTCCCACAATGTGACGCTGGGTTACTATGTGGCCAGCGGTAAAACGGTCTACATTTCATCTGTGGTGGTCGAAGCGCTGAACGTATACGGATTTGACAAGCTGCTGTCGGACATCAGACAGCACACACCCCTGATTAAGGCAGTCCTGGTTCCTGTGGCAACCTGGGTTCCTGTTCCGAGTGTTCACCTGCAGCTAAAAACAGGCGAGGAGCTAAAATTAAGACAGACTACAGAACATAATCTCACAAAAAGCCTGATTACGGTCTGATGATGTTCATTACTAGTCGTGGACTGTGAAAGGATAAAAAAAAAACAAAAAAAAAACACCAGAGGTTACAGACGCACAGAGGAGGAGGGAGAGCAAAGAGATAGAGAGAATGCAACAAGAGAACAGGGAGGGAGACACAGGGGAAGAGTAGAGCAGAGACCAAATTAGAAAATTCTGATTACATGTCTGCTCTCCTTTACTCTTCCCTGATACCCTAAATCCCATACAAACTCCCATGATTGCAGAGCAAAGGCAAATTGGTCTATTCGTTTAGTCAGCCTGTTAAGCCTCTTAAAAAACACATTTCTCCACACACATGCGCATCTCCATCAAGTCTTGCGGGAACAAGGAGGGAAAAATAGATGTGCAGATTTGTAACCAAGGGGCAACAAATGTGGCTTGAGATTGAAGCCAGTGCAGAAGTGTCTTAAAGTGATATACCATTAATGGCCAGTTTTATTCTTTTTTTTTTAGACCTTTATTTAACCACTGCAAAAATCTAAATCTTACCAATTGTATTTTTCTCATTTCTAGTCCAAATATCTCATCACACTTAAAATAAGACAGAATCACCTAAAGAGGAACTTTTCAATGAGATGTAAGAACTGATTTTTAGACGACAGATCTGGAAAATCTGATTTCAAGAAATCTTACTAAGTCAATTTTCACATGTTCCTTTGGCAGATTTTTTTTGGTTGAATTAAGCAAAAAAAATCTTGAGTTAAGCAAAAAAATTCTCTAAAATTGCCCAAAATCAGTTCTTATATCTAACTGAAAAATTCTTCTTTAGGTGATAATGTCTTATTTTAAGTGTGATGAGATGTTTGGACTAGAAATGAGAAAAATACACTTGGTAAGATGTAGATTTTTTCCAGTGTAGAATCCCATTGACATCGAGATCTCTTTTACAAGGGTGACCTGGCCGAGAGGTCAGCAGCACACGCCATGTACGAAAACAGGTTTTACAGACAGGTTGTTATAATAAATAAAAACAAACAGTAATAATATGGTAATAACAGAAAAGTTACCTTTTTTTTTAAAGTGCAGTTGATAAAGTGCAAAAATTTGGTTGAGGTCACAGCGATTTAAAAACACAGGCATTGTCTGATTTACTCGCTGTCTTGTTCATAATCTGGAGCTAAAAGTTTAAAATGACATGAGTTCTGGTATTTTCAGCTCCACTTGAAGTGAATTCCAGGCAGAGGGAGAGGTAAAGCTAAAAGCTCGCTTCCCCAGTTTAGTTCTAACTTTGGGTACGTTCAAATAACACAGATTACAACACTGTAAAGAATATTGACTGGTTGATCTTTGGAGAAAAGTGGATAGGTATGATGGTACCATACCTAGAAGAGCTTTGTAGGTTAAGATTAAGCAATGGGTCAACCCTCGCAAATTCCAGAATGGCCACTCGGCATTAGCTTATAGTTCACAGTGATGAGTGAGGCGATTACAACCGGTAAAAAAAGCGTAGTGCACAGTTGTAAACAGTATTTAACAGCAGACGTTGGCTTCAAATGCTGATAGATGCTGGTCTTGCTTATTTATTTGGGTCCTCTAATAAGTATTCTGATGGTTCTGGAAATAAGATTATAGATTATGTGTGTTACAGGATTTGCTCGGTTGCTTATCTGCTGATTCAGACGTTCGATTTCCATTGAGCGACTAGAACGTTGACAGCGTGACTATATTTGTGGTTAAGACGTTCCCATATTAAAGGTATGTTAGGAGATCCTGGAATAACAGTTTGATCAAGCTACACTTTGAAAATATACAATTCAATAGTCCAAACCCCTTTCTTCAGCCACACCTCCAGAGTACCAGATTGTACTCGCAGAGGGGGGAGGGACAAGTGGCAGTTGAGTTTGATAGATGTGTCACCATTCAATCATTTCAATGGGCCGGTTAAAATGATTGGATGGTGTTTTTTCAGTCCTGTCCGTTCCACAGGTGACAAATTTTTTAAATTTTTGTGTTGGAGCATTTAATTCATTGGTTGCAATTAGGGTGTCAAGGGGATTTTAAGCAATATAGTAAAAAAATGCTTTTGGAAAACATCTCCTACCGTACCTTTAACATGTACAAGGCTTTTATCATGCAGATATTTCATGAAGTTTTATTATTATTTCAGATATAATAGCTGGTTTGTTAGCACACCTTAGCTAATTAGTGCATGTACACATTATACAGGGTTCCTGTGGGGTCTTAAAAAGTCTGAAAAGTCTTGAATTTATGTTGCCATAAACTTGTTGGCTGTATTGTGTTTAAATGTGTCTGTCAAATATCCAAACTAGAAAGAAAATAACGTCATTCTACTCACTTCCACCCGTTCCAACCTCACAATTTATACTGAAATTAGGAACCAATTATCGCTAACTTTCCAGCCACCAGTGAGAAATGACTCGCAATGGTGGGAAGCAAAGCGTTGGAGTAAATAAATACATTTTCCTAAATTGTAGGAGTTCCATATTTTTGCCAGCTGTGAATGGGCATTAATTTCTGTTCATAGTAATCTGGAAAATGTCTTAAAAAGTCTTAAATTTAACTTGTAGAAACCTGTAGGAACCCTGATTATAGGATGACATTATATCAGATAGATAGATAGATAGATAGATAGATAGATAGATAGATAGATAGATAGATAGATAGATAGATAGATAGA
>JAPQRP010000025.1:34937946-34948534 GCA_037367295.1 Apogon hyalosoma
ATACCACATTACCAAAGACTACACCCCCCTCTTTCCGTTACGGTGTTCAGTGACATTGAATTTTTTTTTTTTTTTTTTTTTTTTAAGTTTATGCCACTGTGTTTCATAAACTTTTTTGTTTTTGTTTTTGCAAGAGGTGATATTCCCCTCCATTCATCATGCAACGATCCCAGCCTGGCTGAGGAAATTTGTGCTTCCCCTGCAACAATGGATTGTGAAACGTTGTTGAACTGAGTTACGACAAAATACACCTCATATCCCATAAACCAATTATGTGCTGTTAGTAGCAAAATCTTTACATGAGTTCTTGCAGGAAATATAGATTATAAAATCATGACTTGGCAGAAAGAAATGCAACCTGGCATTCAATTTTAAGGTGAGATATGGACGGGGATTGTAAATCTAAATGTGTGTGTGTGAAAGAGTGCGATAGTACAGCTGTAGTTCTGCTGATGAGGTACTGCCAATTTTGTGGACTTTGAATAAGATGTCATGACCTTTCCTGTTTTTATATTCATGTCACTTTCTGCCTTTCTGCACTTGGAAGCACTTTGCTGGAAAAAACCCTCAGTGAAAGGAAACTTTAGAGATAGCGCTTCACCTGTTGAATGGCTTCATTTTACCTCTCATTACCACCCATATCAGTCATTCTATTGCTCATAATGGCACAAAGTTCAGGTTTTGGAGCAGCGTTTGTGTCAGTGTCAGAAGAAATTTCAGGATTCTACAGCTAAGACACTGAAACGCTATGAATAATACAAAAAAGGCTCAAGTTTTTGTTGTTGCGGTAGAGGAGTGATGATGTGTTATCATTTGGGCTGTCAAAATTAACGCATTAACGCGGATTAATCTGTCATCACGATTAATCGGATTAAAAATTTTAACGCAATTAATCCATCTGCAGTGCAAAATGACTCTGAACGTCTCCGACAACAGATTGGGGCAGTTTGTCCTAGTAGAGTTAGCGTTGTGCATGTGCAAATGGGTGGTGACAGGCAGCAGAACCAACCCATAAAGATGGAAGACACTAAACACAACGTGATATCATGAAGTACGTACTGACAACACGCCACTTCTTAATTGGCGTGTTTTCTGTACACATTATAAGCTTTCGGTGTATATGTTTACGTCGCGTGAAATAACACGCCATTAGCGCGATTAGCGGCTAGCGCATTGACACGCCATCAAATGGTGTTGAATAACGCGCAAAAGGATGAAAATGCGTAAGTATAGCACGCCAAATGCAGAAAACTGGCGTGACATACGATGTGATTTCATGAGATCAGTCTGTTAACAGCACTCTGGTCCTCTGGATGGAAATACAGGGTTAGTCAAAAAGAATGAACCCATTTCATGACGCATTCTTCCAGTTCTCAAGCGTCGTCATGGAATGAGTCAGTGACCATTTGAAAGAGGAGTTTTCTAAGTTTTGACCCACTTAACCTCGACGACCTTAAACACTGAATAACAACAGCGATCAGCTCATTGGATCCTGATCTGCTGATACGTGTCTGGGAGGAATTCTCTTATGGCATTGATGTTGTTCGTGCTGCAGGTGGTGGACGCATTGAGCACTTGTAAGACAAGAAGTAAAAGTTGATTGTGTGTAGAATACCGGTGACTTGGCTGGAGTTTTCTGTTGCTTTTCCTTATTAAAATACTGCATAATGAAATCACTTCATTCTTTTTGAATAACCCTGTACGAGGACAAAGAAACCCAAGACGGAACAGTCGACCGACAAAGTATGATGCACACTCTGCAGGAAGGGGTTTTCTTTTCACCGAAGCACTTCCAGATTCAAATACCACATTAACGCAAAGCATGCGTTAGTCTGGGATTCTGCTAGCACTTAGGCTAACGTGTCGCCCAGTTTACGACAAACACATTAAGTGTAAATATATTACCCTCTTTCGTGAGTCTGTTTGCTCATACAAAATGAAACTTGATTAATATAGATTAAAAATGACTGATGTTTCATCGAAGTTAATCCACAGCAACCCTGTGATTAATCCGATTAAAAATTTGAATCGTTTGACAGCGCTAGTTTTCAGTACATGCTGAATCTTCCTTTGCACCTGGATTTAACTCAATAGTTCAGATTCTTCCATTGGATAATTACTGCAGCGATTAATATGTTAAGGGCTGTTGTTTAATCCTTTAAATGCTGCACCGAGTGGCTCCTCATTTCTTAAACAACCATCCGTTTGTACAGATAAACACTGGACCTGTGGACTAATGGAAAAGGGTCATGTGGTCTGATGAGTCCAGATTGACTTTGTTCCAGAAAGACGGTCCATCAGGGTGGGGAGAGAAGTGAAGTGATTACCCATCATGCCTTGCGCCTACAGTTCAAGCCTGTGGGGGCAGTGTTATGACCTGTTGTTGCGTCAGTTGCTCAGCTGTAGGAACACAACGTTATGAATCAAAAGAAGTATGGAAATAAATGTTATGGCATTACATAAGCTCATCAAAACGTCACAGTGAGTGTGTGTAACTGAAGCTACAGGCTAAATATCGGAGCATGGAATGTTTTTTTGGCCGGGCCGAGTAGACATCTGAGAGTCTGACTGTGGTATTCTGCTGCCTTCCGTTTCCTTATCTTACTTTGCTTTTGGTGACAACAGCTTTGCAAAATTTCCTGCAATTGGTCAATCTAAAAGAACAAATTATCAAAGTGTTTTCATAAGCCAAACCATGTTCAGTTGGCAAGAAAGCACCCTAAGATCTCAGATTCAGGCTATGTTTTGCAAAAAAAAAAAAAAAAAAAAGCTTGGGGGGGTGTGGGGGGGGTAGTACTTGGACTTACCCCCCCAGGACTGGGACTTACCACAGCTTCCGTGGACATGTTGCCAGTTCATTTGCTACAGTGTTGAGTTTATTTGTTCTTGGTGTGCAACATGTTTTTCCTCTTGGTCCTCTAGTTTCCCCTGCCACTTAAAAAAAAAAAAAAGGTTATATGCAGTGTAGTTTAATTCTACTCTCCGTGCCTTTGATGAAACCCTGGAGCTGGTCTCAGAGCACCTTCAGTCACTGCTCACTGCTCTTAATCTGTGCTAATGCTAATATTAGGGAAAAAAAAAAAAAAGAGTCCAAATTTTAATGCGATATCATGAATTGCATAAATACGTCACTTTTAATTGGCGTATTATCTGTATGCATTATAAGCTTTCCACATGTATGTTCACACCGCGTCAAATACCACGCGATAAGCGGTCACGCGTTAGCGGTTATGGATATGTAAACCGGAGATCTTGGCGTAAATTGACATGTGATCAAATGGCTTTGAATAACACGTGAAAGGATGAAAGTGTGTATGTATAGCACGCCATGAGAATGCCAAAAGAAATGGCGTGACATACGACACAATTTCATGAGATCAGTCTGCAAATTTCCTGTAATTTCGCCAACAGGGACAATAAAGTAAGTGAACCTTTCAAGCTTTATTCATACATAAGGACAATTCAGTGACCTGTTAACCCTTTAAGGTGCATGTATTTTACTTGGAGAGAACCTTCACTTGAATAATTGTACCGAAGAAGTGTGAAAGACGACGCCATAATCAAGTACTTGAGTCAGAGGAGCTTTTAATCTGGTCGCTGTACGTAGAAGGACCTGAAGAGATTAGAGCAGACACAGTGGAACACACATGATGAGCTCCAGATGATGCCGAATCCATCTTTTTTTTTTTTTTCCTGAGGAATGAAGTAGTGCAAATCTATTCTTATCTTTTATTGAACAACTACCAGACTGTAAACTGTAACACCACTCTCATACAGTGCAGTATTTTCCAGAGTTTGGTTGGAGTTATGAGGTGATGTTTACTCTGCTTATGTGCTGCGATAAAAATTCCAGTGTGTAAAATTTACAGCAATTTAGGGTGATGTAAGTGCAGAAATGCAGCAAAATCTCCTGCATTTGTAGTCATTAGTAGACTTTTTAATACTCATAAAGCCCCACTCATAATCCCTATTCTGTTCAGGCCATGAATATTGCAGCGTTGCATAGTTTTTAGTGAACCAACTTAAAAGATGTGTTTTGTTAATGAGCTGTTTCGTACTATTAATTATTAATAACTGTGTTTCAACACCAAATAAATAATTTGTTGTTGTAAAGATTGTTTCATTCAGCACTTCTCTCTACTCTGTTGCTTTGGCTTTAGAAAGCAGAGCTTTGTTCGATTGAGATAAGAAGAAAAGATTTTGTCTTTAGGTAGGATGAGAATGAAGAAAATCATTCATGGATTAGAGGAGGATAGAGAAGAAGACGAAGTGTAGAATGATAAAACGGGAAAAAACAAGAAGTGACTCAAAGGAGGCAAAATAACATTTTCATGACTGCCGTTTCATCTGACTGCCTCTGTTATAATGTAAAGTCTCAGCAGAATCACTGGATGAAAAAGTCAAAGCTGTGTTCCAGACAGCGCTGCGGTGCATTCACAGATGTATTTAGAGTTCAGCGGCAGAGATGCACAGTCCCGAAGAAACTTTCACAGCACAGGAGATAACGATAATGACATTTGTCAATGAGGTGACGCAACTTTTGCAGAGAGACGGCTCATGTGCCCGTCAGCCAGACAGACTGTGTTTTGTACGTTCAGGCCCTGAGGCAAGGCCTGTCGGAGCCAAAGAGGAGTCTTGGTGTTAACAGGGCAGAATTACTTGTCATCTCATCTACGAATGCACTGAGATCAGCTTTTCACATAGGGTCTTTTTTGCAAAACTACACCTGCTTCGTGTTCTTCTTTTTTCAGTACAATAAGCCTTTTTGTTTTCGTTTAAAAGCGTACGCTGACATAGAGACAGGTTGATTTTTTTGGTCTGTATCAATTCTTTTTCCCCCATAACTTGAATCAGAGCATACCCTTTCTCTTTGGCACAGTGCAATATCACAAACATGTTCGAATTTTTAGGAGCATATCTTATTTGATGTAAAAAAAAAAAAAAAAAAAAAAGTTGCATATGTTTTTTTATTTTCATGTGAAGTACCTTTTGGTTACACTAGGGGTCTTAGAATATTAAATATCGGCATTTAACGGCAAAAATAATACTCCAATCAATAATTTAATTAATTCAACAATAATAAAGTATGTTATGATGATCTTGCACTTTCATATCTCTAGAAATAGATCTGCTCTTTAAAGCTTCATTGCCTCTTGCTACTGCAGCTGCGTGGAGCTCCACTTCCCACAACGCATGTCACGACAAATTTCCGACCTACTGGCATCTGTTTGTAAACAAATGGACTGTTTATGGTGGAGTACACCTCGATACCGTTCACCGTGAGGGAAGAGATTCAGATGTGTAATCATGGAAATACTAACGGATTCGTGATACTTAGGCTTTGACTCAGGTTTTGCAGATGTGATGAAAAATTGGTGACGAAAGTCATACGCAACTTCAGACAAAAGGAGGGAATGTATAATCGAAGGCAGTCACTCCAGTCGCAGTAGATGCATCATACACTCCAGTGCCAACACCGTGGAGGTTTGGCGTGAAAATCAGTGCATCCATCTTCCTTAAATGAGCGTCTTGGAAGAACTATACAGTATTTTATGAGAGTTAAGACATGTTGGGAAATGGGATTTTACTAGAATTGTGCATCAGAAGTGAAACACTCTGCAACGGAAACACCTACAAGTACTTTAACGAAATTGCAGAAATATTGGTTTTATTTTGCAGAAAACTGTAATGGAAACCCAGCTATTGTTGCAGAGGATGACAGTAGTTGCTTTTCCATTGACCCTCAAATTGTGCAAATATAACGTGCACATAAAAATTTACCTAATGGAAAAATGACAATTTCACCAAAACACTCATTTTTCAATTAAAAGTTTTTGTGCTGGCAAGAGGCGATGTTTTTGGGCATAGTGCAAATGGTATATTACACAAAACTGCAATGGAAAGACCTTTTTTCGCAACTAGAGTTAGGTGAATTAAAAAAAGGGATGTTTATGGACGTCACAACAAGCAAAGAAAATGAGTTTTAAAAGAAACATGGTGCAGTGTGTGTGGACACACCAGGAAACCCATTCATTTTTAATTTAGTACGAGACAGAGGGGTATTATATGATAATAATAATAATGAATATATCTGTAAATCAACACGATATTTATGTTCATCATCCATGTTCATGGAATAACTTCTGGTGTCATCTCGTGATAATAAATAAACTAATCATCACATTTGTGATTTAATGGAAAAACGGACATTACGCACTTCTGTTTTTTCAACATTTAGTAAATGTCGGTAAAGTTTTGCGCAGATGTCCAATGGAAAAGCGACTAGTATTTCCACGTTCACTACGGTGTAGATTTGTTTGGTTGCTGATGTCTGTTTAAAGTCACTTTTTCTTTCTTTCTTTTGCAATTGATGCTTCACTCTAAAGGGTTAGAAACAATTACAGAGTGAGAGGGTAAAATAGGGGGAACTGAGGAAAAATAGGAGATTGGCTGCAGCAAAGATGAGATGGAGGTAAAGGTGCAGCAGGAAGGACCCAAAAGGGCTGATGCAAATGTCAAGTCAATTCCCCATCGTGCAGTGGACGTACAGGAACATATGCCGCCGATGATCCACTTCTGAAACACTGAAGGGTTTTTTTTTTTTTTTTTTCTGCTCATTAAAACTGTGAACAAGGTGATCATTTCCCCCTTCTTGACGTTTATTCATATATTTTTAAACGACTCGACTGTGCGATACGCTGCTCTTGGCGGTCCTTAATTGGTGATCAGAAATCTCAGTTGAAATAAAGTGAACCTTTGGGCTCGGTGTGCACACAATGAGCACAACCCGGTGTCATTATACGCTGCTCCACCTGCAGTTAGTTTAATTCCGTTCACTGTCACTCCTCCCCACTTTCTCCACGTCTGGATCTCTTTACTCTCAGGCTTTTTCTTATCTCATTCTGAGGTCTGCCACTAACGCATCCTCTCCACCTCCTCTCGACACTGCCCCCCTACCCCATCCCCCATCTCTAGCTTGTTAAATTTGATTGACAGGACCAGATATTTGTGGTGAGTGTCAGGGCAGTGTGGGCTTAGAAATGGAACAGAGATGTCCATGCATGGGGACCGCATGAAAGTAATATCCATATATGTGTTTTCAGCCACCGAAACACTGTTAAATCTCCACCAATTTGTCATGAATGATTCATTTTGCATCGGGGTGTGTGGTTGCATACGTATCACACTTTGTACTTTACGATAATTTGAAATAACTGCGACAGATTGACACTTTGTAATAGATGTTCAGGCCCTATAATTTAGTGCCAGACACACTGTTGCATGGCCGGCAGACGTTTCGAGGTGGTGATTTTCCATCAGACCGAAACTGCACTTCAGCGAGAAGAGAAGGCCGATGGAAACCGACTCTAATGTGGGGCTGTGTGTGTGCGTGTCATCTTTTTGGTGGAACAGACCGGACTGTTGTGGACATATCATCATTTTTCAGCATTCCTCACGAATCTCGGGAATTCAATCTAGTTTGGTCCCACGCAAGCGGCCAGCTGCAAATCATTTCCATCTCATTTTCTTCCAATCTTATCTAAGAAACCTATTAGTGAGAACTCTCAGCTGCAAGGTGCACAGCTCATAGAGTTATACATAAAACTAATCACCACTTCACTTATTGCCTCCAAAGTGGGTCAAGTTGGTTTGCATGGCGATATGAATACCTCTACATTTCCAGGGACTGTATGTTAAGTAGGAGTGTAGTGTGAGCTTAGAGCGTTGGAGTGCTCCTGCTCTTATAGACCCAGTTTGTCATAGCATGGGTTTTTAAGGCATAAATTACTTTTTTACACCCTTATCCACCTTTGGGATGGTAGGTCATCCACAAAAGGACCTCCACCAGACTCTGTTCAGTGTCATCTCAGAACACTCAAGCCCTTGTCTTCATCATCGGAGGTGGTAAAGTCAGGATTGTCAAACTGGCCAAGCCTCGAAAACCTGCTTGGATCCACCAGGAAGTGATCTCGCTATTTGTGTATTTACACTTCAGATCTATTATCCACCACACTGTTACCTTTTCAGTCATATGTCATTAACGTAACATAAAAATAAACCTCTGCAACCACTTTCATTTATCAGACTCCATGGGTTTTACTGGTGAATCGGTGTCGCAGAAGATTCGCTGTGGAGCTTCTGAACGTCTGATATCTGACCATGAAAAGATGACAAACTGCATTTTACCTGAATTAAATAAATGCATTGATATAGTAGCGGTTCAGAAGTTATTAAACATTTTAGATCAGTAGATGCTTGCGATTGCCAGAAGTTGTTTAGGTTTTCGAGGGGTTTACAGCTAAGTTGATGAGTTTGTGCCAGTAAATGTGTCCCATTAGTTTTGTTTATAACTTCTTTTTTTTTTTTTTAAATAATTGTACTTTATAATAGCTTGAGTTCTTTTAGGGTGTTTTCACACAGCGTACTCGAATCTGAGTATGTTGAACCCCAAAGTCTGCTTAAGTTTGTCCATGTGAATGCAACCGTTCCGTGCTTGAGGACCGTACCCGAGTCCATTTGAGAAGGTAGTCCTGGGTCCGGACTCCAGGACTCCGTACGGTACGATGCCGCGTGAATGCGATCCGTGACGGAAACCGGAAGTGACACAATCACCACTCTGACAACGGAAGTGAGATAATCACCACGAGGCAAGAGACGGCGCTCCTGCTGTCTCCTGAGAAAGCCTCGGATCCACGCGGCACTTATCGACCAAACCAGTCGGTGATGTATCGGGGACAACGAAGGTCGCTCCTCTTCGCTTTGCCTTAACCAGGCTGACAAAGAAAAGTGTTACCTGTGAACAGAAGAGTCGCTCGGTTGATGACGCAAGGGTTTGTCTCCTTCTGACTTCTGCGTTTGTTGGACATCGACAGAATTCCTTCCACTCAAAGGTGTGAACGTATCCATGTACGTTACGGACTCGGGTACGCTGTGTGAAAGCGCTCGTACTTCTCTACATTCTTCCTGTCTTATGAGCCCAGATCTTGTTTCCTTGTATTTTGTAACTTAGTTTTCTCTTTTCCGGGTAAAAAAAAAAAGTCCTCATTTTCAGAATACACCAGTGACTCGTCATGCCTTCTGGCTCGGCCCCTCACAAAGACTTAACAAATGAAAAATGCAGCAGGTCTAAGGCGACGTCAATAGCACTAGCACCTTGTCATGCATAAGAAACTACAGTCAGATTCAGCGATGCAAGGAACAAAGTGTTTTCTCTTCTCATTTGGATGAGACAAACACCGTGTTCACCACCCGATAGTCTC
The DNA here is from genome assembly GCA_037367295.1 of Apogon hyalosoma. Taxonomy (NCBI): domain Eukaryota; kingdom Metazoa; phylum Chordata; class Actinopteri; order Kurtiformes; family Apogonidae; genus Apogon; species Apogon hyalosoma. Next base: position 34,947,207 of record JAPQRP010000025.1, read on the forward strand.
TAGTGGTCTCTGTCTGTCACAGTTTGATGTTAGATGGGTATTGTACGATGGGTTAATTAAGACTTTTTTTTTTTTTTTTACTGAAAGCAGCTGCCGGCTGCATCTGGGGTTTGATATGAGGGGTGAGGCTGAACAAAAGCGGTAAAGTTACACTCAGTAAAACCAAAGCAATTATCTTACACGTGATTTTGTCTAAATCTACGGTATACTTTACAGCAACAGTAATAGTCTGTGACCATGGAGTGCTTTACACTTAAAGCTGCGTATGACTTTTGTCCCCAATTTTTCATCAGATCTGTAAAACCTGAGTCATAGCCTAAGTATCATGAATCCGTGAGTCTTTCCGTGATTACTCACCTGAATCTCTCGGAAATTCTGAATCCACAACTCGGTGAATTCCTGATGTACCAGGGACCAAAAGCATCTACTGAAAGAAAGCATTTAACATCTGTTGATCCGTTAATTCAATCCATACATGTAAATAATTAGTGTAAAATACAGTTTGTCGTCTTTTCGTGGTCATCAGATGTGAACCATTTGGACGTTCAGAGGCTCCGTAGTGAATGGACACACTTGTTTTTACATCCACATAGATAGATAGACTTTATTGTCTTTGCTGTAAAAGCCACTTTTTCTTCAGTTTTCTCTGTTTCGATATAATAACCTTTGAATTTACTGTAAATTAAATATCAGAAATTAGGAAAATACATGATTTACAGTGAAAAATGCAAAATCTAGAGGATAATATTATAATAAATGTGTTTAGGGTTCCTACACATTTGAAATTTCTAAATTCCGTACTTTTTCCAGACCCTAATTTCCAGATGTCTTGGTAAAAAAATTCCCACCAGTCTTTATATTTGGGATTTATGAGCCAGTCGTCACAGAATTGACGTCTACCCATTATGAGTTCTGCCAACGATCATACAAGGCATGATGAACAGCTCGCTCACCAACAGTGTGTGGACATCACCTGTCCGTCGAAGCAGCAGTGAAACTAGACGACACCTGGGTGGGGCTTAACCCTGTAGACCACAGGTGTCAAACTGTGGTCCTCGAGGGCCGGTATCCTGCATGTTTTAGATATTTCCCTCTTCCATCACAGCTGGTTCAATTAAAGATTAGCTCATCATCATGCTCTGCAGAAGCCTGATAATGATGTAATGGCTTCCAGGTGTGATGGAAGAGGGAAATATGTTTTAGATGCAACTCGAGGACCGCAGTTGGACACCCCTGCTGTAAAGCCCGAAGCATTAAATCACTGACAGAAAATTCCAGTTCTTTGAAACTGGAGCCTTTATTGGTCCTTCTGAACAACCCCAAAAAAA
>JAPQRP010000025.1:35004561-35020435 GCA_037367295.1 Apogon hyalosoma
ATCTATGTCATTGTACTGACAAAAACAGTGCTTTTATTCATTCCGTGTTTTCTTTTCTGTCTGTTTGAGTCACATGATACACACAGGAGTTAGGACTTAACTACTGTTTTTGATGACTTTTGATGGTCTAATAATTTTCCGCGGCTGTATCTGTCCAAACGAATTTACTTTTAGTTGGACCATTAAAGTGCACAAGAAACTGAAGAAAACAAGGGGTGGTCTAATCATTTTTTCCACGACTGTATAATACGGGATGGTGTTAAAGACGAGACGCAGGGGCGGTGTAGCGTTCCAAACCTATATTAGTCCGTTCTGTCATTCATTGACGGAGTTGTTTGTCCTCCCACTCTGTTCTTCCTCCGTCAACCTCCTCTCCTAATCAACTCTAATCTCTTCCTTCTCTTTCTGTTGAAAACATTCGTGAAAATGTAATGTGCATTTAAACATTGGTAAATCACTGTCATTTTGTACCATTATGATAATTACCATAAACAAACAAGACCATTACGGGTAAGATTTGCATCTTTTAGCGGCCTCTACAACGCATTTAGTACAACATGACACAGCAGTGAGTTCTTCTGAAATGTGCTGTTTCACCAGAATAAGATGTTTTTCTTTTAGCATAAATTGAAGCCAGACGATAAGAGGTTTTGGTAACGACAGATGGTGGAAGGAGTGAAAGCAGAGCGGAGCAACTATTTCCAACATGTTTGTCATCTCAACATGTTTATCTAAAAAGTGTGAAATATTGAGTGCTTTTGAGCTTCCACATCTGCAGAAATATGAAACTGTAATACAAATGTTCGACGGCGCTGCACGACGGGGAATCTTTTACCTTCCCTGTCTTATCATGGGTTGTGTAAAAGAATATGACCTTAAATAACTCTATCAATACATTTTACTAAAATTGGGAGCCTCTTTTACGCTGCGTGAATATGTTATGTGGCCTAGAACTTTAAATACATTTTACTGACTCTGTTTTGTTTATTTATTTATTTATTTATTTTCTTTCCCTAAATGTACCAGAATGCACTGTCTTGACTGTCTTTTTATGCGTGTTTTGCTTGCATTGCCTTTTTTTTCCCTTTTTTTTTTTTTTTTGTGTTTGTTTGTCATGCCCAGTGTCAGTCTCTGTATTATGAACACATTACTTAAAACTCATAAATGTTATATTTGGTAAATGAAAAGTTCTATAAATAAAGTTTAAAAAAAAAAAAATAATAATAATATGTAAGTTTACTCTGTGGGCTGATTCTATTGAACTTCGCTAATAGGGGTTAATCAGTAATAAACATGTCGCTAATGACATTCCCTCAGGAGGTTGTTTTGTGAGTATTAAAAAGTTTCAGCTCATTGGAAACAAAGTCATATTGAAATAAGATGCAAACGTGCAAAGAACATTAGAACTGTACTGTAGCTGTGAATAAAACATAGGTGAGGAAAAATGATCAGTAGAATATTGAACTGAATGACTTCCCAAAATGACCAAAAATGTTTTTTTGTCGGAAAATGCTAAAGATTTGAATGAATAAAAATGCTCTTTTGAGGACAATAGGAACTAAAATCCCAAGAAGATGAAGATTTTATTTATTTTACAATAGCTAAGAGGGGATTTTAGACACAATATATAACACAAAATGAAAAAACACCGTTAACCAGTGTGAAATTATGCAAAACCAATGTAAATTAATTATTGTAAATGTAAAATAAATTAATGTTAATGTAAAAAAATAGAAATATTTGTAATAGTCGGGTAGTTGTCCTGTAACTGTGAATAAAATCAAGGTGAGGAAAAATGATCAATATAATATTAAACTGAATGACATCCCAAAATGACCAAGATGTTTCTTTGTTGGAAAAAGCTAAAGATTTGACTGAATAAAAATGCTCTTTTGAGGACAATAGGAACTAAAATCCCAGGAAAATGAAGATTTTAGTTATTTTACAATAGCTAACAGGCATTTATTTATTTATTTATTTATTCATTTAACCTTTATTTAACCAGGCAAGTGAGTTGAGAACTGATTCTCATTTTCAATAACAACACAATATATTATACAATATTTTGCACACAGTATAATAGAAAATGCTAAAACACTATTAGAATTCGTGAAATTACAAAAAACAATGTAAATTGATTAATATAAACAAAAAAAAAAAAAAGTCAACGACAAAAAAAAAAAAAAAAAACAGTCGGGGCCAAGTTTTGTTATCGTAAAAATAATGTGAAGAAAAAGAAATACATGCGTTTTGAGGGTACAATGAGGAAAGACATGTATTTACAAATAAATCACCTTTAAGTAAAGAATCCATTGGTGCCATCCCAGAACTTTTGGCCATGATTCTATTAATAACAAAAATGTTGCTGAATATTGGAAATTAATACTTATTTTCATGACCTTCATGTCTTTCACTGCAGGAAATGTACATTTTTGCTCTTGACTCCCGAGCTTCGTGGTCCATTTTGAGCCAATAATCGATCGCAGACGAACCACTGGACAACAAACCGAACTCCGAACAACAGCCCAGTTTGGGAGCACAGACAGTAGGAGGGACGAACATCCAGGCAATGAAAACGTAAAAGAATAAAGCGGAAGTTTACCTGTGACGTTCGGAAGCGTCGTCGTCGTCTGCCTCCCGTTTCCTTTTCTGTCCGTTCACTGTGCGACAGAGTCATAAACGGTACTTTTATTTGGCGTGAGAATCACTGGGGCAGCATGACAGACGCTTCCTGGAAGTCTGTTTTTGACGCCAACATCATGCGTCTTGGCAAACTTATATTCACGGGATATTAATTAGAAATCCTTGGCATTGTATCTGCTGATCGCTCCGCTGTGTTCCCCTGCTCTCTGTTTGTTTTCCTTTAAAATAGCTCCATGATATGGCAAGAAAAGATATGATGAGAGGGCTGGAACTGCCACAAAATGATTAAACTGTCCCAGGAAACCAAAAACAATGACTTGAAAGATGTTCAGAGTTGCCGTAGAGCTGAGGAGAAGTGCATCTTTTATTTGTTGTTTCATGCTGGCTCTCCGTCTTCTGCCTGTTTGGACGCAGTTCCATCGCCGTAAGTGGAAACACTTATTTCCAACACGGACCCGAAAGACAAAGACGAACACGAGTAAACACCAAACATTCACTGGAAAAGAAGTGTATTTGTCTCATTTCTAGTCTAAATATCTCCTCGCGCTTAAAATAAGACAGAATCGCCTAAAGAGGAACTTTTCAGTGAGATATAAGAACTGATTTTGACACAATAGATCTGGAAAATCTTAGATAGTTTTCACTTTTTCTTCCATTGGCAGATTTTTTTTTTTTTTTTTTTGCTTAATTCAAGATTTTTTTTTGTTTTTGTTTTGCTTAATTCAAGCAAAAAATCTGCCAATGGAAAAAGAAGTGAAAACTAGCTAAGATTTTCCAGATCTATTGTGTCAAAATCAGTTCTTCTGTCTCACTGAAAAGTTCCTCTTTAGGTGATTTTGTCTTATTTTAAGCGTGATGAGATATTTGGACTAGAAATGAGACAAATACACTTGGTCAGATGTAGATTTTTGCAGCGTTCAACGTAGAACAGAGAGTGTACGCGGCTCTAAATCCCAGAAAGACATCAGCACATTTTAGAGAATTAGAAATAACTGTAATAAAACAGTCGGCTAAAATAACAGGGTTAACGCACCACTATTAAAACCATGATGATTCCACTGATACTGTTTACGCTTATGAAACAGACTATGTGTCCAAAAGTATGTGGACACGTTGAATCCAGGTGTTTCTTTTCTAACAGGGGTCTGGGATACAAAACAATATTGGGATAAATATCATTGCATTGGTTAATTTTGATGTTTCTAAACGATATGGACATACATATTGGGACACGTCATGTCTACAGCTGTAAAAAGTCCTGTTCATGATGTTTTCAGATAAAAACATCAACATTTCCTTAAAGTTTCTTGGCAGATTTTTCTTCATCACTTGTCGCTTTTTCGTTGAGCCTCAAATTACGTGAATAAAACTTGCGCATAAAAATTTGCCTAATGGAAAGACGACAATTTTGCCAAAACTCTTTTTTTTTTTTTTAAGGTTTTGCGCTTGCAAGAGGTAGTTTTTCAGGCGTAGCGCAGTTGGTATATCACGCAAAACTGCAATGGAAAGACCTTTTTTCCGCAAGTAGAGTCACATGAATAAAAAAAAAAAAATGGATGTTGACGGACGTTACAACAAGCGAAGAAGAAGAGTTTTAAGAGAAACATGGTGCGGTATCTGTGGACACACCAGGAAACCAATCATTTTAAAATTTAGTACGAAATAGAGGGGTAATATATAATAATAATAATAATAATGAATATATCTGTAAATTAACATGATATTTACGCTCGTTGCCATGTTTATGGAATGACTTCTCGTCTCATCTGGTGATAAATAAATAAACAAATCATCGTATTTGTGATTTAATGGAAAAACCGACATTTTTTTTAACATTTAGTAAATATCGGTAAAGTTTTGCGCAGATGTCCAAAGGAAAAGCAACTAGTGAAATTATTCACAGTCAGAGCATGAAAAATATTTTATGAGTTTAGAGGTAGAACTTTTAAAATCATAGTCATGGATGACAAAAAAAAACAAAAAACAATGTTGACAGGAATGAAGTCCAAACCATCTCTGAGGCATTTTGGAAGCAAAAAAAATAACAGTTTAAACCAAACTAACCAATGCAATGATATTTAACCCAATATAAAACTATATTCTGACATGAATCGTTATTGTTTCGTATCCCAGACCCCTGTTAGAAAAGAAACACCGGAATAAACGCGTCCACATACTTTTGTCCGTATAGTCGACCTTAAACGTCACTATATGTAGATAGTCGACAAATGTTCCACAAAAGCTTTGACAAACTACGCTTGAAGCAACGTTTTATGAGCAAGAAACAACATTTTGCACCTGCTGTCGGAAAAACCCAAGTGTCCCTGAACACAACCGTAAAGCTGATGATATATACAGTATACGGACAAAAGTATGTGGACACGTTGAGCCCAGGCGTTTCTTTTCTAACAGGGGTCTGGTCTAGTCACACTAGGTTGAATCAGAGCAGTACTATTGGAGTGAACTGTTGAGTTGGACCGGCGTTTCCGGACAGAAAACCCGCTGATTCTGTTTCCGTCGGCGCCGGTGTCGTCAGAGTCGGCCTGAGGGGACGCGTCGGATAAAACCTGCGGTATTATTTGGCCTCAGCTGCGGTTTGTTCCTGCGTTTGACTGTCAAACCGCCGTCCCTCCGTCCTTACTGGTGTCTCCGTTTTCTTGCCCGTTTCTGTCGTTCCGTGTGCACGAGAGGACAAACTGAGGCCTTAGCGGCGCCAGAGCCCCGGAGCTGCTCTGAACTCAACATGGACACTGACTTGGAAACTTATTTTCATCCACAACAACCTCACGCATACATGCAGACGCGCACACACACACACACACACACACACACACATACACACTTGTTTTCTTCACGCTGCCCCAGGGAAGAGTGGAGGCTTTCAAGGCGACTGTGGAGCCTTCAGTCAACCAGAAAAAAGGATTTTTTTTTCCTTTGGCATATCCCAAACTGAGGCCGCTGCTTATGTGTGTGTGTGTGTGTGTGTGTGTGTGCGTGTGCTTGTCAACTGGTATGTGTGAGCATTAACCCATAAAGACCCAGTGTTACTTTTGTGTCACTTCCCAGATGATTTTTTTTCCTCTACATTTACCCTTTCTGAAGTGATTTATCACCGTTTATTGTTATATTTCCCTCTGTGTTTTCATTGTTTCAGTGTAAATCATGTATTTTCCTGTATTTAACCCTTTCGTGCGTAGTGCTCACTACAGCGGACAGCTACTTAACCCAATAACGCCAAGTGTATCGTATTTGATACATGAGTTTTGAAGCCCTCTACATGATCAGTGTGATATTTTTTTGTCTTGAAAAAGCTGATGTATCCCCTTCAACAATATACTGATAACTCAACCTGAATATAATTAGAATTTATGTGGCCTCCCTTGGTGTGATGCGTCATAATTCCTGGGGTGGGGGTGAGAGGGTGGGGGGGTGAGGGTTGTTCAAATGTGGGTTTATGTTTGTTTTCCTTTGTTGTATTTTGGGTTTGTTCACGCTGTTTATTTTTCAAAACGTGGACAGATTGTAATAATGGGTGTTTTTGTGACTTACTCTTGAATAAAAACCTGATGTATATAATTAGATACATACAATACACAGATAATCCACCAGGGGGGAGGAATTCATTCACCAGAGGCCTTTAGTGACGCTACAAGACTGACATTAATGAAGAAGGAGGAAGAACTTTGACCATTTTGTAAAGAAATTACCAATTTGTTAGACATGTTTGTGTCATATTGTGATTTTGTTTGTTCGAAAATAATATTTGAGCACTGAGACCTGATGGATCAAATATGATACAAAACTGGAACTCATACATGGAAATTGATATTTGAAAAAAAAATTATTTTGTTTTTTTTTTTGGTTGCTCAGAAGGACCAATAAAGGCTCCAGTTTCAAAGAACGGGAATGTTCTGTCATTGCTTTAATGGTTCAGGCTCTTACAGGGTTAAAGCTGTTCTCTTGGATGTTTATGGTTTTGTTGTTTTATTTCCATATCATCCAACACAGTGGACACTTATGCATCATTCCATCCACTGTAATTCATACCATTACTGTAACCTTCCTGTTCTTCATAAACCTGATCTGCAGTGACATGTTTGAGTGTAAATCAACTGCTAGTTGTTATTAGACTGTAATTAACAGTTTCCTTAAACAAAAAAGATGTTTCTTTTGCGTACGATTGCCACGAAGTGAGCACTAACCAGTATTAGAGTATGATAAAATGTGAGAAAACATCAGATGAGCTGCATTAAAAATGTTTTTTATTTCATAGTTTTCACACAGTTTATCACTTTCTGACGACGTTTCTTTGCGTCAAGAATTAAACACGTGGTTTCCAGCTGAGTGGATACTTTTGTAACGCCATGAAAAAAAAAATAGGTTCGTTAAAACATTTCAATCACACCGGGCTTGTTTTCACGAGTTTTTATTCCTGTTTAATTCAGAATAAAGGTTAATTCCGCTTTAAGACGACCGTGCAAACGCCTAATTCCAGTTGAAAACGACTATTCGGAATGAAACTTAATTCCGAATAAAGTCACTGGTTTATTCCACTTTTAATTCCGAATTCAATAATTCCTCGGACATGGAAACAGTTTACTCCTCTTTAATGTTGTTCCCGTCATTCTGCGCATGCTCCTTGTCTTGTCCTGTTGCGATGACGCACATATTCCGCGCCGTCTTCGGTTCGCTAACATCCTTCTCTTCTTCGGACGATCAAAATTAATTAGTAAGTTGATTCGGGCGAGCTGCTGCTTCATGATTATTACAAAAATAAATGCAAAAATGCTCACGTAGTATCTGGTCTTCCATGTTGCTAGCTGAAACGAAAAGAAACAGGAACTGGTCGCGATTGTTTTCTTCCGGTAGACATCAAGACGTCACCTCCTCGTTCCGACCAATCAGAACCCTCTCTACTCCCAGCTCTTAAAGCGGAATTCACTTTTTAGTTACTTAGTTTAATTTTATTTCGAGCACATAACATCATCAAATAACAAAGAACCATACAACGTATTCTGACAAAATTTTTCAGCACTCGAAAAGGAGCGGGAAGAAGTATAACGTATAGGCTCCACCCCCTTTTTCCAAACTAATAATTAAATCAATTCCGCTTCCTTTGCTTTGTTAACACACTGTTTTTTTCTGTATATTTTCCAATAACACAAAGCATCCATACAAACCCTTCACATACACGTTTTTTTCTTTATTCACCTCACAGTCAGATTTGCCTAATCAACCGTTTTTAATATAAACTATGATATTTATACGCGCTTTAAATATTTACTACGAATACAGTGTTTAATAGATGCAGAATAAACGTATTTCACATGGAAACTCTTATTCAGCATTAACGTTTCCATGAAAACACGAAGGAAATTGCTTTGATTCCGAATTATTTTATTCAGAATAAATATTTCTGAATTAAAAAACTTCATGAAAACGTAGCCATTGTTTGTTTTTTTTTGTCATGCCTAAAGAGGAATAAAAACACTCAGAAAAAAAAAAATCTTGACTTAAGTTCTTGTAATTCATGCATCAAAGGGTTAATACAAATACACAAATAAATGTACCAAAGACTAATAAAAGTATGTTTACCAAAATATGACCCCGTTAAAGGGTGAAAGAGGCCGGAGAAGAAGCGAAAACACAATAAAGGCTGTTATTAAAGCAGAAAGGCCACATTCAGACTTGATCATTTAGCTCTAATCAGCCGCTGCTCCACCCTGAAGCCAGCGTCGGGTCTGTCGCTTCGGGCTGAATAATTCCATCCGATGCATCATGACAGATAATGTGTTTGTCGGTCCATAAAGTGGCCGTAATGCCGCACACAGACTATGGAGGGCCGGGTGCAGACGGGGGTTCTTTACTAGAATGACAGACGGCCATTAGAAACCAGCACAGAGCTATTTTGTCCTGATAAGACACACATTTAGTCCGGGCTCTTAAGCCTTTGAAAAGTGGAAAACTCTTTGCTGTCCTTGGATGAGAGTACTCACCCTCAGTCATGTCAATTTGTCAATTTTGGCCTTTTCTCTGTCAATGTTTCTTTTTTTCTCTCTCTTTTTATAGTCGTCCATTTAGTGACAAATTGCTTCTTGTATCTCACTCTCTTTTTTTTTTTTTTTTTTTGGTCTTTGTGTGTGTGTGTCCGCAGGGAGATGAGGTACTGACGGTCATTAAAACCAAGGCTCAGTGGCCGGCGTGGCAGCCGCTCAACCTGTAAGTATCGCTCACATTCACAGCCGCCGAAAGGAAAAGACACTTGGGTAACGGATCCGTTTGAGGAGGAGCATTTCAGAAAGGCAGCGACGCTAAATCATTTTTATTCAGCTAATGAACATATGAAGTTTTACATCAATGTGACGACCAACACATGGAGCCACAAATCATCTGTTCATCATGGATTCAACAGGAAGGAGCCTTTTAGAGTAGAGTAGAGTAGAGTAGAGTAGAGTAGGACAGAATAGAATAGAATAGAATAGAATAGAATAGAATAGAATAGAATAGAATAGAATAGAATAGAATAGAATAGAATGGGATAGAATAGAATGGGATAGAGTAGAGTAGAGTAGAGTAGAATGGAATGGAAGGGAATGGGATAGGGTAGGGTAGAATAGAATGGGATACAACTGAATAGAATAGAATAAAATAAAATAAGACAAAATAGAATAGAAAGGAATATGAAAATAACACAAAAGATGCAACAAGATGAAAACTATTTATAAAACATAACAAACAACAGAAATAATGTAAAATATCCAAGAAGATGAAAATGACGCAAAATATATAATATATAAGACAAGAAAACATGGCCTAAAAACAGACTCTGACTTGATTTTCTGGCAGAAAAATCAAGAGAAATGTGAAATGTGGTCATTTTGGCTGTTTATGGTGTATTTAAGTTCATTTCATTAAACTAATTTATTTTAGCCAAAAACATTGGCAACAGATGAGAAACATCTCTTTTTGTGTTAAATGATGATGATTGACAACTGTTTTTTTTCCTCATAATTATACGATCTTTTCTCGTAATAAAACGACGGCAAGTCCTAATTACTAGACGCGCTGTCCAATTTGTATTTTTTTTTTTTCTTTTTTGAACGCGATGCACTCCGGCCACGTTTCATTTGCATGTGGTTTTTAATTGAGGAAAAAGCACTTAAAGTCGAGAAGAAAAAAAAAAAAAAAAAAAAAGAAAAAGTTCCCATTTTTGACAGCCTAAATGAATTCTGAGTTCTAATGAAAACCTGATAGTATTGTGTGGTTTTTAAGCCTCTATTCTTCATTGTTTTATGACGCCTTCATTTGTGCGGCTCTTAAAACCCGGCCTGACTTGTCTGAACAGTCGCAAACCCTGGCATCCTTTGCACTCTTTGGAATTAGTTCAAGAGCAATTAGAAACTTATCACAATTCTAGCCCTCAGCTCTGCTCGGGCATTAACACACACACACACACACACACACTAATGTACTGTATCTTTCACCAAACATCTGTTTAATTACCCCTCCTAGCGTTGTCTGTCATTTGCGATATATTGTGCCACTATTATTTTTACTAATGAGAACATTGGCACACATGCACGCAGACACACACTCTCTCTGTGGCCATGATATATGAGCTCATTTTGCTCCGTTTTCCACGCAAACTTGTTCTGTTACGCTTGTGTTTGCTCTTACATCTTAGTTAAAACAGAACTGAAGTAACAAAATGTTTTGTTTTGGGTTTTTTTGTTTGTTTTTTGGTTTTTTTGCAGCAAATTTCAAATTAAGCCCATTGTTATTTTTCCAGACAGATGATGTTATTATGAGCCATTGTTGGCCGCTAATTGGATATTTTGTAGACGTGTTTATTCAGCAATTACGCGTCCGACAATAGGGTCAGAGGTCACGACATCAGAACGTGCTCTTATTCAAGCAATTAACGAAAAGTTCCAGGGAGTGTTAAGGACGAGTAACGTCTCTGCTGGGGCTGAAACGTGAGGTTTTCTCATCATAAACGGAGTCGACGTTTAATCCATGTGTCTGTCTTTATTTATATATAAATATTAACGGGTGCTTCTCTGAAACTGCTCCTAAAAACAGGACATGAGGCTGAAAATCCAAACCAGATGTAGACGAATGTTATGAAGCAAGTTTGGAAGCACTTTGGGTCTGTTTTAAAAATAAATACTTAATGGAATAAAAAAAAAAAAAAAGAACAAATTTTGCAGATAAAACACATTTTTATACAAAAATCCGCATGTAACACGGTCGAAAGGACACGAAAATTACGCGCTACTATTTTTTAAATATCTCTTTATTCTCTCGCAGGTACATTTTGGGAATTGAACTAATTATGCAAAGCAGAGTGTTTCACAAAAATGGCCGCTGTTGCAAAATAACTTGTGATTTATTTGTTTGAATGGGCAGGTTCTGCATGTAACACCAGTGGACACGATGGGTTACATACAAAACCTGGAATGAGACTGAGATTCATGAAAAACCTGCATCTCTGGATTCGAAAAACCACTAGGATCGACACTTTTAACACAGTGTCTTTATTTAGAGTCAATACAAGACCATTTACAGCTAAGTTTTCAGATCTAATGCACTGACACCTAGGTAGATTTAAGTGTCCATATTTGGGTCCTATTTTTGGACCCAATATTTGATTAAAAATTCAGTAATTATGGGATGGATCAGAGCAAGAGTGTAATATTTTTTTTTGCTTTTATCTGAGTTTATCATTAGGTCCATCCTGGGGGGCAATATGTCTAAATTTACCTTTTATTGTTGGGTCTAAAATGCTGGAAAAGTGTCAGGTACCAAAATGAGCCCAGTTTCACAGAAGCAGCCATAAATATTTATATAAATACCAGATTTAAAATTTTTTCTTTATATTTTTCTTTTTCATTCTTGTGGTTTTTCTACTTGTCTTTTCTCTCCGCAGTTGCTTGTTGTTTGTTGCTGCTGTTAACTGGGGAAATATGGGATAAATAAAGACTTATCTTAACTTATCTTACCTTATCTCTTATCTTATCCTATCTTACTTTACCTTACCTTACCTCTTATCTTATCTTCTTAGTTCTTATCTTAACTTACCTTACCTCTTGTCTTACCTTACCTTAGTTCTTATCTTAACTTAGCTTACCTTACCTCTAATCTTACCTTAACTTACTTTACCTTAGTTCTTATCTTATCTTACCTCTTATCTTACCTTTTTTCTTATCTTATCTTACCTTCGTTCTTATCTTATCTTACCTTATCTTATCTTACCTTAGCTCTTATCTTATCTTACCTTCGTTCTTATCTTATCTTAACTTATCTTACCTTACATCTTATCTTATCTTACCTCTTATCTTACCTTACTTCTTATCTTATCTTACCTTAGTTCTTATCTTAACTTATCTTACCTCTTATCTTACCTTTTTTCCTATCTTATCTTACCATACCTTATCTTATCTTGCCTTTCCTTGCCTTATCTTATCTTATCTTACCTTATCTTACCTTACCTTATCTTACCTTATCTTACCTTACCTTACCTTACCGTACCTTACCTTACCTTATCTTGCCTTATCTATCTGGCTGCCACCAGGCGAGCAGCTCCATCGGCTGAGTTTTCGGTGGATCGGACTCGTCACCTCATGTCCTTCCTCACCATGCTGGGGCCCAGTCCGGACTGGAACGTGGGGCTGTCGGGGGAGGATCTGTGTACGAAGGAGTGTGGGTGGGTCCAGAGGCTGGTTACAGACCTCATCCCCTGGGACGCCGGCACTGACGGCGGCGTCACATACGAGGTAGTATTCCCCAGTTTACCTCGTTACAGCTTTATGTGATATGTTATTAGGAGGATAGATATTAAGACTGAAAAATGATTATTGAAAAACCACTTAAAAACGGTTAAATAGAGAGAAAAATTCATTTGGAGAAAAGTAGCACTGGTTCTTCACGGTTTAAGCAGCACGCTGTAAAAGGATTCAGCCACCTTTATTTTTTTAACATAAACTTTTATTCAACTTTTACTATTTTAGCGAATAAATGACCCCGCTTATGCACATGTAACATTAATAAGAGCGTTGATTATCATACGCAATTAATCCCTCGTTTCTGTCCGCCATGTTGAAACGTTCAAAGGTTATTTTCATCTCGTATATCAACATTTTTTCCATTATTATACTTATTATTATTATTACATTATTATACTATTTACCATAATTCCCATAGCACGTGAAGGCAGCATCAGACACACCCTTGACTTGACACAGAGTCAAAGTCTCTTCAGTTTTTCTTCACATTCGGAGTTGAATGAATGTTCTCATGCATATCCACCACTGTTTGGAGGCTACGGCAATTTATTTATAGTTTACAACCTCATAAATAATCACGAAGCTCATGCCGCTGAGGAAGGGCAGTAAATACCTTTCAGAAAGCTCACTAACATAAAGCCAGACCTGCTGCGCTTCCGCTCGTGTTACTGTTAATATTCCTCCTCTGTTTGACTAAAGTGATACGCAGTCAAGTAACTCGCATTAATATTTATTTATCAAAACCTTTCCCTGTTATCTGACCCACGCTGGCACTCATTACATTTGTATTTCTTACCTGATGCACACGCGTTTAGATTATAAAATGTTAATAGTGAAATGCATTGAGTTCATTGAATGACCGCCCCCTGCAGACAGAGGTGTGGAAACACGTGTCGTCAGCTCATTCGACTTCATCTTACTGTAATACGTTAGGAACAAAATCTGTATTGTGTCATTTAGTTGAGACTTTATGGACATGGTACTAGTTTAGGTCATTGATTTCACCTACAAATTATGGGTTTTTGGTATTTATCCCACACAAGACTTTTTCATTAACGGTTAAAGACCCAGTGCTGCTTTTGTGGCAGTTTTTCTTTATATTTAAGTGATTTATCAGCATTTATTATAATACTATCCTCTGTATTTTGCATTTTTTTCAGTAGCTGCTTTTCCATTGACCCTCAAATTGCGCAAATATAACTTGCGCATAAAGATTTACCTAATGGAAAAACGACAATTTCGCCCAAACTCTCGTTTTTCGATGAAAAGTTTTTTTTTTTGCTGGCAAGAGTTGGTTTTTCGGGCGTAGCAAAATTGGTATATCACGCAAAACTGCAATGGAAAGACCTTTTTGCTGCAACTAGAGTCACACGAATTAAAAAAAAAAAAAACAAACATTAAAAAACGGATGTTGATGGATGTTACAACAAGCGAAGAAGAGTTTTAAAAGAAACATGTTGCGGAAACCGAATCATTTTTTAAATTTGGTACAGGATAGAGGGATAATATTTAATAATAATAAATATATATGTAAATCAACATGATATTTACGTTTGTCACCTTGTTTATGGAATAACTTCTCATGTCATCTCGTGATAATAAATCAACAAATCATCGCATTTGTGAGTTAATGGAAAAACTGACATTACGCACTTCTGTTTTTTCGACCTTTCGTAAATATCGGTAAAGCTTTGCGCAGATGTCCAATGGAAAAGCGACCAGTGAAAATCAGGTATTTAGTGTATTTAATTCACTGATCATGTAGATGTTCATTAAAGCTCAGATTAAAGTTGAAGGTTATTATATTAGAAACAGAGAAAACTGAAGTAAAAGTGACGTTTTCAGAGAAGATATCAATGACAACATAAAACAAGTGTCTGTCATTGATCCAACTCCATGGGTTTAGAAGATGACAGTGTTTCCATGGTAACGACAGAGCCTCTGAACGTCCAAATGGGTCATATCCGATGGCCGTGAAAAGAAGACAAACTGTATTTTACCTGATTTATTTCAACATGTTGACAGGTTTAATGGTTCAGAAGTTATTAAACATGTTAGATCAGTAGATGCTTTTGAACGCCAGTGGTCGTTTGGGTTTTTAATGAGTTAAAAAACAAAAATAGTGAAAAACCCATAAACAAAGAGAACAAAGAAAAAAAAACACGCAGTGGCTGACAACATATTCTCATATCTCCTCTAATGTTCTCTTTGTAGATGTCGTCTTTTCGTCTTATTCAGTACGGTGCATATTTTAAATGAAAAGTTGGTTGGAAACTTGAAACAACAAAGTTGAGTTAACCTGGGAGAACAAAGAGAATCATTTATGTTTGTCACATGTTTTTTTTTCTTTTTTTTTTCAAATCTTTTTTTCTGTCTAACAATCCATGGACGCATGCATTCACACACAATGTCATGCATCGATTATTAAAGGGTTGTTAAAACAGATAGTATAAATGATGCATAGTCAGATCAAACAGAAAAAGTTCCCGACCAGATGGCTGATGGTGCGACAGCGGCTCTTTCAGGTCCTACACGCACCCGAATGCCTCGCAAATAGCGGTGGGCGATTCACGAATGAATCATTCAAAAGAATCGATTCATTTAAGTTGAACGAGTTGAATCGATTTGCGAACGCAGCTGAATTGATTCAGCAGCACTTTGCTAATATTTTGTTTCTTATCATATAAACTAGTCAGAATCACTCATTAAGTCGGAGGTGGAGGTGGGTGATGCACTGCAGCAGGTCGTCTTCACGAGTGGACCGAACCGAGGTAGTGAAGGAAAGAGGGCCGAGTAGAGCCGAGTCACTGAATCGATTCTGAATCGTTCACGAATTGATGTCTATAGAACCGCTGAACGAGATTAGATACCCCTACCGTAGGAAGACAGAACAGAAGCCATACAGTATAAATGAGTATAAATGCATAAATGAGTGCACCCCCTTTGAAAAGAAGTAAGATTTTAATCAATATCTCAAAGAACACAACGACAGTTTCAAAAATCTGGACCAAACTGAGGTTCATAGAACATTTCCCTCACTCAGAACATGATAGTAATGCTGATAGTATAACTTAGGTGACAAAATCTACAGTTTTACTTCAATTAGGTGACGCAGAACTACAGTCCGCTGTCTGTTGGACATCTGTTGGATGAATAACTGCACTCACCTGTGACTGAATTCCTGTTCATTATAATTTTGGAGCTTAAACTCTAGCTTTGCTCCTCAGACTTTCATTGGGGTGTACTCATTTTTGCATCATGGTCTTGAATGAATTTATTAGGAAAATTACTTTTTGTGTGTGCAAATGAACATATCTTTTTTGTAATCAATGGCCCACATATGCGGGAGTATTTAGTTGTATAGTGTCTCATAGAAAATGTTGATTCTCAAAGAAAACTAAAGGTTTTGTGACAAATCTGTTAGGGTGGACTCACTTATGCTGAGC
>JAPQRP010000025.1:35060791-35072000 GCA_037367295.1 Apogon hyalosoma
TGTAACTAGTTATAGATGTAACAAATTAAGCAGGAATTAAAACAGGTTGTAGAAATCCACTGGATTTTTGCCAAAATGAATATAAAAATAGCTTGCAGCACCTGGAGGGTTCAAATTCAAACTGTATGAATTATTAGGGTCCATCCATCCATCCATTGTCTGCCGCTTATCCGGGGCCAGGTCGCGGGGGCAACAGTCTAGGGTCCAAAAACACAAATAAATGAACCAAAGACTAATAAAAATGGGTTTAGATAAATATGAGCCCTTTAAGCTTTCACTTACTTTCCAGCATCGGTTTTTGTCATACAAAAATATCTTGGCCAATATATCCATATTCTGCATACCTACTACTAATGAAGGTTGGTCAAAATAATGTTCAACCCACCTGTTTTATTAAGTGTTTTTTGTTAGAAAAAAGATCCTTATTAAGCAATAGAAAACTGGGACTTCCTCCATCTTGCAGCTTGTGAAGAGCTGTCATGGAGGTTGGTCAACCAGTTAGACTTGCACCTTGCCAAATTGGGGAAATTTGTCACTTTATTACAAGGTCACGATGTAGACGTTCCTCATTAAACATTCAACCCTGGCTTTTTATGAGTGGGAAGGTGTTAACATTTTTGAGTGTTAGTAACTTGTAATGACACGACTTTGAGGTGGTGCTGATATAGGTTTTTAACACCTTTAGTTACGTAGTTGGTTGCATATAATTCACACCAGACCCAGTGCGTGTTGTTGTCACATGCAGAAGAGTTTATCGTGAAGATTTTTGTATTCTACTGCAGAGAAAGGCCACTCTAGACTGGAGCTTAAGAAGAGTGCATTTTTTGTTTGTATTTATTTATTTTGTTTCTTATGCTGGAGCTGAATATGAATCACAGGTTCCTAAAACATAAAACATAAACTATGTTTGATGTTAAGTCTGGTTTTATCGTGGTTCCTACATTTAGACAAAAAAAAAAAAAAAAAAAAAAATAGAAATGTCACCCACATACACACCAAAAGAAATGTGGGCAGTATTCCTCGCTATGCTTCAGCCGCCACGGGGTCCTATCTCAGTGACGGCATCAGGCGGTGTGCGTACCCTATGTGTGTCACAGAAAGTGTTTGTTGTCAGAAGTGCTTCATAGGTCTTTCAATCACAGCGGTCTACTGGGAGAGCTCACAGCACAGGTGTGAGGTGAGGGAAAAATACGCCTGAAGGGAGATTTTCATCTCACACTCCCCATAAACCCATCCAGACTATATATAGAAATATTTATTAATAACATCTGAATAGACAATTTACACAGTCTGTCTTAGTTTCATAGTACATCTCGTGTTTACAATATGATTAGTATCACAACGAAAGAGAGTTAAAAATGACCCACTGAAAAATGATGCATGCATTGTACCTACAAACACAGAAAATTGCCATTTGTGACAGTGTCCAATACATACAAAGACATAAACAAGACTGGTATTAACTGGAATTTTGAAAAAACACTGGCTAATTAAAACAACACAACAGGGTGTGGTCCGAAGTAAAGAAAAAAGCATCATAGTCTCATGACAGCAGGATAGAGCTGTAGTGTTACATTTTCAGGAGACAGACTTCAGAAAGACTTGACCTTAATTGTTTTTTTTTTTTTTTTTTCTTTTTTTTGATGGACGCCTTTTTATTGAGTTCATATTCAATTACACCTTCACTACATCAGAGACTGGTGCATCTGTAATTGAAGTTATTGTTAGTTGCTATAAAAGTTATTCTTTAGATTAAACTAAAGGTAGACCAAATTTACTGAAAAAAAAAAAAACCCTACATAATAGTTTTAATGTTCATTTGCCAGTTTTTTTTTTGTTTTTTTTTTGTATTTTCTTGACCTGACAGACACTGAATATCTCCCTGGGCCTTAAAGTTGCTCGGTATCTGCTATTTTTAATTTGAATAATAACCCCTTTTATTAATGAATGGAAGTAATAAAAAAAAAAAAAACAACACAAACAAAGCACAGATAATTTACCTATCCCTGTCATTGTGGGTACCTCTGAAAAGCATTTTGGCCTATTTTAACTTGCTTCTGTTTCTTCTGTGTTCTCCTTTTTTTTCCCCTTAACCCACAGTTTTATCTCTTAGTTATATTTATTATTCATTTATTTATTTATTCCCAACTGGAGAAGGGAGCTTTTTGTAATAACAAATGATTAAAAACCATTGTCCACATGGTCACAAAAATGTACTTTAACTAGCTAAACCTGGGTTTGACAGAACAATCTTTATCCAATTAGCAATAAAAAAGATGGTCACTACAAAAGTCATTTCCAGCTGTTGCTGCCCCCCCCAAAAAAAAAACAAAAAACAAAACATGAATATTACAGATAATCAGCATAATTTTTAATTAGCAGCACTAGCTAGTCAACATTGTGGGTCATGTCAATTTCACTGTTTCTTTCGTAAGTACAGTCTTCAGCAAATGACCAACAGAAATAATCGTCTCTACCAAAAAAACTTCTAATGTATGGACAAACAGAATTATTGTATTGTCCTTTAACTCGAATGTCAATGAAAATCAGTTCCACTTGAAGATTAACAGTGATTCTGCCATTCTTGCCAGACCAATGTACTAGTTTCACCTCTGACAATGAGCATGCTTGAGTTTTCATTATTTTGACCACACCCTGTTGACAAAGTATGACAACTTTAACATGCAGTAAATCATATACTATATGTTCCCTCTCTCAGCTGCTTTACACATTCTTGTACCAAGTCCTCTTGTTCATCTTTATGAAACTTGGTCTGTGAGTCACTTGTTGAAGTAAAACGTTGACACTAAGAAACTCCCCTAGTGCCCGGCAGCTGCTTCAGTGAGAAGTTCCAGTGCTCAACAGCCAACCGAATGTTGAGTAGAGCTAAAACCAGTTTGACATCAGTTGCCGACATCTCTTCTGTAACAATGACTCCGACTCTTACTGCAAATACTGTACTTTTGATAACTAATAATCCACCATTACAGCCTCACACATTCACCTAAGAGTTAAAGAGTTTGGTCCACACACTGTAATTAAAAAATGCTTGGCCTGTTAGATAATCTCAACAACTTGTTAATGCTGTCAGTAACAACTCAAAATGACAAACGAAAGCACTGTAGTACTTGGAATGTAGTTAAGTGATTTTTGGTTGTGAAGACTCAAGGAAGTAAAAAGTGGGGATTAGCTTTTGCAACAGTCTTAGTACACTTAAGCTCAGATCAACCTAATGACACATCAGTACAAGTAATGGCTTTATGCTGATGGAACTACTGAAGTCGCTTGTTAGGTCTTGCCTTGAACTGCATGTTGCATGTCTCTAGCAATAACTGTAGGTCCAACATCATACAAACCGTCCTCTGTGTGTGGTTGTGTAGTTGTGTATGTGGTCAGGGTGATGGTGGTGTCTTCAGAGAGTTGGTGGATCCTCCTTGGCTTCCAGTCCCTGTCGTCCCCTGTCCGACCCACTGAGTCACAACACAGAGAAAGAAAGGGGGTCGGTTAATGGACTATCAATGGACTGAACAATATAGAAAGATGTTTTATAGATGGGTGCTTCTATGAAACTGGGCTTATTTTGGTACCTGGCAGCTTTTTAGACCCAATAATAAATGAAAAATGTAGACATATTTCCCCCCAGGATGTACCTAATGATGACCTCAGATAAATGCAAAAAAATTATACTCTTGCTCTGAGCCATCCCAAAATTAATGACTTTTTTAGTAAAATATTGGGGCCAAAAATAGGACAACAAATTGGGACATGAAAAGCTTCCAAGGTGAGTGCATTTTAACTGGACCACATGGTAAATGGACTGGACTTATACAGCGCATTTCTTGCACCTTCATGGCTTGAAATGGTCTTATATAGCGCTATAAATAAAGACACTGGGTTAAATGTGTTGATCCTAGTGGTTTTTCTAATCCAGACTTACGGGTTTTTCATGAATCTCAGTCTCATTCCAGGTTTTGTATGGAACCCATCGTGTCCACTCTCGTTACATGCGGAACCCACCAAGTTAAACAAAGAAATCGAGAGTGATTTTACAACAGTGGTCATTTTTGAAACACTCAGCCTCGCATAATTAGTTTGACTCCCAAAATGTACCTGTGAGAGAATAAAGAAATATTTGAAAAAAATAAAATTGTACCGCGTAATTTTCATGTTATATGGATTTTTGTATAGAAATAACATAAAGAAAATAGAAAAATGTGTTTTATCTGAAAAATGGTTTCTCTTTTATCTCAGTAAATATTTATTTTTAAGATAGACCCGAAGTGCTTCCGAACTTGCCTCATAACATTAGTCTGCATCTGGTTTGAATTAGTAGCCCCATGTCCTGTTTAGGACCAGTTTCATAGAAAAACCCATATTGAGGTTGGTCAGAGGTTAACTCAATTGGTCAGATGCCATTGAGTGTTGAAAAGGCTGCATTGTGGATATTGATCGATATGACCAATTGAGGCAATAATCATCACCTTACCATTTCTTCAGAGTAAGCATTGGTATCGAAACCCAGTACTAAATGGGCCCCGGAGCCAAATGACTGACTATCAGTGAGCTGGTGTTTGGCATTTGTTCTCACCACCTGTCTGTAAAACATTTGTCTTTGATGCATTTTTATGATTTTTGATTGAGATATGGCTTTTGGGTTCATGTTTCTAAGGGATGGGTCATGCAGGGACCACGGCCGGTATTCACTGAGATCTACATGGGAACGTGGACTAGTGTGGACACAGAGAAACAAGTCTTTTACATATTCAGGTGGAAATATGAGCATCCAGTCACAAAACCCAGTTCATCCATTCATTCATTTTCTGAACCGTTTAATCCTTTGGAGGGTCATGGGGGCTGTTGGAGCCTATCCCAGCTACCATCCGGCGAAGGCGGGGTACACTCTAGACATGTTGTCAGTTAATTGTAGGGCAGACATATGCAGACCAACAACCATTCACTCTGACATCAAGACTTATGGGCAGTTTTATTCCACAAAGCCCAGTTTTACTCTACAGCTTTTCATCCAGCTATCATAACAAAATCAGAATCTATGATAGAAATTTGATCACAACAATGGTATTAGTTTCCTTCTAAAAATATATTTTTGTTATGTATCAATTACATCTCAAATTTAAAAGCAAACAAACAAAGCAAATAATTATGTTCTCATTTGAAGCGTAATTAATTGATAAGCGGTATCGATAACACTGGTAGTATCGATAAAATCTTAACGATACCCATCAAATTTAACTTTTTTGTTTTATAAAACAGAAAATTAGAGTAAAAATCAAATAACCCGTGTTTTGTTTTTCACTATCCATTTCTGAACAAAGAGTCCAGTGACCAAAAGGTACATGAACCTTAAAAGAATTTTAAAAGTGAGGTTGCTCAATGTTAGTGTTTAACATTTTATTGTCCCTGAAGTGGATCTGTTTTCTGGACTATAACCCCCCCACCCCCATGTTTTTTATTTAATGGTACTCACTTTGCTTATGTTTTAATTTCTTTGACACCACCATGAAGTATAAGCCTGTCACAAAATTTAAATAAACACCAAGTGACTGTGAATATAAAAAGCAGCTGTCTTGAAACTTGAAAGGATTTTTTTTACCACATTACAGTAAATTGTCTAATGCTGGTGTTAGTAAAAAATAACTGACTGGCATCTCACACATGAGATTCATGTCATGAACCATGAAAACTTGACTTAAACCTGACAGACCATCTTTTTCTTAGCTGCTTACTGCTGCTAAAAGTGGCAGGATCTGTCTGAGAAATTAGACACACAGTCCAGGTGTCATGTCATAAGATTCTTTAAAATAACTCGCTGTCAAAGCATCGGTAATTGCACCCACTCAGCATTGATATTGCAGTATAATAAGTCAGTCTGGAGTCATGACCTCAGACTCAGTGTTGGCGGTGTGTTTGTATTTGTGTGGAGCAGTCTGAAGAGAACATTTTGCCACTTTTTTCTCCAAGTGAGGAAATCAAGAATTCACAATTTGCATAATCCAGTTGAAATTTGCTTTGTAAGCCTTGAACATTCATTCATTATTTAAGTGTGTGTCAGACAAGACAGCCTGTAAAAACAAAAGGAATGATCTAAGTTGTCACATTAAAATGTCACTTAATTCAGGCCATCAACTCCTGAATCAACACGCAAGAGCATTTTCCAACAACGCCCACCAAAAATAGTCACCCATTATATTGGCATACAACTGCTTTTATTTGGATCAAACACTCACAAGTACACATGTCTTTTTGTATGGTATTTCATTTGGAAGATTTTAAAAGCTTCAGTGCATTTAGTGACATCTTATTGTCAAGTTTTATACTGCTTCATCCAGTCGTTACAGTTGGTAGCCGGTAAAAATGTTAAAGCATTTCAGCCGATGTTTGTTTTGTCTGTTCTGGACATCAGAAAACAGCAAGTGACAAGAATTGCAACAACTGCAAAAATATGTTGGCACCACATATGATATGTTGATATTAGGGATTCATTCTAAGCTACCATAATGACTCAGATATCCAGCTGATTATGCATTAATGAAAGCATAACTTTCATGCACTGGCTCTTGTAATCGTAGGCATATTCCAAGTGCAATATTTGTTTAGACTTTATGAAGTCACATAATGAGGTTAAATCTGACAAATCAAGGGTTGCCACAAGTATATCGCAATTTTTAACACCTTTTCAGACTCTGGTGCAGAACTGAGCATCTACTACTACTACTACTACTACTGCTACTACTACTACTACTACTACTGCTACTGCAACTACTACTGCTACTGCTACTACTACTACTACTACTACTGCAACAGCTACTGCTACTGCTACTACTACTACTACTACTACTACTACTGCTACTACTACTACTACTACTACTACTACTACTACTCTACTACTACTACTACTGCTACTACTACTACTACTACTACTACTGGTACTTTTGGCTGCTGCCTTTAAGGGTCGCCACAGCAAATCATCTACTTCCATCTGACCCTGCCTCCTGTATCTCCCACCTTCATTTCTTTCTTCACCACATCCATAAATCTCATCTTTGTTCTTACTTTTTACCTCCTGCTTGGTAGATAACATCATCGTCCAATATATTCACCATCCCTCCTCTGCACATGTCCGAACCATCTCAATGTGGACTCTCTCACTTTATCCCCTAAACGTCCAACCTCACCTGTCCTCTGATGTGTCTTTCCTAATATTGTCCATGCTGGACACTCCCAAAGGAAATCTCAACATCTTCAGCTCCTTTCAACTCTTGGACCTAGACTGATTAATGTTCAGTCTGTGGTACTCAGTGTCATTAAGATTTGTCCAAATTTGTAAAAATTAGACTGCAAACAAACAGACTCTGGTAAAACCGTAACCTCTTCGGCAGAGGAAACCAACATCATTTACAGAAGGGTTATATAAGAAATGATTTTAGCAGACGCATTAGGACTTTCACCCACTCTTCATATGCTCAGGCCATAATTATCTCTTTGGAAATTATCCTTATGACTCTGCAACGTTTTACCTGTTGAGAATATAACACCTACACTGCCAACTATAATAGTTGGCAGTGTAGGCGTCATATTCTCAACATGACAAAACTATTCATTATGTCAGTGTAACCCAGTGGTTCCCAACCTTTTTTGGTTCGTGACCCCATTTCAACATCACAAATTTCTGGCGAACCCAGACATTCAAAACAGAGACATTTTTTTGCTAAAATTAATTTGTTTTTGATCATGTAATAGTTTGCTATAATATGTTGCAAATAAACATTAATTTTAGACGACATTTAGGTTTATAATGTATATAATGCACCTTTTTGGTGTCCGCTTCTCTGTTTCTCTTGCAGATGTCTTAGTGGGGCCAGGTGGGCGAAGAAATGTTTCCATTTGCTGTTCGGTCCAGTTTTCTGACTGCAACTGTGTTCGGGCAGGTTGAAGCGTATTAACGCACACAGTCACATGATCAGATCAATCAAGATATGCCCTCTCAGATATTATATCCTACATTTTATTTGAACTGGATTTTTACAAGGAAAAGTGTGTGGTATTTTAATTATAATGAAACATATATTGAATCATTAAAATATATATATTTTTTATTCTTATCAATTACTAGAAATTTCAGGTGAACTCATTTGAAGTCCAGGCGACTTCATGTGGGGTCGTGACCCCAAGGTTGAAAAACACTGGTGTAACGTTTGATTGGGTCAGTTATAGTTGATTAACATGTATGTAAACTCACAGATGTGTGAACTACACACAAGTTACATAACTTTAGAAACCAGCCACAGACAGACAGTGATTAAACACCAAGATTATTTGGAGCCACCAGCCTATTGTACTCCATTTATTATACAGAAAGGTCTTCCTAATAATTTCTCCACCCCCGCTGACATAACCATGATGCACGAAACACTCCATCCATCAGCAGAGCATGGTTATTGATACAAATCTTAATGTCACAGGGAAGCTGTACATTGGCTGTTCTGCCAATGATTAATGATCCCTTGGGCTACAGTGATAAATTATAGATACGACAGACTTTAGTCTATATTGATAAAACGGATTATATCCACAGAGTCCAGATGCTGAGCTTCAAATTAAACCCAGACTGTTTTACTGATGAAGATGTGCTTGTGTTGGTAATAGGTTGATGCCGCAGGGGTTGGAAATCATTTTTCAAACGTTTCAGGTTCTGTTAATTTAACTCTTTCATGCTTATTTGTTTTTTTTAATGATTTTTTTTCCCTGTCAATTGTTCTAGTATGGTGGAACGTGTGGATGGTCTCATCTTTAGCCATAAGTAGGGCTGCATGATTTTGGCCAAAAATAAAATCCCTATTAGAGCTACATGATATATTGTTTGAGCATCGTCATTGCGATGTACATGTGTGCAGTAGTCACATCGCAGATCCTGTGATATTGGAGGCAAATGAACTCAACATGTTCTCATCTAATTTCAAGGGTACCTGACACACACTGAGTGCAGCGATCCACCAATCACATTCATTTTTAATCAGTTCGCCCAAAGCAGACCATGCCCCTGCACATGGAGTGAGTCACTGGTAACAACCAGTGTTTCCGCTGTTAAGGTTTTGCTGTGGCGCAGTGACACATCCTGTCCCCTCAAATGAAAGTTTGCGAAGCTTCAGGAGGTAGGGAGAAGGTAATTGAGCGTTAGGTTTCACTTTCACTTCTGCTGGCAGCATGGTACGCCCCACCTCCTACCCCCATAGTATTATAAGTCGGATGGTAACCGGTCCCCTCCTGCCCCCGAGCTACAGACTGAAACGTATGCGTGCACCCTCCATTTGTCCTGTCATGACCGCACAGGTCACCATGACGATTTATCTTGGTTTAACTAACTCCACGGGTAAAAATCCAGCCCTAAGCTCAAAGTCGGCCTACGAACGCACTAGCCTCGTTTGTGGAGGGTAACCCCTGCTGCATGGTTTTCTGTTGTTCAAGCACTCATTCATGTGACAAAGTGGAGGCAACTGAGCTCTCTGCTTTCTTCATTTCCTTTGCTTTCCACTCAATAGCATCGGAACTGGCTTGAAATGACTCTGGGGAATTCAACAACATTTTGTTGTTGCTGCGCGGTGTGTGTGTGTGTGTGCGTGTGTGTGTGAGTGTGAGTGTTTATAGCTGTGGCTGAAGAGATCATGCTGGTGAATTATTTAAGCTCATAGTCTGTGGTCACAGGGTCAGTGACGTTTTATCCCAACAAAAAACCTGAAATGAATAAGAAACTGTTTCTGAATCTGGTTAAGCATGTATATGTGGGAAGGAAAGACGGAGTCTGAGTCGACGTGTTCCATCTATGCAAAATGAACTGAGATTGCTGTCATTTGAGAACACCGAACCTGTATATATTTGTGTATTTATGTGTGCGTGTGTCAAGTCCAGCAGACCAGAGCCCCTTAAGAGTTACATGTCCTTCTAAAGAAACACAAATAGGCCATTAGTCCTGATCCTAGACCCACTGCTGTAGTCCAGTGCTTCTACTAATGGCCTCAGATAAGAAACTGCTACTAGAGAGTATCTCATAGAGCCTTAGCGTGTGTGTACGTGTCCATACAAATGGCCCTGGAGACAGCAAAGAGCTCTTCTATCTAGCTGCCAGGTATAGTGGGGTCACTGACCTGACTCAGTGTGACAGCCCGCACTTTATTCACTTTTACAGTTTGATGCAGGTCTCAGTAACATGTGTGGTGGTAAAGAGGCAAGAGTCCTGATGTTCGGGTGGCACTTGGTAAAATAACCGAGTTGAAAGAGCTCTAACTGCCTGAACACCCTTTACCTAAACACAACAAACCTCTTTGGACTCCTCTGCTTCCTGTCGCTGCTCTTATTCACTCAGATGAAGTACACACAGCTGAAGTGGGACAGACCATTCACAAGTAGCAACAACTGTGACTCTAGAGAAAACGCTGCTCTAAGAAGAGGCCACTCAAAACATTCACTCAGATGTGGAAATGCTTTAAACGGCAGAAAAAAGACCAACAGTATTGATGATGCACAGTGTGAAAATGAAGAACCACCAGCGTAAAAGATGTGCAGTTTCAATCAGTGAACTGAGTCCCTGCACCTTCCAGTTGTGGTACATGTGGTACATTAATTGCCCTTTTCTACAGTGTTATTTGTGATGTCAACAGTAGGGGGGGCCACTGCCTGAACTAGGCTCCATCGTTGAGGTTGACGTTGGCAAGGTTGAGGTTGGTGTCCCCCGTGTGAACCTCCTCTGTGCTGAAGTGTCGCTCCATTGTATCAGGTAGTGATGCAAAGTCAGAAATGCCTATTTCTTCTAAACTGGCCCTCTTCAGATCCATTTATTTTATTGAGTTTCTCTGCAGAAGTTATTTTGTTTTACTACATAAATGTCATTGCCTGTAGTGTATCCCCAATAGTACAATAAATTAATCATTAAATATATGCATTTTTCATGAAGCATATAAACAATATTTAGCTTTTATTCTTATTGACCCTATCGCAAGAGAAATTCAGGTTCTCAGGAAAATCACCGTTTATCAATTAATCGTTAATCGGTCAACAAGTAATGATTAATAAATTAATCGATAATTTGCGACACGGTGGTGCAGTGGATAGTGTTCGTGCCTCACAGCAAGAAGCTCCTGGGTTCGATTCCAACACCAGTCGATGGGGGTGGGACCTTTCTGTGTGGAGTTTGCAT
>JAPQRP010000025.1:35072100-35091999 GCA_037367295.1 Apogon hyalosoma
GCCCCAAAATATTGCAGTAATATTGATATAAAATTAAGCAGAGGGTTTTAGTGATTAGTCAGATAACAACAAAAAGCCATCACAACACAGCTTCAACCCTACAGAAACCTCAGGGGACACTAGTTGAAGAGCTGAGAAAAACTGAAATTCTAATTGTGGATTGTGAATTTACCCAGATCACCCAGCTTTATCTGAGATTTTATGGTAGAATTTAAGATTTACAGTTCAGAGCTCCTGGATTATATGTATATATGTATTGTCGTTAGAGTGATCTGAAATTCAGTTAGTTGCAAAGTGTGAGCCCCTGTTGTGCAATATATGAACCACAGCAACTTCAGAATAGACCATTACATATATGTCCAGATGTGTCTGTCATCAGTGTAGCAATCTGGAAGTAGAGCTGGGTGAAAAGAAATAAAAAAGAAAAGGGGGAGACACTACAGGGTTTCTGGTAGCACCTCCTTGAGCAAAATATTAACATCAACACACAAAGCTTTGGATTCCAGATGTTCATGTCCACTATCAGGGCATGTTAGAACCGTCCCACAACTGGTACGGTTGCTAGAAATATGTGCTGAATTTATTTTTAATAGGTTCCATGTGAAGCTGCATGGTACAGAAGCAAAACAGATCTGATCAATTTTTACTGCTAATCATACAATACC
This sequence comes from Apogon hyalosoma, assembly GCA_037367295.1. NCBI lineage: Eukaryota > Metazoa > Chordata > Actinopteri > Kurtiformes > Apogonidae > Apogon > Apogon hyalosoma. Next base: position 35,072,766 of record JAPQRP010000025.1, read on the forward strand.
ATATCAATGACAATACTTGATTTTGAGTCAGTAACCTTTATTTAAACCGTCTGTTTATTGGGTTTTTTTCACATATTAAAACAAAGAACATAGTTCCGTTGTTGATCCAAAAGTCAAACAAATAGACAAACAACATGTAGTGGAAACCCCCCCTCCCCTGGCACACATCCCCACCAGATTACAGGAAAGACAAAAATAAATAAATACAAAATAAATACAAAATAGAAGTAAGTAATTCCCACTGTAAATGTTACCAAAAAGATAAAAAAAAAAACAAGAGTCAGTAAACTTTACCACAATAACAATCAGAGTTTGTAAAAGTGTTAGTGTGTAAAAATGTGACAGCGCAACAAGCATCCCTAGAGCTGCTAAACCAACATTTTACTGCCTGCATTGGACAGAGTTCTGCTGTTTTCTATTGCTCTGTCAAGGCAAAAAAAAAAAAAAAAAATCCAAACTAGAAGGAAAGCACAGTAAACATTCATAAAAAAATTAGCAGTCAAGAGCGCTGCCCTCATTTCTTTGTATAAATTGTTTACTGCCACAAAGTTTTACCGAACCCACCACACTCAGCCTTGACTCCATTGTCCACATGAATCTAACATTTAATTCTTCAAAAAGACTCCGTATACTGAAGGCTGTAAGAAATGACCTCACTCTTTTTTTTTTCCGAGGAGAAATAATAAACACAAGAAATGAAAGCGCAGTTCACTCCAATACTGTACTGAGAGCACAAACAGAACACACACAAGGGAATGTTTTAAGAAAAACATTTGTTCAGAGGCAGAATCCTCTTATCATTAATCTGGTTGTAAAGACTCCCTATTTATGTAGAGCATCTACAGTCTGTTCATCTGTCTACAGGGACTGTCTGACAATAACATTAGCCTATGTTTTCATGCATTTCCAAATACACAGTTATTTTTTAACCTCTTTCGTAAAAAGCCTTGCTACTATGGTCACAATTGGGCGAATGAAAAATACAAGTGGTGGAAATATAACTATACAGGTACTGTATAATGCCAAAACTATTGGGACACCTGTCCAAATCCTTGAATTCAGTTATCAAATCACTTCCATGGCCACAGGTATATAAAACCAAGCTACTATGCATGAAGACTGCTTCTACACACGTGTCATTTTTAAGAGCTCAGTGAATTCCAGCGGGATGGGGGAAGGCTAGGCTAGGATAGGCTAGGATAGGCTAGGCTAGGATAGGCTAGGCTAGACTAGGCTAGGCTAGGATAGGTTAGGATAGGATAGGATAGGCTAGGCTAGGCTAGGCTAGGATAGGATAGGATAGGATAGGATAGGATAGGATAGGATAGGATAGGATAGGATAGGCTAGACTAGGATAGGCTAGGATAGGATAGGACGTTGTGCAATAAGTCTGTTCATGAAATTTTGTCGCTATTAAATCGTCCACAGTCAACTGTTCGTGGTATTCCAACAGAGTGGAGGGAACAAGAGTAACTCAGCCACATATCAGTAGGCCATGTGAAATCACAGAGTGGGGTCAGTGCATGCTGAGGTCTACAATGTTCAGTCATCAACTGTCTACATCCAAGCCTTACATCATCAAGTGCAATACAAAGTGATGGATGCAGTGGCGTAAAGCACACCATCACTAGACTCCAGAGCAGTGGACACTGTTCTCTGGAGTGGCGAATCATGCCTCTCTGTCTGCCGATCTAATGCACCAGTGTAGGCTTGGCGGTTGCCAGTAGAATGGTACTTCCTGAATGCACTGCGCCACGTGTGAAGTTTGGTGGAAGGGAGATTATGGTGCGGGGTTGTTTTTCAGGCCCTTTAGTTCCAGTGAAAGGCAGTCTTAATGCTTCAGCAGACCAAGACATTTTGGGCAATTTCATGCTTCATTTTTGGGGGACAGTTTGGAGATTGTTCCTTGCTGTTCTACCATGATTGATTGATTGATTGACGTCTATGTCTGTGTGTCAGGACTTACATGAACAAGACATTAACACATGCGACAGTAATACATAATGTTCCTGCATTAACTAGTGTCAGCATTAATGCTTATTTCATTTTACGGTTTACCGGCTAACCTCAGGTCGTCAATATTAAGTTTTTTATACATTTCACCACTTGGAAGTAAGTGTGATCAAACACAACTGTACGTTCCAACATTTACTATTTACTAGCCAAAATGACATGATGGTGTCTATTATTACACTGTCAATGTAGATGGTGTTTTTAGTAAGTTCCAGTTTCATCCCTTGTTCTTCTCAAACACCACCTTCTTGTTTCAATAAAACACCAGCCATGTTGTGCATATTTAAGTTTGTGAAGTCTACAGTAATATCGTGCTATTCTGGCAATTTTATTTGGAGTCTGTTCTCATGGAATTGTCCAGTAACATAAATGGTACAAGGGCAAGTATGTGAATAATGATGTTCATGATGCAGCAGATTGTGTGTGGTTTAAAAGTATGTCTTCTTATGGCCAAATGGCATGTTCATGTTTCGCTGGTTGACCTGAATCTAATTATGTGTGTGTTCATTTACAAAGCCAGTCTTCAACACCATTAGATGTTACAGTGCCAGGTCCAAAGAAACACGAGATGTGAAGTTATGGAGGAGGACAGAGGCTTTCCATATGTGTGTGTTTCTCTGTGTCCCCAACAGAAGTAGGCTACCTCCCTTGGGATTACTGGGAGGGACCCAGCGCTGGTCCAGTCTCCAGCCTGTGTGCATTAATCATGGCTCCTGGCACAGAACGAGCTCGTAGCCATATGCACTGATCTGTAATATGCACAGTATGTACATACACATTTCTGAATTACAGGCTTGTACAACAACAAATACACTGTGTGATGTATATGTTATATAGTCGGTCAGGAGAACATCCACAAACACCATGTATAGTGAACTTGTTGTCCACCGGATGTAAACAGATGCTCAAAGAGGCAGAGGATTGGACATAAAAAGTAAATTGTTTTTTTACAGTGTTGGCACTTTCCTTAACCTTAGGCCTGCCATGGCAATACTCTTTGGTTTGTGTGAATCCATAGCCTCACTGTAAATTCTCACAGAAGTAATTACTGAAGCTGTAATTAAAGTTCATCCTTTGGAAACCACACATTGCTCTTCTGGCTGAGGAATGTGCTGCATTTGCCCTTCTGACTTCACTGACAAACGGACAGACGGTAATTAATAATTATATTGTACGAATGGACTCACGCTGCTCTTGCTCCATGCTTCTTTCTTTTCAACTGAACATCTAAAGAGGATATGCCTTGTTACACAGCTGGTCTGTCAATTGATGAAAATAATTCACTTAAGATTAAAGATTGCTTGTATATTTTTAATCATCCATTATTAACTATACAGAAATTATACAGAACCAACAAAAGGAAGTGCATTTAAACTCAAATCCTACCAACAAACATCACGTTTTGACCTTTAAACACTGATTCCCTCCATTCCTTTTCAATGAAACCATCAAGACCAGCTAAAGCCTTAGAACCTGAATAGTATTAGCATTAGAGAAGTGAAAACTGGCTTGCATCTTCCCAAAAGCCCTCAAGCAACACTGCCCAATGCTGGTCATAGGTCAAGCATCAAAGCAAGTAAACAAAACGCTAAATCAATTTCTAACCTGCCCTTGACCTCAGATGGCAATTCACAGTTCCTACCAGTGGTGGAAATGTAAACAGAAATAAATATGCAAGGTTCAAGAGCATCCATTATGCCACACCGCTGGCTTACTTTGTGTTCCACTCCACTTAATTTTTTTGTAATCCTGTTCAACTTCTTCATCTTTTCAGAAATCCTAAGCTGGCAACTTGACAGGAAGGGCAGATTTTAATGTTTCACTTTGATGCGTTTGAACCCCGTAGTATACGCTTTTTCATAAAAACTGGTCCAACATTACGTCTGTTGGTTTAGTAATGTTATAATGACCACAAAAATGTAAGTTTCAGGGAAAAACAGCTTCTATAAACCAAAGTGGTCGTATTTAGTGTGACCTCCCTTTGCATTTAACATGTCTTTATCCCTTTTTATTAAAGGGCTCATATGTATCTAAACCCACTTTTCTTAGTCTTTGGATCATTTATTTGTGTATTTGGACCCTAATAGTTCATACAGTTTGAATGTGAACCCTCCAGGTGCTGCAAAGCTCTCTATATATTAATTTTGGCAAAAATCAAGTGGATTTCTACAACTACTTTCAATTCCTTCTTAACTTGTTACATTTTCTAACTAGTTACATGACGGCATTTGCACGTATAAGGTCCTGATTTCTGATGAACACTTCTCCGAGTATAACATAACTGTTTGTCAGCAGCAGTGGTTGGAGTAAAAACTGAAAATAGGTCCAAACTTTAAGCCGATTGCCTAAAATGTTCAGTTGTTGGTTGTATTAACAAACACAAGTGAGTGAATGGGAAAGAAAGCAGTCAACAACCAGGAGGGGGTGGGGCCTGAAGTGGCTCATTTGCATTTAAAGGGACAGCGCTCCAAACCACCTTTCTGGTGTCATTAATCAGAAATAGGGTTGAAGATGGACCTGTGGAGTTGAATGAATGAAGAATTCAGACCCAAGCAGAGCATTTACAGTTTACAGGTAAATGTTTGGAAATGCATAATTCCATTTAAAGAAGCAAAATATCACTCCTTTAAGTCAATATGAGATTTATCACATTTGTTTTCGGAGGTTTTATACCAGGTTTCATTCAACACATGTCAGATGTTTTCAATTGTTTGTGCTGCTTCTTGTCATGAGGTCACGGGTCACACTTAATAGTGACTTTTAGTTTTAATCTCTTCTTCTCTTTCTTCTGTAAGCTGAAGAGTTTTTTGGGGGAAAATGAAGAGCTCAGAGATGCTGTTAACCTGCAGCTCCTGTACAGCCAGTCGATACTATTGACTGTAGTTTGGCTCTCCTGTAATTATAGGGTTGATAAATGGGGTCAGCATGTACATAAGTGCATAAGTGTGTATGTGTGTGTGTGTTTAATTGGGTAAAAAAGCTTCCCTTTCCTAACAATGAAAAATAACACTAGCATAACAAGCACTTGTTCAATTTGCCCTCATTGACTAAGTAAGAGATATGGCTCACTACAGACCTACTTGGTTGGAGGTTCTGGTTTTAAAGGTGACACTCAACCTATAGAGATGTTAAGTCCTGCCCCTTCCAGTTGTGCCTCATTGGATCTTATTTCACAACAAAAAAAATGTATTAATTAGTGGGCAGGGGTAGTAATTTTTTGATCCCATGTGAATCAAGTCATCATTTACACATCATGTTTGTCAGTTTAACAAAATCTTACAAATCCAAAAAGTTTATAGCAAAACAGTTAAAGTATCATAATCGAAAATATGGAAATATAAAGACCACACACCAAAAGTCCTGGAGACGTCAGTGCATCTGTCTCTGCTCAGAGTTTCTTTGTAGCTTCAACATGACCGTACCAGATCATTTATTTAAGTTAGGTCTCATGGGACACAGCGAATACAGGTGGGGCTCTCTATAATTTTTACACATTCAGATTTTGCAGGTACCCAATTACATTGTGGAAAGGGGCCCCAGTTTTAACTGTCACATTCAGTTCTTTTGTACAAAGACAACTCCAGGAAAAGTCATTAAAACATGTATGTTTTCTGTTTTACCAAAGTTTTAATAAGACCATTGATACCATTCTCACATGGCCAATATCTGGTAATTGGTAACTAGCTATTGTATTGAAGGAACACCCAGGATTAGCTGATTCACCGACAGTCAAGTCACCAAGTTAAGGGGAAACAACCTACCAAAATCCCTACACATTAGTAATTAACTCACTGAATGTTATTTATTGAGGTATTTTAAATTTTTCATGGCAGCCAAGGTCAGCCAGCTGTTCATACTTCTAGTATTTATGCATCCATTTACTCATGTTGCCTGTTTTTATGCTAGCTGCCACAAGTTACTGCCAATAATAAGTGCTACTTGACTCACATTTTTATTTGTAACTAGTGCGTTGACCCGTGGGCAACCACAGGTTCTAGATCCTCTGATACAGCCCATTCCTTTACTTCCTTTCTTTTATTGGTAAATTCCACTGGCATTTTCAGCTGAATAGCTTCTCAGCTGGCATGTCTGTTTCTGCACATGAGATTGGACACCATGCCAACATGGCCCAATTGTTTATCTGTTGCTAGGTAACCCACTTCAGTTATGATTCTATGATTCTGGGCATTTATAAGGCTACTGTATTCCAAAATTACTAATATCTCCCAAAATATTGGTCCTATCAACTTGCCGCTTTTGCTAGTCTCTGCCTTGATCAGAAATATATAAGTATGGCAAACTGCAGCAGTCAGCCCTTTCCGGATTTTGTGTGATGCCCAAGACACACAGACAGAGTCCACTTCCCTTTTATAATATAGAAAATTACTTAACTTTATACTCGAACAAAAATAACTCCTCAAACTGTCAACTTAGTATTTAGTAGAGGATCCTTTAGTCTAGCCTGATTCTGCCACGGTTTGTTCATCTATACGACAGTTCAGACCGGGCAGTGATTTATTTACTTCCACTATGTTCAGCCAGGCAGATATACACTACTGTCAATTGGCCCTCATGTAAATGGATCTGGGTGGATCTCGTGCCTAGACTACCCTTTCACTGCATCAAATCAAACTAAATGTTGGGTTATGTAAGAATCAAAAGGGCTTGAGCTCAGTACCTGTCCTGTAAATATCACAGAGTTTGTCGTGAGACCAAACACAATGCATGGTTCAGGAAATAAGGAAATCTGATTGTTCTAAGGCATGAAAGGGAAGGAGATACGAATCCAATTTACCACGGGCATGACTCCTGTCTGTATTACATTACTATGAAATCCTGCTAAGAATAGTTTATTTCACAGTTACATTGACAGTGACTGCAAAAGACTCATTTGAAACACTTGATTATGCACAGAGATGTTGACACACTATCTGACTCAGTTTGACAACTACTGGCAAGAAGACTGAAAAAAATGTATCTTGTCTTTAGCAGTGCATGGTTGTTCTTGCATAGAGTTCCAGTAACTTCACAAACTATTACCAAAGCTGAGTTTCTATAAAATAAATAAATTAGTAGTTGGTACATCAGTTATACTTACCTAATCTCTTAAATTAGGTGCAATGCCCACAATGAAACACTGAAAATAGTTTGTTTAAACATGGCAGGTGAACATCAGTGTGGAACGCTGCAAGTGTGTTCCACTGATTCCTTAGTTCACAAACCCACCCCTCAGGAATTCCTGGGAATCTGAAAAATCCTACCCCCTACTTAGGACTTTTTTTCTGGGAAAGTTTTTTCCCTGTGTAATTTTGGTAGAAACACACAGCTTTCTTCAAAATCCTGTCTAAATGATAAAGCTCCTGTGATGGAAAAGGGCCTTATGTTTTCTTGTGGAAATGAAACAAACACATATTGTATGAAATGTCTAATGTGTTTAAACATATCAATCATAGTGTATTATTGTTATTATGAATTTAAAAAAAAATCTCTCTTTAAGGAGGAAATTGAAAAGTAGTACGAAGATGTATACAGATATGGACTTGGATATTTAAAGATGCAGAAGAGCGATTCTTGTGGCCTCACTGCTCCTCTGGGAGGGAAGGTGCAAGTATTATAATTGGAGAAGATGGACTGTCCACACTCTCTCTTTGCTTTATTGGGGCCCTTTAGAGCAGCGGCCTAATTTCATTGACTGAGAGCAAGTGACCATAATCCTAACCGCAGGCTTTATTGGAGTGCTCATAAGAGGAGTGAGCGTCATTCTACAGTCTGAAAACCTAAGTGTGCTACATGAGTGTGTGAGATAGAAGGATATCACATTATCTGTGGAGAGCCCAAGGGTTTACCTCGGCCAGTGCCTGCACATTTGTGTGTGCATTCCTGCACTTTTGCAAAGGTAATGTGTGGGTTCCACCTTCAAATATTGAGAACCATGTATTATTAGTGCCCAAAGCTGAAAGTCTCCATCTAGGTTTCATCCTTCAGGTTCAGAGCCTCATTTCCAACCATTTCTTTGTGTTTTGACAGCCAGACAAACAACTCATGGGCTGGAAAACTGGTTCCAGACCAGCAAGAACGCCTACACTCAGGGCAGTAGTGTGATGAAGAAGATCAACTAAAATGTGATGGTGGTTCCTGAAACAACAGAGCTAGAAAAGCTTGCCAAAAGGCACAGCCTTCAGAGTAAAGCCAACGTGGAAGTAGCTCTCAGAGACTTCTATCTAAAAACACCTCCCAGAAGACAGTGTGGTATTGTTTGTTTGTTCTGGACCATCTATTACAGTGGTTTTCAACTGGTCTGGCTTCGGAACCTACTATCAGCCCTCAATGATAAGATGCAACCCAAATTGATAGCATTAAACTAAAATATATTTAATAAAAAGATGGTATGTGTTGAACCTGAGATAATACAGAATATGACAATAAGCCAACACAGAAGACAAGTTTATTGATAAACTAAACTGACCATCAGGTGGTGATGCTGACGAGTCAAATATAGCCTTTAACACTAAATTAACCGAAACTAAAATGTGCACCCAGTTAAAAACGAAAAGTGCATTCAGTCCCTTATTCAAGGATTAAACATGTTGAGGTTTTCGTCCTCAGTGTCAGTAAAACCATATCTGATGTGGTCGTAGTCATACCTGAGTTTCACCATGATATGAATGGAAACTTTTGATTCTTCTTTTATGCTGTGACATGTCTGAAGTTAATTAGGATTACAGCGCATTACCGCCATCTACTGTTGGGGAGTGTGAATGGGCAGCTCTATTCTGAATGAAGCACAGGATTGGCTTCTTAACATTACTTTTTGCTCAAAGGCCCGTGACCCACTGAAAACAGGTTTGCGACCCTCGTTTGGGTTCTCAGCCTAGAACTGGCACCAGGGTGTTGATGGTGGAAATGATATCACCATGTCAGAGGTGGATTGTGCTTCTGCAACACGTGTGATGAATCAGCTCCTCACATACCCAGAGCACCATGTACCAGGACAAGAATACGTGTGTGAATATTTACATGGTTTCAGGCCTGCAGAGCTGACGCTGACATCCATGATGAATTAAGTCATTTTGAACAATTTGATTTTGAGAAGTCTCACGGCAATCACAACCTACAGAGAAACAGAGGGCGTGTGTGTGTGTGTGTATGTTGCCTGCATAGACCTGGTCCACTTCATCTTAATCATCATTAGACAGAGGGATCTCATGTTATTGACATCGGAGTGAAGCAAAGATTTTTCAGTGAAACCTTTAGCTTAAGTTGAGGTTAACCCTCTTTACTGTTACATCCACTGAAACATGATGCAGCTAAATGAAAGAAAAAAGAATATGCTAATGTTTTAACAGTTATGAGTCATAACAATAGGAGGATTTCTGTTTATGACCAAACCTGCAACAATCTAAACGAGCTCTATTTAGACTGGATTTATTTTTTTAAGAAATTTGGGTAGGATTTTAATATTACCTACCCTACCTGTGATTTTCATACAGTAGGTATATATCATTTTTACTACTTCCTTCTATAGTTAGTAGTGTAAACGGCCAAATAATTATTTGCTTTAAACAATGGGTTGATTGAAATTCCCCATAAGCATTTTCCCACGGCATTTGAGTCGGCAGGTTCTGCTGATATTGATTTTATTGGTGCTGGTTAATCACTCTATCCCTGTGGTTTTTAAATATGTTTTATTCATAAGTATGGATTGGATTGGACTGACAGTGCTGGTAACATAAGCCAACCCACGTCACATTTCGCTATTAAACACTTCAAACCAGTTATAGGAGCCAGGCAGTCACCTAGCATGAGAAGCTAATGGCAAAATGTTTTGTCAGGGCATTTGCAGCCTTTTGTTATAAAAAAAAAAAAAAAAAAAAGAAATATTGACAAAAGAAAACAATTTTCAGCTTTTTTTTCATTTTCAAGTTTTGATTATATGAAACCTCCTGTCATCCCAGAATGCAGGAGAAACTGTCAATAAGAAAGCATGTCATCCCACGTATTAGACCCGATGTCTCAATGAGGCACCACTCACCCTCACCCCCTAACGACACGTTATTTTCAGACGTGTTAATTGGGCGAAAGGCTTGGCATGTGTTCTCGCAGGAAATAGGGATTGATTCAACAAGTTTGAGCAGATTCTGTTTTGGAAATGCACAGCTATCCAAAGCTAGACTGTGTATGTTTTAGATACTCAAGGCTAAACATTACATTTCCATGACACACGCTGACTTCATGATGAGCCACACCGTTACTGTATGATGCATGAGAAAGGTTTCCAAGGCGTCACCGACATAACCCGTGCCTGAGCTGCAAAGATTCAGGTCATTTAACACAACATATTGAAATATGCCATCTGTTGAATCTGCACATGGAAATTGACCCCAAAGCTTATTCATCTTTATCATTTTCCTTCAGTTCTAAATCTAATGCTACTTCTTTGACCTACAGTATGTGTGCATGGTGCTTTTGACCTATTAACAGGGTTGTTTTGCTGCTACCACTACAAATCAACATGATTTGTGATGAAAGCCAAGGATTGCCAAACGGATTACTAAAACAAGATCAAACTGCTGTATTAAAACTTTAGGCTGTCTGACATTTACTGGAAAATATGAAAAAAGAATGAGTGTCAGAGTTTGATACTGACTTACATTTAGCCATATGCCAAGGCAAGATTTTTTTTAGAAAAAAATATATATATACTCACTTCCTTTTTATTTCACCTTTACATTATTTTACATAGTGTTGGATGCACATTAGGGATGGGAGTTTTTTAATGATTCTGATTCCATTATCGATTTTGCTTATCAAAAAGAAAAAAAAAAAAAGATCTCAAAAAGAACCAGTTCTCAATTCCCATCCCTAATGCATACTACAATTTACCTCTTATTCTGAACATGATAACATTCCCATTCAGATAGGGGTCATGTAAAAAGCATATTTTGTGTAAGTATTTAGAATTCAGAACATTTTTCTAATGAAGCCGTTACGGTTTTTCTTAAAAAAAAAAAAAAGGGTTTTTACTGATTTTTTTGACACAAGACCTCTTGCCTGTCTACAGTCAAATCAGTGCATTGTTCAGTGGCCAAACAGTCTGGAAAGCAGAGGTTGTATAGCAAGAAGAAAAACTGACATTTTTCATATTTGCTTTGAAACATTACGAAAGACCAGGTTTTTGGAGGTGTCAAACTATTGTAATGTTGACCTTTTCAAAATGGTGGTGGCAGAACAATTGAGGTGTTTGTCAAACAGCTACAACACTAGTGGGAAATCTGAGGAAAAAAGAAAGTCAATTACATTCCGACACAGAAGCAAACACCTTAAGGGGTTTTGGGGATTTGTCCATAATTTAACAAGAAAAAGAATATATTAGTACATTGTTAATCTGAATGTGCACAGATACATGTAAATAGGAACATAAGTAGGCATAGCCACATTAACAACTAAATGGGAATATCATCTTTTTTGAAATAAGACAGTATTTGCATGTGAATAACACATTTTGAGAGTTTAAGTTTTCACAATGTCAACCAACAATGAACTCTGGTATTCATGGCCTGCATATCGTAATAAACAAGAAAAAAAAAAAAAAACTACGTATACATAGGATAATTCTGTCAGTGCCCCTTTGACCACGGTGCTGATGAACATCTGGAGTTGGTCCCCTCGCACCTTTAATGGCAGCTAACTGCCCCTAATGCGTTACGTGTTAATGCTAATGCTAGCTGCTGTGTGTATTTGGACGGTTAAACTACAGAGACCAAATCCCCCCATGGGGATAATTAAGTGAATTAACCTTTTACCTTTATTAGCACTCCACCCACTGTGTAATTTCTGTCATTACTTCACTCTCTTTAGTGTGACAGCGTAGACATACCAATATGTACGTGTGTGACTAATGATAAAAGCAATTCCTTGTGTGATTTTAATTTCTCACAGGATCCACACTGGAAGCACCTGATGTCATTTTTACTTCTTTGTTATTTCTCTAAGGAATGACAGTCATTGCAAAATGGAATTTAGCTCTATTAGTTTTTTCTGAAAAAACCAACAATTGACTCATAATAACGACCACTATATTGATTTACAGGACAATGTGGATCTGGGAGAGCTGATGTTCTCGCTGTGTTATCTCCCCACGGCTGGCAGACTCACCATCACCATGATCAAAGCCAGAAATCTCAAAGCCATGGACATCACTGGAGCTTCAGGTGGGCGCTCCCTGACAATGCAGTGCTTCAACAGAGGACGTATGAATGCTCAAATGTTTTATTGTTATCCTCTTGAGAACCAGCAATACATTTCTGTCCTTTGTAGGAGATGAGAGTTTCACAGCTTTACTTAACAAATAGGACCAAGGCTCCTGTAGTCCAACAGCTTATTTAAAGACATTGACATTCATTTGACATTTCAAGGATAGTCAAGGTCAAAAGGTCATGGCACCAAATGAAAGCCCACATGTGACTTCCTATCTATTGCCAATAGCAGTTATATCAATATCTTCAACCGTTTTCAAGTTATAGTACCCCAATGAGGATTTGTAAAATTTAAAAAATTCATAAAAAATTCAAAAATCAATATTTCCTAATTCTTTGAACAAACTTGGTAGACCTGGCCCCAAAGATGTTCCACAACAAATATCAAGTCATTCTGACTGACCATTTCAGACAAGAAGATTCTTGAAAAATTGTTTACAGACAACAAACGGACAACAAACAGACGACAGAAGGATGACAACTGATACTAATAGTTGGATTAAAAACAGGGTTCTTACAGGTTTCTACAATTTAAATTTAAGTCTTTTTAAGACCTTTTTAAGACTACTTAGAACAGAATTTAATGCCCATTTCACAGCCTATATCACGGCCATACTGGCAAATATTTGTGACTCCTAGAATTTAGGAAAACTCATGTTAAGCAAAGTCAAGAATGATCTTTTCTCCAACCAAGCATTATTAAACGTGCACTTCCCATGATTACTTTTTGCTTGCAAGTCATCCTTTAAAGTTCCTAAAGTCAGCTTTCTCAGCTGCACATGTATTGGGCTGTATATTCTGAGAACATTTCTCACCAGGGGCTTCAAAGTTAACGGTAACTGGTTTCTAATTTCAATATAAATTATCAGTGGAACGGGTGGAACTGAGTCGACTAAAGTTACTTTCTTTGCAGGTTGGACATTTCCCAGAAACATTTAAACACAATACAGTAAATAAGGTTATGGAAACATAACTGAAGACCTACCATATCATATTTTAATACATTTTAAAGACTTTAGATTTGTAAATTCAAGACTCTTAAGACTTTTTAAGACCCCATGAGAACCCTGTAAAATAACAAAATATGCTGGAAAGGACATCCCATAAACAAAAATATAAAAAATGTATCTGAAAATTCTATTGCATTACGCTGTTTCCAATCACAACTATTTAATGTAGAAAAAAAAAAAACTTCCTTTCCTGGGTCTGAGGAGGATATAAGTCTGTTTTTTTAAATAACTCTTTTCTATCTCTTCTCCAGATCCATATGTGAAAGTGTCCTTGATGTGTGAGGGTAGGAGGCTGAAGAAGAGGAAGACATCTACCAAGCGAAACACTCTGAACCCCGTGTACAACGAGGCCATTGTGTTTGATGTCCCTCCTGAGAACATAGACCAGATCAGCCTCCTCATAGCCGTCATGGACTACGATCGGTCAGTGAGTTACCCACGCTGTATGTAGGTTTGGTTTTCTACACATTCGTGGTTTTCCTGTGCCGGAACCTAAGTGTACTGTCCGCTGTCCTACAGGGTCGGCCATAATGAAGTGATTGGGGTATGCCGGGTGGGCAGTGAAGCAGAGAACCTGGGCCGAGACCACTGGAGCGAGATGCTGACATATCCACGCAAACCCATTGCACACTGGCATCCACTCATAGAGGTACAGCCTGTAATGTGTTTGCTTTTTTTTTTTTTTTTATTTGCTTGCCTAATATATATCCGACCCAGTGAAAGATGGCTCTGTAATTAAATAGTCAATATTATTAATACTTCTCCTGTCAGTGGTCACAACGTTATGGCTGATCGGTGTCATTACTTCACGAAATGTTCTCATTATTTTGACAATGTTGGTCTTTCAAAACAGTGAGAAACCTCAAAATAATTACTTCATCTGTATTTTGACATTCTAACCCATTACCATGATAACTAAGGACCAGATCCAGAAAAGGATAGCATGGCCTTTGCAGTTGCAAAACAAGTGCAAATTAGACACAAAAAAAAATGTGTGATGCACAAAGCACCCACAAGTATGGAATTCAGTCCACCCTGTGCTCATAAACAGATAGTGACAATGTAATTAACATCCATATAAATGCCATTTGCATGGATGTTAATGAGGGAATATTCATACATCTGGCACACAATCAGCCTCTTTCTATGCAAATAAGCCTTGTTGAAAATAGCATCTAATTCATAAAAGACCAGCACAAATTGCTACACACAGTTCGGTTGGTGCAAGTCCTGCCGGCTGAACAGTAGTGTTAATGTTTGCAAACCCACCTCTGTCACTTGTGCATTTCTGTCTGGCTCCAAATGTTTGAGCTTGTGAGGTTTGAGCGATACTAAATAAATATTTAATGACATACAGCACAAAATCTTAGTATAATATGGGAAGGATCAGGTCTGTATGGATGTTTTCTCAGAGTTTCAGATACTTAATGTAAAAAATGCTCCTGTTGAAGTTCGAAGACACTGTGACACACATCTAGCTGTGACACCAAGAAGGAAATTAGTACAAATGCTTCGGCAAAACCCAAGATTTATTCAGTGACGCATAACATTACTTTAAGAGATAGACATTAATCAAACACCTTCCAGATCTGCCTGAATTACATTAACAGCTCAAGTCAATTTTCATAGAGACTTCAGTAGATAGTGTCATAGATGTGACTATAGAAACATGAACTTTGGTTGATTGAGAAGGGCTCTGTGTGGTCATGTCTGTACTTATTAAAGACACAACATTTAGGAGGTTTGTTGTTTTAATTATGAACCAGTCATGTGTTAAAGTGTTGAGGAAACACCTAAAACACAAGAAATGACGGCAAAACTTTATGAAAGCTGCACAATTCTTGAATTTCCCTCTTATCTATCTATCTATCTATCTATCTATCTATCTATCTATTACAGCTGCACAATATATCGTTTAAGCATCGCCATCGCAATGTACATGTGCGCAATAGTCACATCGTAGGTCCTGCAACGTAGGACGCAAATGAACTCAACGTGTTCTCATCTAATTTCAACCTGGGTACCTGACGAACACTGCGCGCAGCGATCCACCAATCACAATCGTTTTAATCAGTTTGCCGAAGCAGACCACGCCCCTGCACATGGAGTGAGTCGCTGGTAACAACATTGAAAAATGAGCAACGAACAAGAGAAAAAGCCAAAAACAAAGACTTGGTGCCAAAAAGAAAAGCAACGTCAGTTATCTGGAATTATTTTTGGCTACAAGAAGGATGAAACTGAAACACGTGTTCTGTGTCGACAGTGCCTTCCACCTGACGACACAACGAGAGGAAACACAACTCATTTGTTTGACCATTTACGTCGGCACCACACAGCTGTTATATCCTCCTAAGTATTTTTTCATATCGCAATATGTATCACAGAGTTCTATCTATCTATCTATCTATCTAAATTCATGTTTGTAGATCCAGCCCTAAGTCATTCTTTATTTTGGTGATATTTATCACAATGGTTGAAAAGGGCTTCAGTACAACACAAGCATCTACTTGATCCTTACAGTACTAGAAAAAATGTCAGATTTGATATAGCGAAAACAAGTTAATTCAAAAGAGAAATAACCCCCAAAACATATGATTTTATGTCTGAATAAGCTTCTTACCATATTGTGTTTTTGATTTCAAGGTCTGGTCGGAAAAGGAAAAAAAAAGAACCCAACAAAAGTAAAACAATTACATAAGAGCACATGCATAACCCTCCTGTTTACTTGACTTGTTTTGCTGTGATTGCCACAACAGAAGCACCTACCTAACACAGAGACAGAGGAGAGTCGGCTGCATTCACAGAGCTGTTTCTATTTCTGAATTCCCAGCCCACACTCATTAAAAAAACAGAGCACGCTAAAACAGATGCTGGACTGATTCATGTAAATTCATGTTGACTTGTCAACACTAAATCTGCTGGTATTCAGCTAAAGCGGGTCAGAAGATAAAACATTTCCAAACAGAACGCTGTACAGTCAAATGTAAAGCACTAGCATTGTTAGCATCTGCCAGCTCATGTTTTCTTTCTTCTGAAGGGTTTAAAATCCACTCGTGCTGTCTTAGGAAGTTGGCATGTTGAACATTCCTTATGTAATATAGACTAATAGGCTGCTAACTGGAATTAGCCTGTTTGCTATTAGCCTGGGTTGTCATGACCGGTGACGTGAGCGCTCCCCAAACATCATTACTTTTGCCACAGGGGGTCTGCTGATGCTCATTATGAGAACAGATAAAGACCCCAGGAATATTATTCCACCTCTAATGAACATGTCAGAGGTTTTCTTTTGCTTCTCTATTAACATTTATATTGACATCCAGGCCAACTAAAGCGTGAGTGTCTATTCAGATTAATTTACTGGAAAAGGATACTGTACCTGTATTTGTGCCTCTCAAACACTGGACAATGACAGCTGCTCTGGGTATTTATTTACCACAAAAGATTTTACTGTCTCTACAAAACCACCCTAGAGGGGGAAAAAGCCTGCAACATTTTCTTACTAAACCACATGCAAAATGGTCTGTGTCAACAAATCAAATGCGTAGCTACAGTTGTGTATAAATGCTAGTGGATATTTGGCTTGAAATTGTCAAATTAATGTGTTATTCCAAAGTTGAGTATCTCATTATGCCTCTGCAAAATTACAAAAGAAAATAAACATTTATAAATATATAAAACCCAATCCAAAACAGCTCATTAGCTTCTTCAGATCATTTCTCAGACTGTGTAGTACTCTAGCTAGTAGGGCTGCATGATTTTGGCCAAAAATAAAATCCTTGAAAAAATGGATTTTTGGTTTTGGTTTTTAGGTAAAACTACAAAAGACAACAGAAGTCAGCATGTCATTTTCATGTGCAGCCTGCAATAATGCACTGCCCCCTACCTCAAATCTGTGATGGTATCACGAAATCGCTGAAAATTCCGTGATGGGTCCACAGAAGTCACACCAATGTAAGTCAGTGTCAGGCATCAGTCATGCATGCGTGCGTGGACCACGTAAGATGAGCAATCCCCATGCAGTTTTATTTAAATTAGGGAATCAGTGCATGGAACATAGCTTACATTAGTATCACTTCTGTTGGCCCATCACAGAATTTTCCGCAATTCCGTGATGCCACCACAGATTTAAGGTCGTGGTCCACTCTCACAGTTAGGAGGAGGCATTTACAGTAACCTGGAGGCACGCAGCCCGGAGACACGAGAGAAATGAAAACAAAATCATCTTAATTTTAAAAATCCAATTTCAATTTAAAATCAATTAATCGTACACCCCTACGAGCTACTAGCATTAGCTACATCGACACTGGAGCTAAATGTATTAGTAAAGTGTGATAACTACTTAAATAACCTTAGTATAGCTCTGTAGCTTCTACTAATAGTATTCAACTAATAGTGGCAGAAAACAGTTGCATACAGTTACCAAAACCACCACTGATTTAAACCTACATCTATCTATTTCACCTATCTTCTACTTAGCACATGGTGTATTAGCTGATAGTTTACATTATAGCTATCTTAGCTTAACTATGTTTTTATACTGAAAACAGCTACAGTAAAATCATAAATTACCTCCATTTTCTGCATAGTTTGTGTTGTCATTTGTTGAACTAAAGATCCATTTTGAATCGTCCAAACAAGGCCAGAACTGTCACAGTTTAGTCTGAACCATGAACTTCGCAAACATTTACAACAGTAACTATATAGCTTCATAATGAAATTCACCAATGGAGAGAAAATATCATTTCAGCATCAATCTTCATCATTTAATTTTAGAACTGTGGCCAGTGGTGGAAACAAGACAAGACTTCTGTTTTGGTAAAAAAAAACAAAACCAAAAAACAAAAAAAAAAAAAACCCTGCATTATAGTCAATGACAAGAGACAAGTTAGTTTTTGATCCTGCTGGGCTTTTGTCACCATTTACATATATGATGTTTTCCATTTAACCCAAAAGGACCCAGTGTGACATTTGTGATTTTTTTCTCTACATTTAACCATCCTTAAGTGGTTTAACACCATTTATTGTAATATTATCTTCTATATTTTGTGTTTTTTTTCAGTGAAAATCATGTATTTTCCAACATTTAATTTACTAATCATGCAAATGTTCATAAAAGCTCAGAGTAAAGTTGAAGATTATTATATCAAAAGTACAGAAAACTGAAGAAAAAGTGACTTTTTCAGCAAAATCTATCGTTAACTAAACATAAATCCAGTGTGTCCATCCACTGTCAGTGATCCAACTCCATGGGTTTTACTGGTGAATCAATAATGTAGAAGATGATGATGTTTCCACATTCACTACAGAGCCACTAAAGTCCAAATGGGTCATCTCTGATGACCATGAAAAGATGACAAACTGTATTTTACACCAATTATTACATGCTTTGATAGGATTAGTGGATCAACAGGGATTAAACAGTTTATATCACTAGAAGATTTTGGTAGATGGTAGATGTTTGGGTCTTTATGGGCTAAAACATAATTTTAGAGAAAGAAAAATCACAGCTTTTGGTGAAGATAGTAAAAAAAAAGTATGCTTTGTGGTAAACAGCTCATTGTACTACATCTCTCATCACAGATGACACAGATAACCATCACCAAAGGGCTGCTGCTTTGGTGCATTTTATCTCATTTTTCTAGAGTGAGGTGAAAAAATAAAGAGGTGATAATAAGTACAAGTCTGGTCATGTTAAAGCTGCAAAAATGTCTTAAGAGACTCTGAACTAACCATGGAGAGAGACAGTTATAAGGACATTACTTGGGTGACTTCCTGGTGTGTAGTCTTTTTGTTTATATATTTTCATGGTCTGATACTTCAACAGTTTTACCACAAACTGGAACTTTCTTGACTTGTAAATAGGGATGCAAATTCATTCATTCATTCATTCATTTTCTGAACCCACTTTATCCTCACTAGGGTCACGGGGGTTGCTTGGAGCCTATCCCAGCTACA
>JAPQRP010000025.1:35137185-35151301 GCA_037367295.1 Apogon hyalosoma
CGTCACAGATGGACAACAAAAGGAAATATCCAATTAAACAGTTTGATTTAATTATCAATATCAGATACATTTATTTATAATATTTACAACATACAAATAATATTAACATTATATTCAAATGTATTTTGCATACATATATGCATTTATTAATTTGAAACACTGTGTGTTTAGGTGAGGTTGTGCTGAACAAAAATTATACCAAACATGGTAAGGTGAGCAGTCATTTGATGACAAATAAAAAGGCCAAATGAAAAGTATTGAAAAACAGCCAAAATACACTCAGACTCCTGTGGGCTGCACCACAGTCTATTAGTACACTGTCACCAAACTGAACTTTGTTTATTTCTTTGTTATTTACTTATTAACGGTAGGGTAGGAGATCCTGGAAAAACGGTTCGAGAAGCTACATTTGAAACTACACAATTCAAAAGTCCAAACCCCTTTCTTCAGACCTCCCCCCAAAGCCATGCCTTCAGAGAGGGTTCACGAGTGCTGCGCAGCATCAATTCACTAACCTTCGCTAACTTTTCCTCATGGCTCATTTACAGGTAAGAAAATACCCGACATCATAATAAACCGAAATGACAAATATGATTATTGTTTCAAGTTATATTTATCAGTATATTAGATCAGAAGTTGGACTTTTCACTTGTTATTTTGATAGGTCTTCTGCGTAATCTCAGGCTACTAAGAACAGCTGATTGCAGTCAGACTGATGTCGGGCTAGCAGCCTACTAAAGTTTGCTTTGAATGCTGTAATCTGCATTTTACTATTATGTTTTAAGCTATTATAACGTATTACGCTCAGGCAGACCATGTCCACAGGGAACTGCAGCTTTTCCTATCTGACCTTTTTCTTTGTCGTTTTCAAAAAAAAGTGGTCTGTAAACACGGAGTCGTTTCAGGAAATATCCATGTCCCAACAAAACACAGCATTAGCCTGGCAAAAAATTGCTACAGCATTGCTAACACAGCAGTTTGTCCAATTTGTTTCAGCTTCTAATGTGGCTGGATACTTGTTAAAATGACAGCATAATGCCGGAAACCAATGAATACTCTGAAAAAATTATTAAGATATAATGTTATCTTACCTATCAAGTAGAAACAGGGCCACCATGGCATGACTATGCTGCCATTTCTGTTCCTTCACTTGACGCCACCGCTCATATGCTGCACTGATGCTCACTCTGCTCTTGCTCCGCTCTCCTTCAGCCTTTTTCTTGTAAACAAAAAACAAAAAACTGTCTTCACAAATACAGTTTTTTGTTTTCGACCCGTTGTTGGCACCTTTTCTGCCATAATGTCCCTAACGTACAAGTGTCTACCATATTTTAATTTAGTGTGCTAGTTAATGTAGCTAGCCAAGCTCTGCCTTTGGCTTCATTTCCTGTACAAGTGCTCCAAGCCTCTCAGAACATGTGATTTGGGGGAAGAGACAAATGGCAGTTGAGTTTGACAGATTATCACTGTTCAAACATTTCGATGGGCCGATTTAAAATGATTGGATGGTGTTTTTTCAGTCCTGTCCATTCCACAGGTGACTAACATTTTGTGTTTTTGTGTTAGAGCATTTAATTATTTGGTTGCAATTGGGGTGTGATGGGGATTTTAAGCAATATAGTAAAAAATGTTCCAGGAAAACATTTCCTACTCTGCCATTAAAAGCAACTTCTGTCAGTTTTGAGTGTGAACTGAATGAGACCCTGAAGTAACCCACATGTGCAAAAGAGGTCCTGATGTAATTCGTGACTACACAGGCACACACTGTGTTTACAAAAGTAAATACGAAGGCATCTTGTCTCAACGCAGACTTGTGATGTTTGTCAAATTTCAATGGCGTAAAGGTCAGATAAATATGACCTGGCCGTTCAGACTGAACTCACATTGCAAAATATCAGATACGTATCAAATTTAGGACCACATATGAAAGTGGCCTGGGGTCGGATTTGAAAAATTAGTGCTGTTCAAACTGTCTTTACTAGATCAGATACAGGTCACAAATGGGCAAAAAAATTGGATTTGGGCCACATTTGCCCGCAGTCTGAACAGAGTCTAAGTACATTTTGTAATAACTGACTGTATGAACACACAAATACTAAATGTACAATGTGAACTGCATACAGATAACACACCACTTTTAATTGATGTGTTACCTGTACGCGTTATTAGCAATTAGCAGTTAGCATGATTAGCAGTTAGGTTTAGGGTTAGGGGTTAGGGTTAATGGCGTTGAATAACACGCGAAAGGATGAAAATGTGTATGTATAGGACGCCAGATCCTGTAAGAACTGCTGCTGCATCCAGTGCAATTTCATGAGATTTGCCGGAAATGTAAATGCATGATGTGAATAACTCAGGAAAGCCCAAGACTGGTTTGTAGTTGGAGTCTCCTCTGTCCAACTTGTTTTGGGTTTTGTTCCATCAGAAAGCCTCCAACCAGCTAACATATGTGAATTCACAGTTCATGGAGTTTCCCAGAATCTAACAAAAGGGTTTTATTAAATGACCTCTGAAGGAACACGAATCAGTCCAGGATTATGACATGAGCCCGGGAGAGAGATTAGGAGAAATAACTCCACTCTTAGAGGAGAAAAAAGGGGGAATGATGGAGTGGTTGTGAGCTGTTCAGTCCTTTCCAGAGAAGAAGAAGAAGTAGGACATCAGTGTTGAGTGATGAGAATAACAACAGTGGGCAGACAGCAAGTGTAGATCTCTGCTGTGGAACATACGTGACCGCCGACTCCATTTTTCAGCCGCTGCCGCCGCAGGAGTGTTTGATCTAGCTCTATTTCTTTAAGTCAACAGTCGTGTGTGTGTGTACGGGACGAATGGACGGACGGACGCGCCGACTCGTCCTCCCCCGCCTGAGGTAGAGCGGGAAGTAGGGAGGCAGGGGAGGGAGGCTCTTATATTAATGGCTGTGGTTAACCCGAGGGGGTCAAACCCATTGGAACTGTTGATGGATCTGGTCTGCAGGAGCGCTCTCTGAATCTGTATCGTACACACAATAATAACGCACACACCCGTCCACATGTGCACAGGCGTGGTGTACGACCATCCGTCACCGGTGGAGGAGGAGGAGGAGGAGGAGGAGGGAATCCGACATGATGGAGGAGGAAGACGAGCACATTGGAGCTTCAGTCACAGAGATCAGAGGCATTTGTCAACAGTTACAACTTATTTTAGATATTTAATATTATTATAAATGCTCAACTTCTGGCTTTAGTTTTCCTTTATTTATCACTTAGTGCAGAAACATGCTTCTCTATTGAACTCTCTTTATGTATTCTGTGTCAGTTAAGAGCCCAGTGTTGGTGAAGCTGCTTCAAAAGCACAACTTACAACGACTTCACACTGAAAGAATGTGGACAACAGCAAAGCTCAAATCAGGAGTCATGTAGTTCAGTTAAAGGAGCAAGTGCTGCCATATCTGCAAACTTATTTGTCTACATTTTTAAAAATGATCACATATATATAATAAAAGGCAAGTGGCCTCTGTGTGTGTGTGTGTGTGTGTGTGTGTGTGTGTGTGTCCAGAGCTTCACTGCAAAAATCTAAATCTTACCAAATGTATTTGTCTCATTTCTAGTCCAAATATCTCATCACACTTAAAATTAGACAGAATCACTTACAGAGGAACTTTTCAGTGAGATACAAGAACAGATTTATAGACAATAGATCTGGAAAATCTGATTTCAAGAAATCTGACCAAGATAATTTACACTTGTTCTTGAATTAAGCAAAAAAAATCTGCCAATGGAACAAGTGGCAAAGTTGATCCTTGTACATTCCAGCGTGTGCATGGACATTGTGTACGCCACATTTTCATACATACTGCTCATAAGTTTACATACCCCAGCAGAATTTGTGATTTTTTGGCCATTTTTCAGAGTACATGAATGATAATACAAAAACTGTTCTTTCACTGATGGTTAGTGGTTTGATGAATCCATTTAAAATCAAACTAATGTGTTTGCTCTTTTTAAATCATAATGACAAAAGAAATTATCAAAATGACCCTGATCATAAGTTTACATACCCTAGTTCTTCATCCTCTGTATTGGCCCCGCCCCTTTAACATCACTGACAGATGGAAGACTTGTGGTGGTTGTGAATGAAGCATGTTATTTTCTCAGATGATAAAGCTTCCTATTCTTCTTGGCAAAAAGCCTCCAGTTCCTTTAAGTTCTTGGGCTGTCCTCCATGAACTGCGCATTTGAGATCTCTCCAAAGTGGATCCATGATCCTGAGGTCAGCAGACTCACATGGACACTCCTTCACCTGCACTTTTTTCTGCTGTTCTTGGCCTTATGTTTTGGGTTGTTTTCATGTTGAAACATCCAAGACCGTCCCATGCGCAGCCTCTGGGCTGATGAGTGCAGGTTTTCCTCCAGTATTTTCTGATAACATGCTGCATTCATTTTACCATCAATTTTGAACAAGTTCCCTATGCCTTTTTAGCTCACATATGCCCAAAACATCAGCGATCCACCGCTGTGTTTCACAGTAGGAATGGTGTTTCTTTCATCATAGGCCTTATTGACTCATCTCCAAATGTACCGTTTATGGTTGTGGCCAAAAAGTTCAATTTTGGTCTCATCACTCCAAATAACCTTGTTCCAGAAGTTTGGAGGCTTGTCTCTGTGCTGTTTGGCATAGTGTCAGCGGCTGCTTTGTGGCACTGGTGTAGTAAAGGCTTTCTTCTGGCGACTCGACCATGCAGCCCATTTTTATTCAAGTGCCTCTTTATTGTGCATCTTGAAACAGTCACACCACTTTTTTTCAGAGACTCTTAAATGTCAGCTGAAGTTATTTGTGGGTTTTTCTTTGCATCCCAAACACTTTTCCTGGCAGTTGTGTCTGAAATCTTTGTTGGTCTACCTGACCGTGGCTTGGTTTCAACAGAATCCCTCATTTTCCACTTCACTGTTAGCGTTTGAACACTGCCGATTGGTATTCTCAACTCCTTGGATATCTTTATATATCCTCTTCCTGCTCAGTTACCTTTTCCCGCAGATGCTTTGATAATTCTTTTGCTTTTTCCATCACTCAGGATTCAAAAATGTCACACTGGAAGGAACATGCAGGGGTCTGTCAGGAACCCAGAAACTCACTGACTTTTATATACACACATTAAATACAAGCAAACAGATCCCAGGCAAGGATGGATACCTTTAATAACCATTTAAACTCATATTTGTTAACTTGTATATGTTATGTTCATATGTTATCAGGCCAAAACCTCCAGGGTATGTAAACTTTTGATCAGTGTCATTTGGATAGTTTCTGTAGTCAAAATGGTGTAAGAAAAAAAAAAAACAACAGACATGTTTGTTTGAGAAAAAAATGATTCACCCAACCACTAACCATCAGTGACATAAAAGTTTTTGTATTATCATTCATATTCTCTGAAAAATGGCCAAAAAAAATCACAAATTGTGCAAGGGTATGTAAACTTATGAGCACAACTGTATGTACATGAGGCTGCAGATGTTTATTTGTATAAGTCTATCAATTCCAGTTTTTCATGCATGACCTGGAAACCGTTTGAAACGATTGAGTTTGTGTTCCGCTTCTTCTGGTTTACATGTCAACAATGGCTGAGACGACATCAAAGTGTCACTGCTGTGTGCTCCAACGGAAATCCAATAAACAAAGGTTAAACATATTTAAGTTTTCATGGTTTCCCTTCAGATTTAATTGAGAAGGAGAAGTTGGTCATTGCAATTCATCAATACGAGGGGCCAAACTTCAGAATCTGATCGGGAAGTATGTTCATGTGTAGCCAGCATTTCTGGGAAGAGGATTACCAGGAGAACGTCAGCGGTATTATGAAGGCAATCAAGAGGTTAAAGGTAGGGGAAACACCATCGTGATTTTCTTGGAATAACTGGAGGGCGTCTCATTGAGCATAGTTACCCCGCCCCCCGAAGGGGAGGGGAGGTATTGTTTTTGGTTTGTTTTTTTTGTCTGTTTGTCAGCAACTTTACGCAAAAACTACTGGACCAATTTCCATGAAATTTTCAAGAAAGGTGGGAGGTGGTCCAGAATAGATCCCATTAAATTTTGGTGAATGTAGGTCAAAAGTCAAGGTCACCAAAAATGTGTTTTCTCAATGATAAGAGATAGGACAAATCAGGTAAAATGTTTGCAAGGGGCGGGGTTTGTTGTGCCTGGCACCACTTGTTTCTTATGTTGTGTGAAAATCCTAAATTGAGTCTTCTAGAAGCTGCAATGTGAACGCCGCTCAGATCGCAACTTTTCATCAAGAAAACAACATTTGACTCATTGAACAAAAATAGAACAAGAGAACTTGACATTTCCATATTAAACTGACCTTAACAATAACATGATGACCACATCACTCATTTACTGCAAGAGAAGGAGCTGGCCTTCAGTTAGGTCTTTGTGTAGCTTCCATTTTTGCTGTAAATATAAGGAAAGCCTTACGACGGGTAATTCCACATCCACAAGGAAACAAACATGATTGGAAAGTGGAGCATCTGACACAGGTTCCAACCATAATGGAATAAAACCCACTGGGTTCCCCCCACACTGATCTGTGAGCACAAAAGGATGAGGTCAGGGAGGACAGAAGAAGGAGGAGGAGGAGGAGGAAAGAAGAAGAAGAAGAACAAGAAGGAGGAGGAGGAAAGAAGAAGAAGAAAAAGAACAAGAAGGAGGAGGAGGAAAGAAGAAGGAAAGAAGAAATAGAAAAAGAAGAAAAAGTTGGAGGATATGGAGAAGAAGAAAAAAGAGGAAGAGGAAGAAAAAGAGGAGGAAACATCAACTGTTGAACATTTACTTGTATTTCATCCAACAATTCGACCCTGATTGAAGTTAATGATGATAAAAAGACTCATCTTGATTTAGCTATTTATACATTTTCAAAGAGAAAAAAAACTCAGTTAATTGAATTCATGTAATATATATCACTAAGCTTTGACAAACCAGGTGTAAGAGCCAAATTGATATTGCTTACAATAGTTTAGTAATGTTCCTTTAAAAAAGTTGAACTGCTCCTTTAATCGTGCTGCTTAGCTCAGACCAGGTTAAGCAGCCTAAGGAGCAAGACAGTTTTTTGACAATACGACTAGTTCAGCCAAGAGTGAATCTTGTAATTTTGTTTTTTTTTTGTTTTTTTTTTCTGTTTTTTAAGTAAAGTTCTTTCTTGAACAAAGTTACTACCTCGGAGGATTCATTTCACGTCAAGCTTATTGCCAAAAAGACTGCGTAATAGTAGTGGTAATGTGGAGTATGGCATGGACGAAAGATAGCCGCTACACCAGGGGTGTCCAAATCCGGTCTTCGAGGGCTGGTATCCTGCATGTTTCAGATATTTCCCTCCTCCATCACACCTGGAAGACATTGCATCGTTATCAGGCTTCTACAGATTATGATGATGAGCTGATCTTTAATTGAACCAAGTGTGCTGGAAGAGGGAAACATCTAAAACATGCAGGATACCAGCCCTTGAGGACTGGATTTGGGCACCCCTGGTATAGGCTGACCTTATAGAATCAGATTATTGCTGGTCTACTTATGTCACCATTAAATACAGAGTCTCGTCCTTTTGACATTTCATTATCCTTGTACCGAAGTCATCCACCATATGGACAAAAGTCTGTGGACACACTGAATTCAGGTGTTCCTTTTCTAACAGGGGTCTGGGATACAAAACATTAAGGACTAATGTCAGAATATAGTTTTATATTGGGATAAATATCATTGATTATTAATATTGATGTTTAATCCTCATGAACAGAACATCTTACAGCTGTAGACATGGTGTGTCCACATATTTATGTCCATATAGTTTAGAAACATCAATATTTCACTACAGTTTAATGGTAGCTTTTTCTTCCTCAGTGAGATGTGATAAAAGTAGATGGTTAGTTAGGGTTAGTTATGGAAGAAAATTGTTATTTACAGTCAGAGCAGGAAAAAATATTATAGAAATTTAGAGGAAGAACATTTAAAACCATAGACATGGATTTAAAAAAAAATTGTTGCAATGTGTTGGTGACTGTGTTGAAATATGGATGAGTGACTAAATGTACATGTTTCATAATTGCTGGTAAATTTGGGACTGTGTTGTTTTCAGTAAGTATGGAAAGGTTTGAAGGGGTAGGATTAGATAAGTTTATACTTCTTCCTACTCCTTTTTGCTCATGTTACCATTTTGTTTTGTTCTCATTCTCTTGATTATCACTTATTTGCATTTCTGTTTTTAAATTGTCATTTACATGATTGAATTAAAGGTATCAATCAAACATGTCCAAACCATATCTGAGGCATTTTGGAAACAAAGATAACAGTTTACACCAAACTAGCCAGTGCTATGATATTGTGTGCGTTAATCCCAAATGAAAGGAGAACCTCACAAAATGTTCCAAGTTCTCCATTATCTGACAAGTGGGTATGACTTTATTCTTATAAATGATGGTATTTTTCCCTCCTGTTTTTAAATTACAACATTATTCTCATAATATTATGGTTTAATTCTTGTAAAATTGTGATTTTTTTTGTATTCCTCTTTATTATGATAAAATGATGGGTTTTATCTCGATATTTTCTGACTTTATTCTTGTAGTGACAAGTGTTTTTATCTTCTTATGTGGCCCTAACACACCATCATATTATATTCTGACAGTCATTATTGTTTTTATCCCAGACTCCTGTTAGAAAAGAAACACCTGGATTCAACGTGTCCACATACTTTTGTCCATATACTGTATGACTTCATTAATTTTGCTATGAGGCTAATGACACGCCAGTTAAATGTGTATAAAATGTTGAGGACTATATTCTATATTTTGCTGCATCTGTTCCATTTGTCATAGATGATTTGTTAGATTTTAAACACCGTACCGTCTTCTTATCTGGGTCTGGGTCGTGGGGGCAGCAGCCTCAGCAGAGGAGCCCAGACAGCCCCCTCCCCAGCCACTTCCACCAGCTATTCTGGAGGATCCTGAGGCGTTCCCAGGCCACACCACAGATAGAATCCCTCCAGCGTGTCCTGGGTCGGCCCCAGGTCTCCTCCAGGATGGACATGCCCAAAACACCTCCCCAGGGAGGTGTTCGGGAGGCATCCTCACTAGGTGCCTGAACCACCTCAACTGGTTCCTCTGGATGTGAAGGAGCAGTGGTTCTACTTCGAGTCCCTCCCAGATGTCTGAGCTCCTCCCCCTATCTCTAAGGCTGAGCCCGCCCACCCTGCGAAGGAAACTCATTTTGGCCGCTTGTACTTATGACCTCATTGTTTTGGTCATTACCCAAAGCTCATGACCATAGGTGAGGGTCAGAACGTAGATCGACCAGTAAATTGAAAGCTTCCCCTATCGGCTTAGCTTCCTCTGCACCACAACGGACCGGTTTAGTGTCTGCATCACCACAGACACCACCCCAATCCATCTGCCGACCTC
The DNA here is from genome assembly GCA_037367295.1 of Apogon hyalosoma. Classification (NCBI taxonomy): domain Eukaryota; kingdom Metazoa; phylum Chordata; class Actinopteri; order Kurtiformes; family Apogonidae; genus Apogon; species Apogon hyalosoma. The sequence continues at coordinate 35,146,611 of JAPQRP010000025.1, forward strand.
CCGCTCCATCCTACCCTCACTGGTGAATAAGATCCTGAGATACTTGAACTCCTCCGCCTGAGGCAGGACTTCCCCCTCGGCCTGGAGTGGGCACTCTACCCTTTTTCAGCTGAGGACCATGGCCTCAGATTTTAAACACATTAAATGTAATTAAATCATGAAATTAGAATTACTGTCATTGAAACAGGCATCAAATGACATTCACACTGAAAAAAAAAAATTTCATTGGATCAATATAATTTTATCTTGGTACCCAAATTCCATCTAAACAAATCATGTAAATCCAATCTGTTTTAATCATATTATTTGAACAAAGGATATTTGAGTGGGTGTAACATGATTTTAACATTGTCATTCAATTAATCTCTCTGCATTCAATAAATAAGTTTAATCTTTTTTAGTCTTATTAAATGAAATCTAGTTTAGTGTACATTGGTCTAAAATGTTAGTTACACAAAATTCCACTTTGTTTAATGAACTACTACAGGTTTAGTCTCTTTTGCTTATGTCAGTCTTGTTGAATGAACTACATCCATCTTGTTAGTATAATTAGTGCTTTCTTTGATGCTGGTACAAACACTCAATCATAAAATTATTAAAACAACACATTATCAATGTTGCATTTTTATTCAATATTTTGTATGAACACACAGCTGCTGTATTCTACATTTACAGCTGCCCTTTAACCTCATACCAAACATGGTTTGAATTACACATTAACATGACCCACATGTCTGGTTCTTAGATCCTTAGAGATTCTCAACCCTTCCCTTCAGTCATGGTTCCTTACTTAACAAAAAAAAAAAAAAAAAGATGGTTCCTTCTTTAAGTTTTCCAGATCCATCAGGCTCCACAGGTGTGTTTAAGCTCTTACACCAATGTGGTTAAAGGCGTAATCAGCCAGAACACCAGTTCTTAAAGCGGCCATTTTGAAACATCATGAGTCAATGTGGTCTTGCTCATTCTGGTGCAGGAATCCTAATTAAGTGTTTGGCTTGATTATTCACTAACAGATCTAGATTACATCTATGCTTTAATCCTAGGGTTAGGATGAAAGTTAAGGTTAGATCTGAGCTGGACCACATGATGCCCATAAGCCCAAGACTTCGGGTTAGGGGACGGGTAGGGTAAGGGCTAGACTAAATGAACCTTCTGCTCTGGAGGGGTATTGCAGATGGGATTCCTACATAAACCCATTAGGTTGTGTTGATATAAAGGAATCTTGTAGGTTTAAGGATTTTGTATGTGATGTTAAAACTAAATGACTTAAAAATGTTTACTCACTAAGCATAAATTTATAGACCAGAACCTACATGTTTAACTTGTGTTGTTAAAACAGACGCCCATGTTACTTTTTTGAGTGCATTTATTATGTTTTCACCACATAAATTTCTAGCACATTTTAAAAACCTACCTCCACTGTTTGCGTCGTGTATCTGTGATGCCAAACGGTGGTGGACTAAAACGGATTACAGAGCTTTGCTGCAAAGCACAACGACACGTTAGTGCGTCCGGTCAGTCAGTCTGTGCACCGGTCATGTTCAGTCCTGAGCTGGAACGAGAGAAAGAGCAAAGACGCCAGGAAACGAAGCTTATTCACAGTGTTTGGAGACAGCGTAGTGGTTCAGGACCCCCCCTTCTGGACCCACATAGACCCAAACTGGAACTCCCTCCAGTCCAGCCTTTAGCGTTTCCATGTTTGACCTCATTTTGTCCGAGTCAAGTCGAAACGCTGCCGAAACAAAAATAAAACCAGTTCCCAGTTTCCAGGAGTCTGGTCTGAGGAAAACCGGCCCGAAGGTTTGGACCACAAAAACTCAGTCAGTTTCGTGAAGGTCTCCACAACTCGGGTTGATGAAACTTTATCTTTGTCTTCAACCCTTAAAGACCCAAAACCTATTTTTGTCATAATTTTCAAATATTTTTTTGTCTTTCCCAAGTAATTATCATCATTTATTATAATATTATCTGCTGTAGTTGCATTTTTCAGTGTAAATCAGGTATTTTCCTATATTTAATTCACTGACCATGTAGATGTTCATTAAAAATCAGATTAAATCTAAAAAATGAGAGAAAAGGTGTCTTTTTCAGCCCAATCTCATGCACTGAACATAAACCCAGTGTGTCCATCCACTGTCACTGATCCAACTCCATGGGTTTTACTGATGAATCAATGTTGGAGAAGATGACGGTGTTTCCACGGTAACTACAGAGCCTCTGAACATCCAAATGGGTCATATCTGATGACCATGAAAAGATGAAGAACTGCATTTACACCAATTATTGACATGGATTGATAGGATTAGTGGATGAACAGGTATTAAACAGTTTAGATCAGTAGATGGATTAGGTTAAAGGTGGAGGTTAGGGTCTTTAGGGGTTAATGATGGGAATGTGCTTCAGATCAGAAACACAGCTGATCATCTGTCACATTGATATGGTTTAAATGAGTTAAGAGAGCAGATCAATCACATGACAAACTCCTGTGTTTACTCAACCTCCTCCTCCAAACCTCCATGTTCTATACAGGAAAAACCTCCATTTAGTCAGAATCCAAACGGTAACAAAAGACAAACAAGGAAATGCAAATGTGCATTAACGTTTAGTTTTGTTGCCTGTAAAACAAAGGTGGTGAGACTGTTGAGTAGAGCTGCAACAATTAACTGATCAATCAATTAATCGATTAATCAACTCAAATTGAATGAAAAAAAATATCTGATCACAATTTTCTTGAATCTAAACATTGTTTCCTTAATTTTGCTGCAGTTAAACATAAGTTCCACTGTTAAGAGATGAGGACTTTTCTCATTTGGATCCATCACTTCCTCCTCTAAACTTTGAAGCTTTAACACAAACATTCTAAATCTGAGTGTGTGTTTGTTTCAGTTGGATGTTAGTTCATGTTCAGTCGGTCTAAGTTAGTCAGTTGGATCCAGATGTGTTTCAGACTGAGCTGACAGGTTGGTTATAGATGACATTGGACTGGTTTGTTGTTGTTTATATCTATAGATATTTTTATATATACTTTTATACGATCTTTGTTGTTGTTATTTCTATATAAATATTTTTTCTATATCCTTTTCCTTTTATACTTTTTGTGGTTGTTGTTTCAGCTGGTTCTGGAACAAAGGACGTATTGTAGTTACTGTAGTAATCATATAATGGAGGTAAAAGGAGGACAGAGCATCAGGACATGTCTAAGGTTTTTCCTGCAGAGAAGGTGGAGATGATCTGAAGTTGCAGGGGTTTGATTCAAAGAGCAGGTTCATAAGGCGGAGACGGCTTTTCCCTCCCAGCAGCAGCAGATACCTGTACGAGAGCGGTTAAAAGTCTTTAAAGCCACTGCAGATGCAGCTCAGTCTGGACAAGGAAGCTAGTCTAAATATGATTCAGACTCGTTCAAGTCCCAGGTCGGACCGTGATCACATGGCCCAGGAGATGTTGGCTGTGTGCTCCTTGGCCTTCATGCGGAGCACAGCGATGCTGGACGAACGCCTCTCGAACTCGGGTTTGGTCTCGAAGGCGTGGTGCCCGTTGGCGGCCGGTGTAAGGAGGGAGTCAGCGCCAAAGAAGTTGTTGAGGGAGACGTGGCTGAACTGGTTCTGCTGGTTGGGGAAACTCATGTAGCCATGGTCGGCGGCACTGGCGGCCGAGCGGGGGGAGTGGGAGTAGGAAGTGACACAAGGCGGCGACCCGCGGGGTAGCATGCACGAGGACACCATGGAGCTGCCGGGTGCCGGCCCCGCCCACAGGTTATTGGGAATCTGTGGAGTTGAAAGAAAACAGGTTGGATTTATTAATTTAGTACCGACTTTCACAAACATGTGGGAATGGTTTAATGGATTTAACCCTTAAAGACCCAAACGTCCACCACCGACCAGAACCATCTACTGATGTAACGGTTTAACACCTGTTGGTCCAATAAACTGATCAATACAAGGAAAATAAAGGGTGTGAAATACAGTTTGTCATCTTTTCATGAAATAGTAACAGATCCACCAGTGAAACCCATGGAGCTGGATGAACGACACTAGTCCCTCTCATTTTTCGATGAAAAGTTGTTGCGCTGGCAAGAGTTGTAGTAAAATTGGTATATCGAAATTGGTACGCAATGGAAAGACTTTATTGCGCAACTGGAGTCACATGAACAAAAAAAGACAGATGTTGATGGATGTTACAACAACAGAAGAAGGATAGTTCTAATGTTGGATATGTGTGGACACACCAGGAAACCCAGTCATTTTTTAATTTAGTACAATTCCACAGTTCCTCTGTGAAATTTTCAACTATCACCTCCCAAAAACGCCTCATTCATAGCCACTCCCAGGTGTAAGGGTCCACTGTCTGAATAAGACGCCCACGATGCCCTTGAAGTCTAATTATGAGCAGTGGGAGAAATATGAATATAGCTGTAAATCAACATGATATTTATGTTCATCGACAGGTTTATGGAATGACTTCTCATGACGGCTTACAATAATAAATAAACAAATCATCACATTTGTGATTTTAATGGAAAAACCGACATTATTACACACTTCTGTATTTTAGACATTTTGTAAACATTGGTACAGTTTTGCGCAGATGTCCAATGGAAAAGTGACTAGTGTCTCCCCCATCTATCTATCTATCTATCTATCTATCTATCTATCTATCTATCTATCTATCTATCTATCTATCTATCTATCTAT
>JAPQRP010000025.1:35227663-35243846 GCA_037367295.1 Apogon hyalosoma
TGATGTCAAGCAGGGGGCCGCAAAATATCATCTCGCGGGCCGCAATTGGCCCCCGGGCCGCGAGTTTGAGACCCCTGCCTTAGATGAAGAAAACCTCTGTGGTCCATGGTGCTTCATTTGACCATCACTAATGTCCTCTAGAGGGCGACATTTCACAACCTGCAATTAAGACCTTTTTTCCTCAGTGTCTGGAAATCTGTGGACTTTTGTCAAATATTATACTATCACACTATTCTGATCATTTATAGTCACATATAAATATTAGATGACCGGCTCTGTTTGATATCTGAACCGTATTTAATCGTCTGTTTGTGTAACTGTGTCTTCTGCTTCAGCTTTTCGTCGCCGTATTCCTTGGAGGTTATTTCCAGGGTAACTATGGTAACGGGTTGGTGTGGCTGTGCCTGCTGCTCGGGCCTCCTCTAGCGGTGACCACCTACTTCCACGACCACTATGTCAGCTGTCACCATCCGTCACCATCATCACCGTCATCGTCATCATCACCTGGACACGTTTTCCTGCAGCTGCGTTGATCATGAGGGTTCAACATGTTTCCTCTTGGACGCTTTCAATTAAACAGACTCATTATTGATCGTTATTCCACAGGATTAAAGGACCTGTGATATAGAATGAAACGTTCATGCAATAAATCACTGCTTTACTCTGGGTTTGTTGTTGTTGTTGTTGTTGTTGTTTTAACCACAGGTTTGTCAAACATAATTGAAAATCACCTCAGTCACATTATTTTTCAGTATGAAACAGGTCTTTGAGTCCCCAGATTATAACCCTGTAGGCGCTAGGCATGATGGGTAATCCCTTCACCTCTGCTTCTCACCCTGATTTTATCCATCTTTTTCATCCATTCATTTTTACCATTGTTTAGACTCATTTTTACCAACTTTTACTGTTTAAACCATCTCTTAGTGTGTTTTTTTTAATTATTTTTTACTTTATTTTATTCACATTTTAGTTTAGTTTTACTGTCGTTTTACTTGATTTACAAACGTCTAGTCTGTTTAAACCGTCTTAGTTTGGTTTTACTAGACTTTAGTTTAATCATCTTTAAGTCTAGTTTAATCATCAAATAGTTTGGTTTTACAATATTTCAGACTTCTGTTACCAAATGTTAGTCTGTTTTAAGCATCTTTTAGTTCAGTTTTAGTATCTTTTCCACAGGTTTTACCGACTTTTACTCTGTTTAAACCATCTCTTAGTTTGGTTTTATCTTTTTGTTTATTTTATCCACACTTTATTTTAATTTAACTTTACCAACTTCTAGGAAAGGCAAGGCAAAGTTTATTTGTATAGTACAATTCATACACAGGGCAATTCACAGTGCTTTACAAAAATGGAAAAGAGACAAGTTAAAATCTTGGGGCAGCTGTGGTTCAGTTGGTAGAGCGGGTCGTCCAATGACTAAAGGGTCGGTGGTTCGAGTCCTGGCTCCAACTATCTACAAGTCGAAGTGACCTTGGGCAAGATACTGAACCTTATATTGCTCCCAGTAGGTCTGGCAGCGCCCTGCATGGCAGCTGCCGCCTACTGGTGTATGAGTGTGTCTGTGAATGGGTGAATGTGAGGCTTTGTAAAGCGCTTTGAGCACCATGAAGGTGGAAAAGCACTGTAGAAGTGCAGTCCATTTACCGTTTGTTTGTGAAAGTGAGTGCGAGAGCATTAACTGTTTGTGTGATAGTGGAATTATTGGAGAGTGAGGAAAAGCCACCTAAAAGAGCCAGGTCTTATGTGTGGGGGCACTTTGATCTTATAACCCCCAAAAAGGTCAAGTGTCTGATCTGTGCTCAAGAGCTGGCCTTTAGTAACAGCACCTCTTCAATGCTGAGGTTCAGCCAGATTTAGGGCGGGAGTATGTCCTTATCTTCACAAGCTTGCTAAACAGTATTTACATATGCCGGCAACTTCAGTGCCATGTGAAAGGGTCTTCTCCAAACCCGGAGAAGTCATCAATAAGAAGAGGAACAGACTAAAACCAAACACAGCAGAAATGATCTTATTTTTAAATAAAAATCTTTGAAACAAATTCCCTTCCCAGTGTCACAAGCATTTCATCCAACTACTGTCACCACAGTCCCTAGTTGTACAAGCATTTCACTTTTTTTTATTTTGTAAATATATTGTTGTATTTTTGTCACTCTTTCAAAAACATCTATCTAAAACATACAGTATTATATGATGGCACAATCACACAAGTATATTATTATTTTCTATAAAAGAAAAGAATCACGCATTTTCATTTGCACATCTTGTAGATCCTTTATTGCTCCACAAACCCCACAGTGTTAGTGTTTCACCTTTGGCCTTTGGTTCGTGTGGATGCAGTGCATCAGTTTGTCCAGTAGATGGCACTACGGTGAACTGGATCACATGCTTCCAAACACTGAACCATTTCAACACAATTGCTTCAGTGGTTCAGAAAGCTTCGGTTTCTCCATCACTAACTCGAGGTCTGGCCACATCAGTGCACAGACAGTCCCAGTGTGTGGGGACAGCAGGGCTCTGAAGTGGGCCACAGTTCCTCTGTGTGGGACACCCTCAGGCCCCTTGGCCATTTCCTTCAAATCGGGTGGTAAGAACTCCGAGCTTGTGCTTCCTCTCCTCCCTGAACTCGGACACTTGTCTTGTGAGTATCCCCGTAGCTGCTTTCTCTGCTTTCTCCTCGTCTGTGCACTGGTGGAATAGCCTCATGAAGGAAGCTAGCTCAGATAGCCTCCAACTGTGTGTGTGCGTGCGTGGCGACGGCGCTAGCTTGCTAACAGTCTTGTAATCTTCGTTTTTCAGCCGATGATTTATCATATTCGTATACTGCCTTGAAATCTCCCGAATACTGGTTGAATCCCTTTATCTTAACGTGACTGCCGTGTGTCTGTGTCACACAGGCTTCATATATTCCTGGACTTTTTCAGTGTATAGTGTAGACTGGACATTACGTCGTTACATTCGATTTGCCGCAATGAATTGTGGGTGTTGGAGATTTGATGCCATTTTGTCAATTTTTCTGTTATTCCGGTTACTGTGTTCGGTGAATTTAGGTTTTTTGTGTTCGTCACGGCCTCCTGAAGTGGATTTTTCCATAAAAAAATTGAGGAAAACCGTAAGTGAAACCTGTAGCCGGATAGACTACTATAAATATCTTTGGAACGCATTCTTCCTATTGCCCTGGGATAGGCATCAGTATGTCGGAGTGCTGGTTCGGCTCGGCCAAACTGACCGTAGATCAGCGGGTCTAACACGGCTTTGGGCATTCGTGCAGTGGAGGCCCTGCTGGCCGCCTCTGTCAGCGTCATGAGGGCTGACATTGGTGAAGCCGGCGTGGCGGAAACTGAGGCCAAATTTGGAGCTGGGGCTGTGGGAGGCAGCCCGGCTTCCTCCAGTGCATTCATACCCGCACTGATTACTAGGCCAATTGACCATTCCGTCCAAAGTGCTTAGAGAGCTGGGGCTGTGCAGTAGATAGAGGCAGCCGAGTTCGCCCGAGTCCGAACCAGTATGTGAGACATCAGGATCCCTGGGGCCCAAACATTTTTGGTATATGTGTGTATATGTGTATATATATGTGTGTTTGCTATGCTTGATTCATTTGAATGTGGATTTTTAGTGTCTACAAATGGAGCTTTGAACCGCATAAACAGGCTTCCCTTATGGGAAGAAGACAGAGGAGCAGCAGGCAGACGCTGGTCGGAGCTGGATCAAGACAAGGGGTCCGCTTGTTTTCCTCATCTGGGCTTTCCAAGTGGACTTGTACTGCTGTAAGTCTGTGGGACCCATAAGGGCATCATCAGTGACTGGATTTGTCCGGTTCAGTTCAGTCACAGACTGTGGTGGTGAAGAAGACGCCTAGCTGCTGTCGTAGGTGAGTGTTTGGGCTCAGTGACAGAATACAATATGCTTGAAATTCACTGGACTTGAACCAAATAGATCATATACTTCTGAAGATAGAAGTGAATGAACTTGTGAAGCCAAACCTGGGTTTGCCAGCAGGGTTTGTGCAGGTCATCCAAAAGCATTCAGTCACTCAATAGAACTGGTGCCATTTCAGGCCTTAAATGGCATTAAAAAGCACTACATTCCACATCCAGAGGCATTAAAAATGAAATACACTTAATGGATAAAAGGCATTGTTATTCACGACTTCTTTGGATGATATAAACATGTCCGAATTTGGGTGGGAAGTATAGTGTGATGACTGACAGGCCGAGCCCTTGAATAGACTATTTGTTTGTGGCCGATACACCACCGTCACAACAGCGGATGTTTGGAGTGAAACGTGCTGGGAGCGTGTTGATGCTGTGGCCAAAGAGCGGAGGGAATATGAACAAATATGGGACAAAAAGGACAGAAAAACCATCAGTATTTGTTCAGATGTAGCCATTGTATTACGACAACTGGAGAAGTGCAGTCGGACACAGGCATTAAATGTGTTGACAGTGGTATTATAAAGGCCATTAAAAGCATTCAGCTGCAGTTGCTGATGACCTGCACAAAGCCTGGACAAATGTTGGATTCATTTGAAAACAAAGCAGTAAATCTCAATCTAATGTAACATGACGGGCTAAAAAATGACAGTTTTCAGTACGAAGCTGAAAAAAAAAAGGGGTCACTTTCTCCACTTCCTGTGTTGGGTCTTTGTCCTTTGAAAGGTGCTCTGTAAATCCTGTTCTGCGTCCTTGTGTGTCTGTGTCTTTGATGGTGGGCGGGCACACACAGGAGGTCAGCGGCGGGTCCACCGTGGTAGATCCTGTGCTCGGACTCGGACTCAGTGACCACATCCTCCCACTGAACCGGATCAGCGCTCGCACATACCTGGTTCAGTTCCTCGGCCCGCTGGACAAATGGATCCACAACCTCAGGCTTGGGTAAGGACAATGGGAAGGAATGGGGATTTATCGATTTACAGTTTCCGTTTTGCCACTGAGGGGGGGGGTCTCACTGAAATGTAACTTATCCAACAGATTTTGGTAGGGATTTAGAAGTACGTTGATATGGCGAGAATAATGTCAATTAACTTCAATGATGTTTTTGTGGTTAAAAAAAAAAGGCAAAATAAGCCTGGTAACGGATCAAAAAAAAAATCTGTTTTTTTTTTTTTTACTTACACCAGTGGCTAAAAGACTGTTTAGTTTGAAGAAAACAAACACATGAATTTAAAGTGACAACTGTAATATATACAACATCGATAACACAAGACACAAGTCAGATGGAGTACCTCGATGTTGTTCTATCATACATTGTCAAAAAAGGATGATAGTTTGTGCATTCTGCTAGAAGTGAAATCTGACTGATCATGTCCTCAGGAGGGTTAGAGTTAGTTTGAGTTAGTGTTAAAGTTAGGGTTAGTGTTAGATTTACAGTTAGAGTTAGTCCATAAATAGTTGTGAAGGGATAAATCCAAATGGAGTCAGGCTGTCGGTCCGGTACCGCTGGGCCGGCCCCTAGAATTCTGTTGCATCTGCAAGTTATGGATTGTTCATTTCAAAGCAGCTCCAGCTCTGGTCTAATAGACTGAAAACATGTACAAAGAAAAATCTTTCATCCCCTCCACAATAGCTGCTCTGAATAACACAAAATAGACTGCACTGTGTTTTGAGTGGTTTTAGTCATTTGATGAGTTTTGATTAATTTGAATCCATTGTATTGCACTTTGGAGTGTGTTGGGGTGTTTTGAATGCCTGAGTTTGGTTTTTAGGTTTTGTCTTACAGCCGTGACAAAAGAGGAATTTCTGTTTTTATTTGGAACAGACAATCAAGTTCTCTATCTAAATATTTGGACTGTATACACTCCTGTAGAGGAGTATCTGAATATCTGTGACATTTTGGTCAAGAGGAAAGTGTTGAACAGAACTGTATCACATTTGTGGGATGACATTTTAGTGGTAAACGTGTGAGTTGTCATGTGAGTTTATATAGAGTGATCCTGATTCACACCCAGAGCTTTACTGGGAGCTGAATGTGGGTTGGTTTGTCATAGTGGTCAGACTCCAAAACCCATGAATTGTGCGTCTTCTGTCCACAGCGCACCTTTGGTTTCTTGGAGGTCTGATGGCGGACTACTGCTCCAGCTTGTTTTGGGAGAAGAAACCATGCCTGGACCTGAAATGTTCCTGTAATCAGAGGCTGTACGGATGGAACGCTTTGACTCTTTTTGGACAACAGAGCTCATTCATCAATCTTGTGTACGCACAGATTGGATCTTGAGCATTTTCGATGTGATGTTGAACGAGGATCGTCAATATATGTATAGAAAATGTATGGATTTCTTCTTGTCATGGATGTGTTTTGTGCCAAATGTCAGGTGCATCTTGAGTCTTTCTTTCTGTCTTTCTTTCAGACGGTGCAGGACTCCTTTAGGACCGAACCTTTGGCACATGTTCCCATTCAACACACTCACACTTTGGTGCTGCTCAGAGTGTTTGCACACAGTTTAGCTGGAAGTCTACTTTGGTTTTACTTGCACCTAACTACAGAAAAAACCCTCGCATCACCTGTCTGTTTTATCATAGCCCCGCCCACCCTCCTTTCATCTGTCTGAGATTTTTATCCCACTGATTTCTTGGACACTATTTGCCCCATTGTTTTGTCAAAATTCACATGAGTGCATCTCTCCCTATTTATTTATTTATACACATTTCTCAAAAGTTTTAGATCAGATTGAAAGTTCAGGCTCCAAATGAATCCCTGGGCGGACGGGGGATCAGTGAAGGAGGGGCAAAGTGTTGTGTGACGGGGTCGGGGTAAGCTGCGCTTACTTGATCACTTGTGCTAAAGACATTTGGACCACGGTCATTGTAAGTACTGGTTTCCATTGACCAAATAAAAATGGTCTTTCAAACAGTTGTTGTTTTGACTTGTTTTCTTTGTATGTGTGTGTGTGTGTTTTGTATCTTTGGACCGTGACATGATGCTTCAGCCACGCTGTCTTGTTTTTCAGCAGGAACCTCAGCTCTGCTGACCTGGTGAGTTGTGTCAATATGCTGAGCTAAAGTTTTATGAATTGTATGTCTTTAACGTGCTCAGGTTTATTGGAGCAGGAGCTTTACTGTGTGGAACATGAACACCCATATCTCTGATGTTTGGGGCTCCCAACATACATTTTGTGATAAAGCTACAAGGTCCATAAACAAATACAAACAGAAGAAAAGCTGCATTACCATTTACATTGGGATGTTAGACAACAGCTTTTTCATTTGCATATTTCAAATGCAATCCCTTCTTACAATGCCATATAAATCTGATCTTTTATTTATTTGCTCTTCTGAATCTGTAGAATAACTGCAAAACTGTTGATGTGATTGGGTACTTGTCTCATATTGTCCTTGTGTAAAGGGATGAAATTCAAGTCTGCACATTATGTCAGAGAGGACGAGCTAATCTACAAAAATGAGCCACAAGGTAGTGATGTTATGCTCAAAGCAGACGCTCAACTCCGTGGCGAGGTTTCACACAGAAGTATTGTGACAAGATGTTTGGAAGCTTCGCTTCACCAGGCGAAAAATCACTTGATTTGTCAAATGAAGCTTCATTACGTCACATGCGTATCGGTGACGTGTCACTCCAGTTTTGAATGAAGGGCGGGTTGTCAAACTGCAAATGCTTATAAGTGGGAACAATCCCTCAGATGGTTGTAGGTTTTTGAGAGGAGGAGTTTTGCTTGTATTACATAGTTTCAGTGATTTTGAGCAAGGGAGAGTGAGGTTTAAGATAAGATTAGTAGAACATTAGATGAACTTGCATTGGCACATAGTTATTCACACACTATACATTGATTTATGTACCTGCATACATGCATATACACATACATACTAGGAATACATGCACACAAACATTACTTAGTTTGTGTGTTCGTTCATTTCCATCCATCTAATCTGTTGAAGTTGATTTCATTTGGGTTTACTAGGCTTTAGTTTAGTTTAACCATCTAATAGTTTGGGTTTTACAGTATTTTAACAGTGGACAGTCTTTATGAGTCCTTTGGGTTTCATGATGTGAGTCAGATTCAGAGATGATAAGGTCTCTGCAGCTGTACCAACATGTGGTTAAAAGGACTAATTTGCATACGTTTACTGTAAGTATTTGTGGAAATGGTCCAGTCAGGAAATGTACACAGTGACTGTTCATCACATGATTCACTCAGTCAGAAGAATGAGCAGCTTTATCAGGAAAGCCTTAAGTGAACCAGACTGTTTCCTTTGCAGAGGTTTTTCCAAGAAACTTTACAGTATCCACTAACTGCTTTTTGTTGTAAAAGACTAAAACTTTTTCCAAACTGCTTTAAAAGTCCCACATGTCCATTAAAAGTAATTATCCTGTGGCTGATACTTCATACTGTACCATGTCTCCTTTCCACCTTCCACTGACATGAAACTGACATTGTTCTATTCCTGCACCAAATTGAGGCATTTGGAGAGTCACTGAAGTCTGTCATAAATAAACACACTGTGAACTAGAGCTGCTCAACACACACAGCTGTTATTAATACAGACAAATGTCAGTCTCATCCATATGGAATGAATAATATGATTGTAATTAAAGGAATCTCAATGTGTGACAAAGAAAATGCTGTGCCCTCCTCCATATCAATCCTCTGCACTAATAAAAAACAAATAAACAAGAAAACATTACTTCCATTGATTATTGATGTAGAAAAGAATCAGCCTTGAGAAGTCTGAACATTTTTAATGTAGTCTTATTTAGAATGAATGTATAGCATCGCTTTTTTTTCTTTAAAGTTTGATACTCTAAACTGGTAATCATGTATTAGCATCTGAAAAATATTCTATTGTCTTAACATATGTTTAAGTTTGTTCAGTCATTTATTTCTGCTTGTTGCTTTCTGTTTTATTTATTTATTTTTTAATGTTAACTGATACTGGCTATCATGTTTATCACCCATAATGCTTTGTGCACTGAAAAAAATTATTAAAAAAAAAAAAAAAAAATCATTCCAGATCACGTGGTATTTTCACTGAGGCGGAAATGAAAGTTCACTAGCGACGGCAGCGGAGCACAGCTGAAAAAGGTACGCCAAAGATGACTTTAAAGCGGCATTTCTCAGCCTGTCAATAGATGTAACGTGCTCTTTCATGAACCATGGAACTACCAACACACATGTAGCCGTTGTCAGTTGATTAGAACAGGTTTTATTGGCGTGTCCTTTTATAAAACCACCCTGCGAAGCTGGCTGGCTAACAGTTAGCATTAGCTGCTTAGGTCTGTCAAGTTAGCCAAGGTTAGCTGTGCTTAACCGGAAATGAAGTTCAGTAATGTCGACAGAAGGGTCATAAAGGTAGAGAGAAAATGGACTGAATTGTACACGGCACTGTGTTTAACCACGTAAAGCTTATTCTCATCTGCAATAATACGATTTACAACATGTAATGTGATATCTTTGTCATGTAAATTTGAATTTTCCGTCACATTTAAGCTAATGTCGTTTATATGTTGGAAGTAATTGACCGGAAGTTCCAATGTTTTCTTTACTGTGGTTAACAGCGATGCTTAGAAATGCCTCGGATCGTCTTCCGTGTTTGTTGTGCGCAACAGCCAAGGGTATTTAAACAGAGGATGGATAAAATCAGTGTGTCCGGTACAGCTTTACATGTGATTCTTCATGTATAGGCAGAATAATAAGGTTGATTTGTTGAGGCGTGCATTAATCGAACGCGTCCAAACCGGCCAGGGTGTTTCACAAGGTTGTCGGAAGATGCTTTTGTTGTTGTATCTGTGATGTGTTCATGTGCAGCCCAGGAGCCGGATCCCAGGTGACTGTGTAGGTATTACCTCTGCATCACTGAATTCCTCGGTTGGATCTAATGTGTGACTCACATGTAGCCTGGATCGCAGGGTTTTATGTGGACTCAGGTTGAGATGCCAACATCAGTCACCTTGGTGCTGCAGCAAGTAATGTTACACTGATGTCAGGGTCAAGGCAGGCTGTTAGACCTGCATCCCTGACCAGTGTTGTTAACCTTCTCTTGTACAAAGACAGTATAGATCAATGTTAACAATAGACTACAGTTGTCCTTGCATTATGCAGTTCCCTTTTTTATACCCAGTAGGTAACATCTGTGACTTTGCTCAAGGTGATGTTGGTAGGGTTTTGGCACTCGCTATGTCAGTTGATTTCTGTTTCTGCTCTTACTCACACACATACTAATCAGTACCAAGACCATATTCTATTCAAGTGTAATTTGTGTTTAGATCTTTGAACTAAATACTTATTTTTCTTATATTTCCATTTACTCCATGCATTTGAAAACAAATGTATGTAGTTTGGGCATCTTACAGTATCAGAACAGGCTTTACTTTGGTCAAGATGGATAGATCGAGAGCTAGGTAGATTTTATTTCGAACATAAGTAGGCAAAAGTAATTTACCGATTTAAACAGGACGCTCCAATATATTGAAGGAAGAAAGTCAGCCAAAAAAGAAAAACAAATGTCACACAATGTATAGCTATTCCATTGTGGCTCTTCGACAGTACTTTATGTCTGTAAAGGAGTAGGAAGAAGCTGAGCATATTTTGTCCTACACACATTTTACATGACTTAATTGAGGGAAATGCCCATGTATTTATATTTTGCATCATTCTGCCTCTTACCGACATCATGAATGGATTAAACACTGAAACACAGGAAAGATGAACCTTTGGAGTGTCCATTGGTTCATGACACATATCATTAGCCTCATAGCATAATTGTCAAATTGTGATATCTGCATAACTTCAGTCTCCTAACACTGCTGCTTCATTTTGCATCATTATCTATGACTTGGAAAAAATATGACTTAGGCAATAATAATAATAATAATAATAATGATAATAATAATTTAGTTTATGTAGCATTTATTGCAGAAAAAATTCACAAAGTGCTTTACAATAAAGTCAGAACTAAAATACAGTGGCAAAACCCCCCACACTGCTGCATACACAGACACAGGCATAAAAACATAGAACCAAATGGTGATAAAACTCACCCCTAACCAAAAGCCTGTCTAAACAAGAAGGTCTTCAGTTGCTTTTTAAAAGACTCCAGCAAATGTATTGTATGACTTATGCAATAAGGCTTAAAATATGACAAATAACAAGAGCTAAAGACAGAAGTAGACATGTGAAGATGTAAACCATGCAAAGAGACATAACTAGATAAAATAATGTATAAAAAAAAAAAAAAAGTGACAAGTTCTGTTGTGGGCGTTGAAAGCTGATATGTACTTTGGAGTGAAGTTAATGTAGATTATCTTTATTTGATTTACAGTTAGAATGGTTTAATGGTCTTCAAATTATATTAGTATGATGTGAGGCTCAGTGTGAGTAAAGAATGTGTGGACTTTTCCATCTTTGCTCAGTTTAATGTGTATATTTAAATGTGTGAATTTGCTTGTGTTTCAGAGCTGTGATGCCATGGCCGCTGCCAGCGTGAGCAGACCTGGCAGTGCCCAGACCACTGAAAAGTCTCAGCTGATCTTGAAAGGTAATTATCATCATTCTGTTGTCATTGCATTGAGCAGCAGGAGAAAGTCCTCCTTCTGTTCAGACGTGTCTCTACATTAGAGGCTGCATTATGTTGTGGTACACAGCAGGGGGTTCAAAGTCATTTTCTTTCAGGTTCCACATTCAGTCCAATATGGTCTCAGGTGGGTAAAATAATAACATAATAACCTATAAATAATGACCACAATATTATGCTTCAACTTATCACTTCTACATGTGCATTACAAATCAGATCTACAAAGGCACAAAACATTTAGTAACAGGCATTAAATTGTTAAAATTGCACTTAATTATCTTTAGACAGTTCAGATTGTTCATATTCATTCAGGTTATTTACATTTTATTGTTAAAGAATAGTTTGTTAATGTAAATGTTTTCATAATATAATGGTTTTTTTGTACTAAAACAAAGCAAAGTGGAGTTTTATTATTTCTAGGAATAATGTGATATTATTTTTTTCACATTAAACCAAGAAGAAAATTAGAAGTCATTATGTTATTATCTGACTTCAAATCATATTGGTCTGAATGTGGAACCTGAACTAAAACTAGTTCAATGCCCTTGACTCTTAATATCTTCAGTGTAATTTTTGCACTTTGCAAATTCATCCCATGGGCCAGTTTTTGCCCCCGGGCCGCATGTTGAACACCCCTGGTCCAGATGACTTGGTTGGAATTGAGCCCTGTGTTAAACATCTGTGGTAAACACAATGTTTGATCGCTCAGGTAGTTTTTAGAAGGAAACCTTGTGACTCATACTGACAAATATAATGAAATGAGGACAGGATGCAACAGCAGCGTCCTGTTATTTGTGCTGAAGACAAATGTCACTGGTATATTTTAATGTACAAAGAAGTTTTGGCGAGACTTCCTTCTTATTTTGCATGTTTGACACTTCTTGTGTACAGGGTGTCTATGAAGTCTCTGTACAATTTAACAAATTTGGTACAAAAACAAATGAATAGACAAATCCTTGGAAATAATTACAAAATCAAAAGTAGATGCTGAAGGGTTTTTTTTTTGCCTCATTTCATCCACCTCTGTATGGGACCGTTAGTTGAATGAAGCACATTCAGATGGTACTGGATTTGTTTCCACGAAGGTCATCCAGTTGTGGTGCCACATATTCAGTCCAAAGGTCAACATTTACAGTAATTAATCTCTCGTTGAAGAAAAACGGACCAATGATTTGATGGCACATGGACCCACAGTGCGATTAAAAACTCTGATAACCACTGAGTACCTTAGAACAAATCTGATTAACATATCTCATCTATTGCTTTTCTAATAAACTTTTTAAATTGTAAAGAGACTTTGTGGATACCCTGTACATTAGTGTGTGTTCATTACAAGACAATAACGCTGACAGCAACAATAATGCGGCCTCTTCCTTTTAAGAAACATCACTCATGGTACTTCCCTTTTCAGATTTTGGCTCTAATTACTCATGCTCAATGGGACATTTTTAGACCTGGTCTCCTGTTGTTTACACAGTAGAAGTGCAGCTGTTCAGATCAGATGGACAGTGGGTATAAATCAGGAAGTGCACATATTAGTGTTCATTTGTGTATGTGCTTTTTGACAATCAGATACTGCTTTATGATTTGTGGTGGAATCTGCTGTTTTGTTGTACATCATCAGAGGTCATATTTTAGCCGCGCGGAACTTTTAGAATTGTTCTTCCAGTGACGTTAACACATGCAGAGCTGCAGTCAGAGCTACTCAGCCTCATGCAGCCGCTGTCAGACTCTACATATTCACACTGGAAATGTAAGAGAATCTTGTCATTAGATGCATGTCCATGGTTTGGTTCACCATCTCTGTCTGTGGTGTTCCAGAGTGTAGCCATAGCCCTGTGGTACGGTATATGGACAAAAGTATGTGGACACGTTAAAATCAGGTGTTCCTTTTGTAACAGGTCTGGGATACAAAACAATAATGACCGATGTCAGAATATAGTTTTATATTGGGATAAATATCATTGCATTGCTTCAGTAAAGATGGTTTTTACTTACTTTTTCTCAACATTTATTTTTTGTATCCATTGCTGTGATTTTAAATGCTCTACCTCTACATTTAAAAAAAAAAAAAAAAAAAAAATATTTTGCATGCTCTAACTGTAAATAATAATTTTCGACCACAACTAACCATGTACTTTCTTCACATCTCACTGAGGAAGAAAAATCTCCTTTTTAAATTTTAAGGAAATACTGATGTTTCTAAACTATATTGACTAAAATACTGTATTGGGACACATCATGTCCCAATACTTTTGTCTTGCTTGTCCAAATATCTGCAGGGGACTTTTCTTTCCCTGGTCGATCTCCACCGCACCATTTCTCTTTTCAGTATTTACAACTGAAGTACAACTGTCAATGAACTAAATAAACCAGAAAAATACAGATAAAAACAGCAGAAGAAATAGCTGAAAAAAAACCCCCAAAACTTTAAAACTTGATAGAAACACAGCAAAACACTGTTGGAACACTCAAAAACAGCACTATCACTATTATACACAGCTATTTCTAACAAATCACCAAGAAATCATCACTAAAACACGGCTAAAATGCTACTAAAAGTAAACAAACTCTCCTGTCTGTCTCATCACCTGTGCACTCTGCCTGTTCTTATATAGTGTCAGGAAGCTCAGAGTCTCAGTCTTCCGATGCCATTTGAATTCTATGGTGGAAACAGTTCAGGAATTACAGTAATTTGAATGCTGTAAAGTGCAAAATGTAGCACCAGGGTGATGACCATCGTTAAAGGGTTAAGGTGCAACGGGACTGTATATGGGGACTATATATGGGACAGTATATGGGGACTGTATATGGGACTATAAATGGGGACTATATATGGGACAGTATATGGGGACTGTAAATGGGACTGTATATGGGGACAGTATATGGGGACTATATATGGGACAGTAAAGGGGGACTGCATATGGGACTATATATGGGACTGTATATGGGGACTGCATATGGACCTTATGTGGAGGTGGAGCAGTTCAGCAGTCTCTTGCAACTCTTGAGTATTTAGTTGTTTGACAGACTTTGTGTGGCACTATAATTGTTATGCACAAAATTCACTTTTGTTTAAGGGGAAAAAAAGGATTTTATTGCTGCTTGAAATATTTGTTGATATTAAATATAAAGTTGTTTAACTGTTATACATTTTAATGGTTGTGCACCAGATGTTCGTGTTAAAGGAAAGGAAATGCATTATTGCTGCAATAAATATAAATAAGCTTTTTTTTTTTAAGTTCCTAGTCTGACTAGTTGACTGTTGAACTAGTCCTTAGTTTCAGCCTTATTATTGTCCTAATACCAAAGCATTTGAGATCCAGGATGCATCTTCTGTTGGTCTTACGTTGATAACATCACACGGTGGCATCATGTATCCAGTGTCATGTGCTATTGTAATAATGTCACATTATCCATTCATGGCCTCCTCTTTAAAATTTAAAGGCTGCCTCATTCTTCTGCTGTCCTTCTCTTTTGTGTTTTCTGTGTTATCACTTTTACTCTGCTCCTTATGAGACACAGTCGATATGATTTTCAGAAGTAGAATACTTGCATCAATCCCAGAGGGAATGATTGGGTGTTAAAGTTGCTCCCCACAAGCATAATAAAAAGTAGCAGGAAAGAAATGATCAGTGTTACAAAATATATACATACACACTATAAAGCTCTAAATAAACGCATATATTATAGATCTAAACATATATACCAAACATAAATATTGAATACTCTATTAAAACACAATTGGAACAGCAATGAGTACAGTATGTATTAGACAAATATGATCAAAATGTTAAGAAATATACATAAATAAGTGTGCACATGTGCTTGCTGTGTAATGTCTCAGATTTACATATATTTACATATATTCGCACCAAATGTACAACAAACTGAGTCTAAGAGTAGTTGTGTTTATACATTCTCTAATATTTGACTAACAGATTGAATAATAGTTCATTCAGAATAAAAATGTCCTGATCAAAGGGAGTATCAGTGTTATCAGCGTACATCTACATCTTTTTGTGCTCTTTCAAAAGGCCCTGTCTTTTGCCAGGCCACAGCTTTAAATAAGAATATTTTCTTAATCTATCTTGCCTGGTTAAATAAAGGTTTAATAAACATCTGTAGAGTAACATCTGAAAATTCATTCATGTAAATGTATGAATGATGGGGCCTAAGGCGGTGCCCTGAGGGATCTCATTCTCAATTGAATTAAACGCAGACCTATGATCACTTGAACTGTCTTTTAACTGTAGAAATCAGATAATAATTGGAGTATTTGTGTGAAAGTAAATGGGCTCAATGATCAGCAAGCATTCAGAGAGCTCTAAACAGAAATGTCCCATAAATCTGTGCAGCTCATAGAGGTTGATGATGGAGGTGAAAACATGTAAGAACAAGACCCACAAATGTCTGAGATGCATGCCTGTAGTGTTACAGAATCATGGGGAGACAAAGGCTTTTTTGTCTGTCGTGTATTTTTCCCGCTGAAATCAGCCTCTAGTACTTAAAATGGTCCATATATGATGGCTTATAACATGGAAATGGTTAGAGATATCAATAGAGCTCCTATTATCATCACATATAAAGTCATATACAGACTTTCATTTGGGTCCTTGACCTCTGACCTTGAGTGAGCTTAAAAGGTCAAAATCAAGGTCTAC
>JAPQRP010000025.1:35245103-35260032 GCA_037367295.1 Apogon hyalosoma
GTTTAGAAAAATTTAGATTTATTTTATTTATTTATTACAAATTTTTGAAATATTCAACCTTTTCCTTTCCTTCTAATGGTCCATATTTTGATAGTTCATAATATGTAAATGGTTACAGATGTCAATATAGTTCCTATTGATCACTGATTGAAGTCATATATGGACTTTGATTGAATTAGTTTGAGTTCTCCTCCAGTGAAAGTCCCGCCCACCTCTATAGTTAGATTGATCTGCATCCAGACCACAGGACTAGAACATAGAACAGAACCTGCCAACCTCACACATTCAACTGGGGACTGATTCACATTGAACATGACACTGACATACACGGACTTTGGAACTTTTTCATGTTTTTACTGAGGCCTGTTTTTATCTCTTCTACCTTTTTGGGTTTATTTTTCTGAGTCCAGTCCTGCCAGTTCTATCCCATCAGTGTCATTTACTGCAGTTTGATGGAGCTGTGACTCATCTCCCGTTGTAGTTCAGTATTGATCTGCTCTCAGACACCATCTACCTGCCTTCCACCTCCTGTTCTGTCCTGTGATGCTTCCATTTGTGCTCTCCTCCTCCTCCTCCCCCTCCTCTTGCTCGCTTCTCCTCACCAGATGTGTATGGGTTAGGAATCTGCAGAGCTGCTAATGTCTCGTCTGCCTTTCTGTCTTCGTCATCGTTTACTCATCTGGTCTTCAGAGAAACACCGCAGGCTGACTGGTGTTCATATGGTGTCGCATCAGTGATTCTAGGAAAAACAAATGGGCTCATGTGTGTCTGACTAATGTTGTAGAAAGATTCTCAGCAGGATGACATCCGTCCTGCCGAGGTGTCCATAGTCTGTTCTCCAGTAGCAGTGCACGTACGTAAAATAAGGACATGGAACAAAATATGCATCAAATCACGGCTTTGACTTGATTAAGTTTTGTGGCGTCTTTTGCGTTGTTTTTGTCTTATCGCATCTTTTGCATAATTTTTATGTTATCGTGTCTTTTCCATCGTTTTTGTCTTGTATCTTTTGCATATTTTTGATGGTGTTGTGCGTTTCATATTGTTTGTCTTTTGCAGTTATATTTCCATCTTGTGTCTTTTGTGTAGCTTTAGTCTGGCGTCTGTATTGTTTTCATTTTGTTGCATCTTTTACATCTGTTACATCATGTTGTGGACATTTGAGAGCTGAGTTTATTTATTGTATTGTGATGATTTACTACTGAAACTGAAACACTGGGGCATGATTGTAATATTTTCTGGGTTAAACTCTTGTAAGTTTCCTGATGCTGGTTCCTGAGGTCCTGCTTTACCTCGGTGTTGACTTCCTGACATTTCAGCCTCTTTTTGACCATGTCAGTTTTTCCTGAACCTCTGCCTCATCATGAAATGAATGAAAAGTGCTTCTTCTTTCTTCCACTAGAGAGCGATGTCTGTATTCATCTGTTTTCTCACTACCCCGACAAAACACATTAGATACTACCATTAACCAAAAAAACATATCACAGTGAACTGTGGCTCCATCCTCTGGATTATTTTATTTTATTTTATTTAACCTTCATTTAACCAGGTTGGTCCCATTGAGATGGGGAGCAGCAGCAATACAGTCACATCATTACAGTTTTACAATAATAAAAGCAGTTCTGAACACAGAAAAACATATAGAATCAGTGGAAACATTTACAGACCAACAGCCTTAATACCAGAGTTTTAATGCGCTCTCTTTAAAACCAGTAAAAGGAATCAGTGTTTGTAAGTGGAGCTCAGACTGAATCTTGTTCAAGCATCAGAAGATAAAAACCTCAAAGATTTCTTCAATAATTCAGTCCTTATCTTCAGAACAAACAGTTTCAAAGTGTTCATTGAATGGAGATTGGAACATTCATGGTTCCAGGTTAACAGTGGACATAAGTAAAGAAGGAAATCTCCTCCAAAATTGCTGTAAATTAAAATATACCAGTGTCATTTGTCTTTAACACAAATGCTGCTGTTGCATCCTGTCCTCACTTTATACTTACCATCATGAGTCACGGGGTTTTCCTCCAAAACCTACATGAGCGATAAAACATGCTGTAAACTTAAGATGTTTAACACAAACCGGCCCGCCGAAGGGTCCAAACCAGCCAGTGGTGTGAATTTGTCAAAAACAAAAATTACACTGAAGATATTAACAATCAAGGATGTTAAAATCATTCTAGTTCAGGTTCCACATTCAGACCTGTCACAACTGGCTTGAACCAGTAAAATAATAAAATAATAACATAATAAAGTCTCATCTAACGCAGATTCGATGAGACTTTATTAATCTTACAATGGGGAAATTCACTGGTCAAGGCAGGCACAGGATAAAGTGCAGCATAAAGATAAAGCGCAAAAGACACACAATATAAGAAATAATAATAGTAGCAGTAAGTAATGAGACCTCTATAGACTATATACATGTTATTAATTATCTACTCTGGTATTGCTGAGGGAGGACTAATCATCCTGATTTCTATTGTCAGTGGAGTCCTGGATGTATCGCTGTGAGATTCAATTGTAATTTTCAGATGAATAGATGAGAATGGTGAATTGTTATGTGAAGAAACAAGTGAACCATGGAAAATCCTGATAAAAAAGAGAATTCGAAAAAAAAAAGTAACAACAGCCACTGTTCAATGCTAGTTTTGGCTTCAGTGCCTGGTCACTACCTTTTTAAGAATGCCTTATACAGTCGCGGAAAAAAAGATTATTCCATCCAAAGTCATCAGAAACAATGGTTATGCAATCCAGTCCTAACTCTGGTGTGTATCATGTGACTAAAACAGACAAAAGAAAACATGGAATGCCTAAAAGCACTGTTTTTGTCAGTACAGTGACATGGATGTTGATGGAAGAACTGAAGTGATTTGGGTTATTATCAAGAAAACATGGAAAATGGATAGATACCAGCTCTGAAATTCAACTACTATGAGCTATTTTTGTTGGTATCATTATATTTGTCCAAACTAATGGACCTTTAGTTGGACCAGGCAGGAAAATGAACAAGAAATTGAAGAACACTAGGGTGGTCTAATAATTTTTTCCGCGACTGTATGTTATATATCCAGGTGTCCTTGGTGTTCTACAGATGATCAGGTTCATCATGTACCAGGGTTTTCTGGTGGATTTCAGGGGGTTTAGTTGCTGTACTTGTGGTCATACTGTGGATTACTATTACAAAGACAACACCATCATCCTCATCAGATCCAGTGGACGTGTGTGTATCTGCAGTGTTTAATCCCTCTGCGTGTGTGTGTGTGTGTGCGCAGTGGTTTCAGCGAAGCCTCAGTCTCCGAAGCTGCCAAACCGTCACTCTCGGCTCAGCTCCTTCGTGGAGGTGACGGCCGACGGACTGACCAGTGAAACCAAAAAAACAGGCAAACGCAGTGGACACCTAGAGCTGCAGTGGAATGAAGACCTCACCCTGTAAGAACAACACACGCACACACGCACACAGACTGTTACAGTGTTTATATCAGAACATACTAATCAATTACATAAAACACTGTTATGTCGAAACATGGGTTATAGCAGAGACGTCAAACCTATTTCAGTTCAGGTTCCACATGCAGCCTGATGTGATCTGAAGTGGATCAAGTGTAAAAGTAGAATAATAACCTATAAATAAATTGTAATATGGTAAATGGACTGAACTTTTATTGCCCAAAGCGCGCTTTACAGTTCCTCACATTCACACACACACTCATACACCAGTAGGCGGCTGCTGCCATGCAAGGCGCTGCCAGACCTACTAGGAGCAATATAGGGTTCAGTGTCTTGCCCAAGGACACTTCGACATGTGGATAGTCAAAGCCAGGGTTCGAACCGCCAACACTTTTGGTCATTGGACGACCCACTCTACCAACTGAGCCACAGCCTCCCTAAATAATGTCAACTCCAAACTTTTCTCTATGTTTTAGAGTAAAAAAAAAGTAAAATTATATTATGAAAATGCTTACATCTGCAAACTATCCATTTAAAAAAATGCGAATAACATGAACAACCTGAAATTACTTAAAAATAAGTGCATTTGTAACACTATTCTGTCTCAGTTTATCATTTCCACATGTACATTACAACTTGCAGATCACAGTGGATCTACAAATACACAAAACATTTAATAACAGTCAGAATATTGGTACAGTTACACTTCTCTTAACACATTTCATGTTGTTTTTGTGTTTTAATAGAGTATTTAATATATAAATTATATGTATAAGTACAGAAATGTAATTAACTTACTAAACTTATCTTTGCTTCCTAAACGCCTCAGAGATGGTTCTTACTTTTTCTCTCTCAACATTGGTTTTTTTAAAAAACTGTGACTATGATTGTAAATGTTCTAACTCTAAATTTCAAAAGTGTTTTTCATACTCTATCATTCATAATAATTTTTTACCACAGCTAACCATCTACTTTCTTCACATCTCACTGAGAAAGAAATATCTAACATTAAACTTCAAGGAAGTATTGCTGTTTATAAACTACATGGACATAAATATTGGGACACATCATGTCTACAGCTGTAAAATGTTTTGTTCATGATGATTTGACATGGAAACGTCAACATTTTTGAAAGTTTAATGGGAAAACTAAATCAATGTTGAGAGAAATTAAGTAAAAACCATCTCTGAGGCATTTAGGAAACAAAGATAACAGTTTAAACAAAACTAACCAAGATTCTCTTGGTTAGGGAATACAGGCTCTGGTTTTAAGACGGTGTGTGTTTGATCGCTGTCCACTCCTGTGCTGACGGTGCATTTGTGTTGTATTTGTCTTGTATTTGACAGTAATGTGACGCCTCAGAGTCATTTGGATCTGAAGCTGTGGAGCTGCCACACCCTGAGGAAGGAGCTACTGGGCAGCGCGACAATAGACCTGTTGGATACACTACGCACACATGACGGCAAGAGTAAGGACACACACTCAGACCATTTACATACACATGAAAGCACCCACCATGGAGCAGGTTCACATGATCAATAATAATCTGATAAATCCACAAATCAGAGAATTATCAGAGTATTAGTGTGTGTGTAAACGGGCTCATTATCTGATTTCTGGAGCTATCAGATTATTATTGATCATGTAAACTGTATAGTCTTTTACACCAATGAATTGTGACAAACGTCATAATTCTGCACTAGAGGAGGCAGGACCCAGAAAGGTCCATATTTTGCTTCTTTTTCTTAAAATTTATGAGAAGTGACCCAAAAAATAAAGAAAATGTTCATAACTTATAATCATTTTGTTAATTTTTGACTCCTTTTTCTTCATTTCATTGATAATTTTGTTCCTTTTTGGGTGTTTTTCCCTAATAATTTGTGATAAATGAGCCAAAAATGAACCAGACTTTCTTCATTTAACATTAGGTTTTACTTCATCGTGGTTTCACAGGCTAATGTGCAATTGGAGTTCTTTGGGTAAAAATGTGTCCTCAGAGGCAGGTCAGGATTAGAAACAGGATCACAAGTTGAAATCCAGGTCATTTTTTCCATACATAAGGTTGGACTCAAAGTTGGAGCAAATCTATGGGTTCAGTCGTTCTTCCAAATAAAACATCTACAGCCCCTTTTCCACTGCAGGAACTTTAACTTTACCTGGATCTCCACTTAGCTCTACTATGTGTCTGACAGATAAACCTTATTGATCCCAAACTGGTCAATTGAATTAATTGCATTTTGTCATAAGTTTCTCAGCACTGATGTTTTTATAGGTGATCATAGATTGTGGGTTAATTCTCTTTACATGTGGTTATCCTCGTTGCCTAATTGCCCAAGTCATCCACTCTATGGACAAAAGAATTATGTTGAATTCAGGTGTTCCTTTTCTAACAGAGGTCTGGGATACAAAACAATAATGACTAATGTCATCATATAGTTTTACATTGGGATAAATATTACATTTATTATTAATATTGATGTTTCTATGTCAAATCCTCATGAACAGGACATCTCACAGCTGTAGACGTGATGTGTCCCAATATTTATGTCCATATAGTTTATAAACATCAATATTTCCTTTTAAGTTTAATGGGAGATTTTTTTTCTTCAGTGAGATGTGAAGAAAGGAGATGGTTAGTTGTTGTAGAAATTATTATTTACAGTCAGAGCATGGAAAATATTTTAGAAATTTAGAGGAAGAACATTTAAAATCACAGTCATAGATTAAAAAAAAAAAAGAAAGAAAACCAGTGTCGAGAGAAATGAAGTCAAAACCATCTCTGAGGCATTTTGGAAGCAAATATAACAATTTACACCAAACTAACCAATGCAATGATATTTATCCCAGTATAAACTCTATTCTGACATTATTCATTATTGTTTTGTATCCCAGACCCCTGTTAGAAAACAAACACCTGAATTCAACGTGTCCACATACTTTTGTCCATATTAATGTATGACTTAGTTAATTATGCTTTGAGGCTAACGATATTCTGTCCAACTCAGCCACTGTTGTTCTTTACCTTGTCGACCACTCATCCTGTCTCTGCACCCTCCACCCCCCCACCCCTTAAACCTCTTCTCCAGTGGAGAACGTCCAGCTGAGTCTGGTGCTGCAGACGGAGAACAAAGGCTCGGTTGTAGCGGGAGGCGAGCTCAACGTCTGTCTGGACGGGATGGTTGTTGATCTGGGCTCGTTGCCCAGTGGCAGCACGGCAGCAGACAGTGAGTCGCACCTTCAACACATGCACACACTCAGAGATAGGTGAAGGAGAAGCAATAACACAGGGAAGATCACAGCTGTTGTGTCCAGAACAGGCACTGTTTAATGGACCCACAGGCTTTAGATAAAGGGGTGGGGGGGCATTGTTTGAAGGAAGTTCTGTGATTATTATGTGAACACTACCATGTATATGTATGCACCATGTAACACTGATGCTCAATAAATAAAATATTAAAAAAGAACAGGTCAGACCAGTCAAATAATAATATATAAGTGTGATTTTAACAATATTCTGCATGTTACAAAATATAACACACAGACCAATATGATCTCAAGTAAAATACTGTCATAATAACCTATAAATAATGACTACAATTTTTCCTTTGTTTTTGTGGAAAAAAAAAGTCAAATTACATGAAAATATTTATATTTACTAACTATCCTTTCAGAAAAAATGTGAATAACCGTAACAAACATGAGCACCCTGAATGTCTAAAGAGAAATAAGTGTAATTGTACCAGTACTGTCTGCTATTAAATGTTTTGTGTATTTGTAGATCCACTGTGATCTGTAAGTTATAATGTACATGTGCAAATGATAAACTGAGGCGGAATATTGGTAAAATTACACTTATTTTTCTTTAGACAGGTTATTGATATTTGTTCAGGTCATTCACATTTTCTTATTTGCTCTGACTCTCCTGCTCTTTGACCGTCCAATCACATGTCCATCTTATTGAACGCCTGCTAGACTGCACTGTTACCACTGAGCCTAAAGGCAGATTTATTTTACCCAGCAACAAATGATGGTGAAATATGATTGGATGAGCACTTAAACATAAACATACACGACTAGAAACAGTAAGTACTGGGACGTACCTTACCTCTCTCTCTTTCTCTCTCTCTCTCTCTCTATCACTATCACTATCTATCACTCTCTCTTGTATGGCTGCAGGCACTAATATTAATACCGATATGTCGGGACTGTGGGAGTAAATGTGGCGTTCCTGTTTTTAACTTCCATTCCCATCATGCAGCGGTACTGCAATTCCGTGACTGTAAGGCAGTTGTATTCCAGAATGACAAATATCTCAGAAAATATTGGTCCTATCAACTTCCCGAGATATTTAATGTGGAGATGGGACTATTCCTCAACTGTAGGAACCAAATTGTACAGTTAACAACGTCTACGTTTGTCAGAATCCTGCAGATACACACACAGATGCTCTGAGCCCTTCCAGTATTATGATATAGATAAGTGTTCAAACGTACTGATTTGTGTAGTTGCGATTATGAGGTTAAAAGGTGGAATCAAACAAAAGATGAGGATGTCAACACTTAATGTCTTCAAAGAAATTATACAACACATTCATTCTGAACATATAAAAGAGAACTTTGACTGGATGAATTATGAAGAGTGGTTTCTCGGTGTGATATTTTGGAAATCCAAGGCTTTGGCCCATCAGTGGAGTTATATTAAAGCAAACATGCACACAGTGTTTCCCACAGAAGTCCAGACGGTTTATTAACACAGAGCGAACCACCACTGTATTAACGCATTTCTCCTCCGCTCACTCTTTCCCTTCCTCTTCTATTAAATGTTCAGTAATATTGCCAACAACCACACAGACACACGCATATGCAGTATTTCTACACAAGGATGTTTGTGAGTCTCTCCACCCGGCTAATGTTTTTTTTTTTTTTTCCCCCCTGAGGATCGACATCATGTAGATGATAACTCTCCAGCCCAACCATAGTACACATTTTAGTCTTTGTTATGGTCGTGGGTGTAGTATTTCTGCAGTGGCCTTACTGTACATATAAATAATACTTAACCCTGTAAGGACTGCTATTATAACAGGCCTAGATTTATGTGGGTTTTTTTTTGTTTGTTTGTTTGTTTGTTTTTTGCAATAAAAGTGTCAGAAAATGTCTTTTCAGGATGAACTCAACTTTCAGTATCTGGACAGTAATTTTCTTTCGGTATCGGCAAAACTAATCCTAAAAAAAAATGGGATGGGATCAGAAGCAAAAAAATCGGGACATCACTACTTAAAAGGGTTAAATTCTTCAGGACATAGTTTTTTTTTCTTTCCTGCTTCTACCCTCTGCTTCCTAATGATAGATGCCTCCAATGTCACCATCAGTTGCAGGAACCCTGGAGGTTCAACCAGGCTAGAGTATCATTGTGGTGTGGGGTGTACTCTAAATATGCTCCATCATCTAAAACCAGTTCAGCTGTTTCTGTGGGGAATAATTCAACCACCACTAATGACATGTCAGCCTTAGATACCTCTTAAAGTCCCTAAAACTCTCTTTACATGTGGACACGAGGCGCAAATGCGGAGAAAAATCAAGTATTCCACCATGTATCAGCCAAACCCTCTGTACTTCACCCCATCGCACCTTAATGGAATGCACCAATATTCACCGGTGTCATCAACATCCACCCTCTTCCACAAACCTACCAAGTTCTTCAGCCGTTCCGAGTATAATCTTATGTCGTTTACCACCGTCTGCAGATGTTTTTAACGCGCTTTAATGTAGACAGAACGACCGTACCTTCAGGTTTTTCGGCCTCGTCTGTAAAGTTCCTCCTCAGACTGTATGTAACTGATCCTAAAGCAGCTCAGGCTCATGTCAAACCCAACAAACATCAGCCCTCTGCTCGTATCCCGACGCCGGCCTCCTGGAAGTCACCTCCAGCGGTTCTGCAGGTTTCTGGGCTTAGTCTAATTCCTGATCAGCGCCTTAGGGCTCGCTTCATTAGGACTAGTCCCGCGTTTAAGTCTGATTGCACTTGTGTTATTGTAACCCCTCGACAGTGGAGCCCAGTCAGCAGAGGGGTTATTTTTACACCTTGGTTTTTGTCTTTTCCTTCTAATGTCAGTGTGAGGATGTCGGAAATGGATCCAGATTCTCTCGTTTCAGACCATTCTCTGCTGCATCGGTGCATGTGTAGTATATTTATTTAAGTAATGTCTGAATTTTAGTCTAAATTCCAGTAGGATGTCAGATGTTCACCTGTCTCGCCAAGAATAACACGACAAATATATTATTAAACTCAATGTAACGGAATAGCAGCAGGAAATATTTGCCGAGCACAGCTGCAGCTTTTTTCTAGAGCTGTCAAAGCAACTTTAACCCTTTCATGCACCAGTGGTTAATAATCTAGTGGTATTTTGGACATCAAACATGTCCGTTCCTCTATTTGAGCATATTTTTTGTATATTTTAGTGGGGTTTTTTTTGTTTTTTTTTTTCATTTTTGTGTATTCTTTCATGATTTTTTTTTTTTGTGGATGTTAGTGTATAATAACTATGACGCACATTTTATTTTAGTATATTGCAGCATTTAAAAAATATATATTTTAGTGTATTCTAGTATATTTTAGCAGATCAGTGGACCAATATAGTGTTTTTTTAATATTTTAACATATTTTTTGTGCATTTTAGTGCATTTGTTGTGAATTTTTTTTTGTCCATGTTAGTGTATAATAACTATGAAGTGTATTCTAGCATTTAGGGAAATAAAATTAACATACTTTTAGAGCATGTTAGTGTATTCTAGTATATTTGAATGCTTTTTTTTGGGTTTTTTAAAAATATTTTAATGTATTTTTTGAGCATTTTAGTGCATTTTTTGTGTATCTTAGTGTATTCTAGCATATTTTATGTATATTTTAGTGGTTTTTTAAAAAATATTTTAGTTTATTTTTTTGTGAGTTTTAGTGTATTTTAGAGTTCCCTAGCTTATTTTTTTTATATCTTGCAGGTTTTTTTTTTTTTTTTTGGAGCATTTTATTGTATTTTTGTGGGTGTATTTGTGGAGCATTATGTTTATTTATTTATTTTGTGTAGAAGATGACTGTGTTTCCACGTTCACTACGGAGCCTCTGAACGTCCAAATGAGCCATATCTGACGACCATGAAAAGATGAAGAACTGTATTTTACACCAATTGTTTACATGTATTGATAGGATTAGTGGATCAACAGACAGTTTAGATCAGTAGATGATTCTAGTTGACAGTGGATGTTTAAAGACTAACTGTCCACTGCAGTAATGAATGCATGAAAGGGTTCAACACTAATATACGAGTGCATTTATTCGCCATGTGCTAATGTTAGTATTCACTTCATTTACTTTCCTTTAGTTGAGGCATCTGTTTAACAAATGTAGAATTATTTATTTCCTCTTGAAACCTCCAGGTCCATGCATCCATTTTTCTGTATTCTGTACAAAACACACACACACACACACACACACACACACACACACACACACACACACACACACACACACACACACACACACACAGGGCTTTTCATAGTGCACCACACAGAGCCCACAGTGTGTTCTGTGAATGAACACAGGTCCGGAGGTCCAGGCCAAGGCCCACCACCACAGCACCGACCCGTAAATGTGTGTCTTTGTAGCCAAGATGTGAAGGGAGGTTCAGAGGAGGTGTGTGTGTGTGTGTGTGTGTGTGTGTGTGTGTGTGTGTGTTGTTGTACCACGTGTCTTCATGTGGATGATGAGATGAGAACAGATCTGTAAAGTGGACACAGGTTCAAGTCCACACCTCTGTGTTTAGGGTTTAGATTGATGTCAGCATACACAGTAGTTCTATAGACCTGTGGACCTGGTTCCATAGACTTGCCGACCTGGTTCTGCAGGCCTGTGGACCTGGTTCTGCAGACTCATTGACCTGTTTCTGTAGACCCATGGACCTGTTAATGGACTGTGGAGGTGGTTCTGTGTGGTCCGGTTCACCCAGTAAACGCTGCTTCCGTTAATGTGGGTTATTTCAGCTGAACTGAGTGTCTGTGTAACGTTCAAACATGTTCTTCCCTCAACGGCTCATTGGCTCCAGTTCAGTTCAGCTCAGTTCAGTCTCAGAATCAACACTGGGTTTTATCTTTAACACCAGGTGCAATGGATGCAATATCTCTGGATCATTTTAGTGTATTTTTTGGTGTATTTTAGTGTATTCTTGCATATATTTTGTGGATTTCAGTGGGTTTTAGTGTAGTCTTTGAACAATTAAGTATATTTTTTGGTGTATTTTTGGAGGATTTTAGCATATTTTTTGAACACGTTGGTGCATTCTAGCAAATTTCTGTATCTTAGTGCATTTTAGCTTTTTTTTTTTTACATTTTAGTGTAATATTTGTGTATTTTTCATGCATCACGTTGTATAGTAACTATGAGGCCTATTGGATGGTTATTTATATGAATGGAAGGTCTTTTGACCAAAGATGAGGAGAAAAATGTCTTTAAAGTCATGCACTGATCTTCCCCAGATGTGCAGATCCACTGGATCATCCCAGATAAAAGCTGTAAATGAACAGATTCACAAAAAGGTTTCATGTTTCATTTGTAACGTGTGCAAGTTAAAGATAAACATACAATGTGCTGAACTCCATTCTCCTCCTGTAGCCTTTAGTGTGGTGTTTTTTGCCCATTATATACACACACACACACACGCGCACACACACACACACACACACACATATATGTAATGACAGACATCAGGACAGCTTTTGTGTAATTTGTTTCTTAGAATTGTGTAATTGAGTCTCATTGCTCGCAGTTCGCCTGCACAGTCGCCCCCCTTGATCCCTCAGCGGTGTGCACGGTGACGGGGGGTTTCCTGCCCTGGCTTGCAGGGGCACAGATGACAGAGGTGATGTGTGTATGTGTGTGTGTGAGTGTTTTTGGGGGGAGGAGAGGTCGGTGAACACAGGACCGGAGTGTGTCCTCTAAAACCTGGTTTAAAGTCCAGGCGCTTGTCTTTGAATGTGTGTTTTATGGTATTACCGGTGTGTGTGTGTGTGCGTGCGCATGTACATGTGTTTTACATCGGGTAGTGTGTGTGTGTGTGTGTGTGTGTGTGTGTGTGTGTGTGTGTGTGTGCAGATGTGTACGGGCCGTCTGAATGTACAGGGTGTATAAAGGTAGGAGTGTGTTGCCTTCTGCTGGTGTTAAAGCGTTCTGTGTTCTTGCTCTCAACGTCCCTCTGTTAGTTCAGAGGTTTTACTCATTTCCCCTGGCAGCTTTTCTGACACACACACACACACACACACACACGCACACAACTGGCTTCATAAACAAACCCTTGTATTGAAAAATGGTCAGAAACAGTAGCCAGAGCAGAGAGATTTCAACCCCAGAAATAATGACAGACTTTGTAAATGTTAGTTGGAGAAATCACATGTACTCAGATGAAAAACGCCATTAGTGGTGGATTTCAGTGTATTTATGAGCATTTTAGCGCATTGTAGCATATATTTTGTGTATTTCATTGTGTTCTGTCATATCTTTAATATATTTTAGTGTATTTTTGTGTTTATATTAGCATTTTAGTTTTTTTTTGGTGTATTTTAATGTATTCCAGCATATATCTTGTGTATTTTAGCATATTTTTGGCATATTTTATTACATTTTAGTATTTTGTTTGAGCATTATTCTAGTACTTATTTTTTGTATATTTTAGGGTCTTTTTTTTAGCATTTTAGTGTATTTTATGATGTATTTTAGTGTATTCTAATATATTTTGTGTATTGCAGTGTATTCTAGCATATGTTTTTAATATTTTAGAGCATTTTAGTGTTTTTTGTTTCAATTTAGGTCTATATATATGTGTGTGTGTGTATGTATGTTAGACTCTTTCTATTAATATATACTAGATATTTAATTTAGTAAATAATTTATATCAGCAAATTGAGAACGAAAATGTATTATACAGTAAAAAAAAAAACAAAAAAAACTTAAGCTGTTGTTTTCCAAGAAAAAGATGCCTAAATGTTCTAATGTTAGTTGTGTTTGTTCTGTTTTCTGTTGCCGTGTGAGTTTGAGACTATTGATCTAAACAGGTAAATGATGTGTAACTGAAATAGGAACCAATAAGTTTGTCGATAATGGAAATAATCAACAGTAAAATGTAACATGGTCTTTTAATCTTCTCCAGTGGTTGATTTTTCTTATAATCTTTGTATGGA
This sequence comes from Apogon hyalosoma, assembly GCA_037367295.1. Classification (NCBI taxonomy): domain Eukaryota; kingdom Metazoa; phylum Chordata; class Actinopteri; order Kurtiformes; family Apogonidae; genus Apogon; species Apogon hyalosoma. The sequence goes on from JAPQRP010000025.1 coordinate 35,258,771, forward strand.
AGTCACTGTTTCCACCTCGAACTGAGCCCAAATGTTCCTGGTTTTGTCGTGAATGCCAATCAGTCGAGATGTTTTGGGACCATAACAGGAAACCCCGTTTTACAGACCAACATACAGACGCATATAGACACACAGCAGACCAGTAATTAGACCGGCCCATTAAGTAGGAGGGGGATGGGGGATGGGGGGCTATGACACAATGGTTTCTCCTCAAGCCCCGCTGTTTATTTTTCTTTATGTCCATCGGGTTTGCTCACAAGACGCCCTTTCACAGGCGCAAAATAACACTGTGTGTGTGTGTGTGTGTGTGTGTGTGTGTGTGTGTGTGTGTGTGAGACACAGTTAGTGAGTCCTGTTTGCTTTACTTTAGATAGGAGGGTATATACCAGCAAACAGATACGGTCTGAGGTTGTCCTGCCTCAGGTGTGAGTGTTGTGCACTTAAAACACACACACACAGGTCTATACTGTATATGTGTGTGTTTGTGAAAGGGAAAGTGAGTGTTAATGAAAAGCATGTTAAAGGTCTGTGGTTTTCATTCACAGAGACTGAACATATAGTCACACATTCCTTCACACCACTATGACCACATAATCACACACACACATACACTAGCACTGACGACACAACCACACACGCACAAGCACCAGCACAGACTATACATAACCAAACACACACACAGGCACCAGCACGGACTATACACAACCACACACACAAACACCCGTGTAGACTACATATACATACAACCGTGAATGGTCTCTATTAAACCACCGGTTGTATTTCCAGTACCACGTGTCTCTGTCCATTAGAAAAGAGTTTTTTCTTTTTTTTCTCTTTCTAAACCTGGACACACACTTAACAAGCTAAAGCAGTGGTGTCAAACATACGGCCCGTAACCCTAAACTGGCTTAAATGCTTAGTGATTATAGCAAAAAATGAAAAAACGCACTTGAATTATTCTATCGTATTCATTCTGAAAATTAACTGTAAATGTTTATAGTGAAACTTTTTGAGATTATAGAAATAAACTTTCAACTAAGTTCGATGTGTTCAAACATTTGAGTTCATCTAGGTCATTCTGTGTCCATGTTCTTCTCTGTATTTTTAGTTCTTTCTAGTCATGTTGATCCTCTGTGATAGTCTGTGTTCACGTTCTGTCTAGTTGTAGACAGAGCCCCTTATTTCACTGACATAAACATCCATCATCTGATTCAAATACAGACACTGCATCTCTTTATGCCCTAGAATAATCTGCATATATA
>JAPQRP010000025.1:35276276-35309791 GCA_037367295.1 Apogon hyalosoma
GCATACAGCTGCAGAAACCAGGGTCAGGGAACAGACAAATATGCAGCTGCAGGAACCAGGGCCAGGGAACAGACCATTATACAGCTGCAGAAACCAGGGAACAGACCAACATACAGCTACAGAAACCAGGGAACACACAAACAGACCATCATACAGCTGCAGGAACCAGGGTCAGGGAACAGACCAACATACAGCTACAGAAACCAGGGTCAGGGAACAGACCATTATACAGCTGCAGAAACCAGGGTCAGCGAACAGACCAACATACAGCTACAGAAACCAGGGTCAGGGAACAGACCATCATACAGCTACAGAAACCAGGGTCAGGGAACAGGCCATCATACAGCTGCAGAAACCAGGGTCAGGGAACAGACCATCATACAGCTGCAGGAACCAGGGCCAGGGAACAGACCAACATACAGCTGCAGAAACCAGGGTCAGGGAACAGACCATCATACAGCTGCAGAAACCAGGGTCAGGGAACAGACAAATATACAGCTGCAGGAACCAGGGTCAGGGAACAGACCTACATACAGCTACAGAAACCAGGGAGCAGATAAACAGACCAACATACAGCTGCAAAACAAATATGTAGCTGCAGAAATCAGATTCAGTGCAACTTTAATTCTTTCATTTTTGTATTAATTTCAAACCTGGAAAAACAAAATAACAGCTTGGGTTTTTTTGGAGGTGGTCGTCCATTTGTCGCTAATGGACATCAGTATATGACGAATACAACATGGTGGCATTAACGTTTTGCTGTGATGGTGATACTAACATTAACATTAACGCTAATGGGCAAAATCACTGCTAGCTTATATAACATTAGCCTCATAGCATTCTTGTCTAAGCCAGAGGTGTCAAACATACGGCCCACAGGCCAAAACTGGCCCGCTGAAGGTTCCAATCTTGCCGACAGGATCAAAGTGCAAAAATTAGACTTAAAATATTAACAGTCAGTGGTGTCAAAGTCATTTTAGTTCCGGTTTACTCCAAAATTTTACCAATATTCTGCCTGTTACTAAATGTTTTGTGTATGTGTAGATCCACTGTGATCTGTAAGTTGTAATGTACATGTGTAAATGATAAAGTGAGGCATAATATTGGTCAAATTGCGCTTACTTTTCTTCAGACATTTCAGATTTTTCAGGTTGTTCACATTTTTTTGCGAAAGTTTGCAAATGTAAATATTTTCATGATTTAATTTCTCCACGCTAAAACAAAGAAAAACTTGGAGTTGTCATTATTTATTGGGTATTATGTTATTATTTTACTGATCTGGCCAGTTTGAGGTCATATTTGACTAAAATGAGTTTGTCAGCCCTGGCCTAAGTCATATCTTAATGTTTTCAGAGAAGAAAAAACACATTTTTCATCAGATTTGTAGAACTCTTTATATTTTAATATTAAGTTCAATCAGATGTGTTAGCAGGTTTTAAAATAAATAAATAAGACACAACAATGATTGCATGAGAAATAAAAGTGACATAGGTCCAGAACGAATAAAATAAGTAGCCTTAATATAACTTGGACAGTTATGCTATGATGAAATTAACATTAATATTATGATCTACTTGCTAGTATTGGCTGTAGGGCTTAAATTATTTATATACTAAACCTTCATAACAGCAATGCTAGTATTAACTGTAGAGCTTTGTATATAAGCTGACATAGAGTTATTTATCATATGTGACATTTAAATAAATAATATTCATGCAATATGCTAAAATACACTGGTTAAAGTCAAGTTTATTTCTATAGCACATTTAAAACAATACAGTGTGCTGTATAAAGATATAGGCAAAAATGCAAGACATGGTAAAACTAGTAAAAATATATAGATATATATGATAAGATATACTAAAACTGAAAAAAAAAACAGATACACAACAGTTGGACAAATAGCAGCTAAAAACAGTTATTAACTGGTCAAAACTGCCACTCTGATGTTACACTGGACGACCACTTCTAAATAAACTGTGGAAATATGTTGAAGTCAGGTGTAAACAAAGAAACATTGCTGGGTTTTTTGTTTTTCTTGGCCTTGAAACAGAAAAATCAAAGAACGACGGATGCACTGATTCACAGATGGAGACATTCCATTACATTGTCTCTGAATCTGAACCACATCATCCTTTTTATTTCCTTATCTGCCAGTGAACTGAGCCCATGTTTCCTTGTTTTTTTTTTTTCTTCTTTCTATTCTTTATCGTAGGCCTTAGATCCTTCATATTTTATCACACACGCATACAGCTCTTCCCCTCAGCCTGTGGATGTTTGCCTTTCCTTGAAGCGTTCTCAAATCTCACCACAGCTCAGAGAATGTGCAGATGTGTGACAGCAGATCCACTGCAGGCTGTGTCGGCGTGTGTGTGTGTGTGTGTTTTTGTGTTGATGTTCGGCATGTTCATATGTATTCGCCGTGCGTTCTCGTAGATTTCTGTGAGTGTGCGACTGCTTTTCTTGCTGATATTTAAATGTGTTTGGGCAGAATTTTTTGACCTGAACAAGCTCTTTTTTTTTTTTCTTCATTTTTTACATTTTAGTGTATGTGTGGGTGTCTGTGTGTGTCGGCGGCCAGACCTCAGCCGCCGTGGCCTCCGTTTCCGAACCCAAACCGAGATGTGCCTGGCAGCTCGGCGAGCACAAACGCATTACAGACCGCCTTCACTTCCATTTCACTCTCTCTCTCTCTCTCTCTCTCTCCTTCACTGCCATTATCAGCCTGTGTCGCTCTGCCTTTGTGGGCTGCTGACGAGGCACATATCCAGTGTGTGTGTTCAGCGGGTTGGTGGGGCTTGAACTAACACAGCTGCACGATCCCACTCACCTCCGTCTCCGAGGCCCAGACGCACCAACACATTTACTTCTTTATATAATAGCAGAATGTGAATTTAACATGTACACATTAACAGTAAACGTGCACACGACCGACCCCCCCTTATTTGCTTGTTGTGGGTCGTTGGTTCTGGTTTTTACCGACTGTCTGTCTTCCTCCTGGTTGTGTATGTGCAGGTCGCGGCAGGGCGGTTCACCCGGCGCCTACGATCGCAGCTTCAGGTGGAAATACCACCAGTTCCGTTTCCTGTGCCATGTGAGTATTAACACTGACCAGCGTCTGCAGTAAAAACCCACACACATCCTCATACATCACTGAGACCAGTGTGTTCGGGGAATACAGTAGAATCTGGCAGTACGAGGGCAAAGTAGGACGAGAAACTCACTTTGAGAATTTTTGTCTTGAAATACAAGTGAAATCTTCGGTCGGAGCAGGTGATCCTCCAATAGGTAAAGGACAGTGTAGTGGAGGAGGACATCTGGACCAGGAAATGAAAACAAGCGTTGGGAAAGTGGGCAGAGGTTTCTGATTTAGATGAAAAAAGTCACCCAGACAAATTAAGTTGAGGTGCTGCAGCTGCTTTCTTTAATGACAATGGTCTGGTGCAGTTTGGAAACATTTTAAAAAGCAGATTTCTCTGGATAAGTTTATAATGAAACCACCTGTAAGTGTAGACTGAGGAAAGTGAGGATAGAAAGAACAAATTAAATGGAGAGAATACGCTAGAAAGACACAACTACCTGAGTTAATAAACCAGTTTGTTTATTTTTTATAAGTTATTTTTCTTTTTAACTGCAGTTTTTCTGGTTTAAAAACCCATAAAAAGGGATTTTTGGGAGTTTTTTTGGGGGGGTGGCTGGAATGTATTTATTATTTTTCAATTCATTTCAGTGGGGAAAATTGATTTGTAAAATGAGTAAATTGCAAAAGAGCACGGTCATTAGATTAGATTAGATTAGATGTGATGTGATGAGACTTTATTTATCCCACAACAGGGAAATTCAGTGGTCAAGGCAGCAACAGAATAAAGCACAATAAAACATGTGCATGCATAAAGATGGTGCAAAAAACAATCTAAACTAATAATAACAGTAATAAAACACTATACAGACTATATACATATTTACAACAGAGGTACATGGAACGAATTAAACTCATACTGCAAGATTCCACTGTATTTGTCTGAAAATATCATATTTTCTCCCTCACCTGCATCCAGACATGCATGATGTTATAGTTTTAGGCATCGATCTTGTTCAATAGTCACTCAACACAAGATAAAAAGTAATAAATCCGTCTTTTTTTTCCTGTGCATATGAAGTTAAAGTACAGCTAATGAAGACTGAACATGATGTATACTTTTGCCCTGGCTAGCTGTCTGCCTATATATGTACATATATTTATAAAAAATACATCCATTTATATATTTACAGCTAAAATGCACTTATCAATGAACTATACAAACCAGGAAAATACAAAAACAGTGGGGGAAAAAAGGTGAAAAAAATCGACAGAAACACAGAACACTCCAAAGCAGCACTATCACTGTTATATGCAGTTATTTACAAGAATTCACCACTAAAACACTGCTAAAAGTAATATGAATCTTCCATCTCTCTCTCACCGACTTCACTCTGCTGCTCTCTGCTCCGCCCACTTCCACCCCTCCCCTTCAGCCAATGCAGACTTCTACCCTAATGTGTAATAGAGCAATAGAAAGAACCCAATCTCAGCTGAAAGATGACATTTGAATTTTGTCAATAGTGAGTTACAGTAATGTGAATGGTGACACACATTAGTTGCTTTTCCATTGGACATCTGCACAAAACGTTACCAATATTTACTACATGTTGAAAAAACAGAAGTGTGTAATGTCGTTTTTTTCGTTAAATCACAAATGCGATGCGATGATTTGTTTATTTATTATCGCAAGATGACACAAAGTCATTCCATAAACATGGCGACGAACATGAATATCATGTTGATTTACAGATCTATTCATTATTATAATATATTAACCCTCTATCTCCTGCTAAATTAAAAAATGATTGGGTGTCCTGGTGTGTCCACACATGTCCACATGTTTCTTTTAAAACTCTTCTTCTTCGCTTGTTGTAATGTCTGTCAACATCCGTTTTTATTTTCTTTTAATTCACGTGACTCTAGTTGCAGAAAAAGGTCTTTCCATTGCAGTTTTGCGTGATATACCATTTGCGCCACGCCCCAAAAACCACCTCTTGCCAGCGCAAAAACTTTTAATCGAAAAGCAAGAGTTTTAGCGAAATGATCATTTTTCCATTAGGTAAATTTTTTTGCGTAACTTATATTCATGCAATTCGAGGGTCAATGGAAAAGCGACTATTGTCTTAAAAGGGTTAATAAATTTCGTATTTTTTTTCCACTTCATACCCAGATATTTCGTATGTAAATCCAGTATTTGTTAGTAATTTTGTGTATGTGTTGTGTTTTGCATCTCAGCACCGACCGGTGTCAGTTAAAGTCAGATCAGTGGTTGTTGTGTTTGACTGTGTTTTGTTTCTGTTCAGTCTAATGCGTTGCCGAGCCACGTGAAGATCTCTGTGTCCAGACAGACGCTGTTCGAGGACTCGTTTCAACAGGTCAGACATGGACGACATGAACACACACAGTTAATAGTTTGATTATCAGCTTCACATCACGAATTGTACATTTTTACACTGGCATTTTAAAACCTGGCTTGAAATAGAGAACATGTAGATATGATGAAGTCGAATGAAACATTTAGTCCCAAAACAGCTTATTCAGGTGTGTCGAAAATGTCTTTTATTGATATTTCAAAGCATGAAAATGTTGAGTGCACCATCACTTAAAATCAGGAGTGTCAAACATACGGCCCATGGGCCAAAACCGGCCGCCAAAGGGTCGAATCTGGTCCGTGGCAAGAATTTATGAAAAGCAAAATTTACACTGAAGATATTAATAATGGATGTTCATATCATTTAAGTTCAAGTTCCACATTCAGAACAATATGATCTAAAGTGGACAAGACCCATAAAATACTATTTATAATAACCGACAAATAATGACTATTCCAAAATTTTCTCTTTGTTTTCGTGTAAAAAAAAAAAATTACAAAAGTAAAATAACATGATGAAGACGTTTACATTTACAAACTATCCTTTCATAAAAAATGTGAATAACATGAAGTGCAATTTTACCAATATTCTGTCTGTTATTAAATGTTTTTTGTGTATTTGTAGATCCACTGTGATCTGTAAGTTGTAATGCACGTGTAGAAATGATCAACTGAGGCAGAATATTGGTCAAGTTGCACTTATTTTTCTTAAGAAATTTCAGGTTGTTCAGGTTCAAACATTTTCATGTAACTGTCTTCACTGTAAAACAAAGAGTAAACATTTGTAGTTGTCATTATTTATATGTTATTATGATTTTACTGGTTTGACCCACTTTAGATCATATTGGACTGAATACGTTTACATATGAACCTAGAGTTTAGCTTTACTTTTACTTAGGAAAGCAATGAAATTAGAGAAATAACCATCATGAAACCATTACAAAATATTTTCTGTTCTAAATCAGAGTTCATTCGTTGCAACATAACTGAATGAAACAGACCGCTTTTTGAAATCTTTATCAAAATTTAATATTAAAAAAAAGAAAGGCACTGAAAGGGTTAAGATAGATAGATAGATAGATAGCTTAAAATTAGATTTACGAAATAGTTGGATGTTGGCATAAAACATTTTCATTAGCTGGAAACAAGCTAGTAGCATTAGCTAATTACAAAATCTGTAAAGTGAATTAAATTTGTAAGATGGATGGATTGATAGATTGATAATGGGTTGATTTCACTGTTCACATCTACATCTTCCTTCATTTCTCGTGTTTCCTTCACAAACGGATCATGTGCTGTTTTTTTTTGTTTTTGTTTTTTTTCTGCGGTCAGATCATGAACGTGAAGCCGTACGACCTTCGCCGCAGACTCTACATCATCATGCGCGGCGAGGAGGGGCTGGACTACGGCGGCATCGCCAGGTGAGAGCCGCTCACGTCCTGTTAGCGGCGCCGTTTCCACTCATCGCTCATGGTCATTTGTCATTGAGTGTCGGTGATGGTGTGTGGTTTCCTGTCTCTTAAGGGTACCCCCCTCCCCCTCCCATCAGTCCTCTGTCACCCATCCCAGGTCTCCTCCCTCTCTGTACACATCCTTATTTTTCTGTTGCCAGTGTTTTCATTCGTTCTCCTTTTGGTTTTTTGCATTGTGTCTCTGTCTCCGGTGTCACGTCAGTGGTTTTACCCTATGGTAGGTGACATCATGCTGTTCTACCACAGGGTAGAACCACGGACGGGATGTTGGGAGGTGTCTGCGTCCGTCCGTCCGTCCGTCCGTCAGTCCATCCCTCTCCTCCCATACACCCAAAGGGGAAGGCGGGGGCTGGGGGCTGGTGCTGCAGCTGGTGGTGGGGGTCCTCATTCTGTCTCACATGCATCTGTTTGTCTGTTTTTAATCTGCTCTGCTGTATTTATTCTGTCTTGTATGTTTCGTCCTCATGTAATTTGTTGGTCATATCATTTACCGCTGTCCGGAATAAAGTCTAACAAAAACCAAACTAACTGACTGTTACATCCTCAGTAAAGAAATAGCTGAACACTTGGGGAAATGTGCTGATTTATTTATTTATTTATTTTGTTGAGATTAATGTGGATGTTTTTACAGTTATTTCTAAACTATATGGACAAAAGTATCGGGACACATCATGTCTACAGCTGTAAGATGTCCTGTTCATGCTGATTTGAGATCAAAACATCAATATTTCCTTAAAGTTTAATGGGAGATTTTTCTTCCTCAGTGAGATGTGAAGAAAGTAGATGGTCAGATGTGGTAGAAAATTATTATTTACAGTCAGAGCAGGAAAAATATTTTAGAAATTTAGAGGAAGAACGTTTAAAATCAGTCATGGATTTAAAAAAATATATTGATATTTAAAGATTTCAATGCTGAAATGTGTTATGAAATTTACTTGTAAAAAAAACCTTATTAGAAACCAGACACTAGAATTAGAACTTATCTCACTGTAATAAATAAATACACAAGTAAATAAATAGATCTGAACATGAAGCTCAGTTCAGTTTAGTTTATTTCGAATATGCAACAAAACAAAAGTAATCCTACTTAGTCCTTTGAAATAAAACAGATTGCAAGAAAACATGAAAAAAAACCCATATACATACACACGGAAACAAAGTACGACTTCATTTGCACATTCGAAAAGGAGTGGGAGGAAGTATAACTTATTTAATCCCATCCCTTCTCCCCATGACAGTCTATCCTGTAATATATGAAAAATCAAATCCCTTGGATCTTTTGTAAATCGTTAACCTCACTTATCATCTTCACATACACACCTATGTAGACATACCAGAAAAGTAAGCGCAAAGAAACTGATCAATAAATGTAAAATTGAACATCAAATTAACCAGTAAGTGATTTTTTTTTTTTTGTGCTGCAGTTTTTCCCTCATTGTCTATGTTTGTAGTTGAGAGGCTTGTATTTATCGACTGCTATTATCTTTAAACTTATATGTGAGAAGAACTGGCTTTAAAATAGTTCCAGCAAAATGAAGTTAAGGAACAGACTCGATCAGATGACCAGAGCAACTACAGACATCAGCTGTCTACAGTTTTAGCCACAAAGAAAACAATCTAGTTGGTTTATGATGCAGTAATTGGACTTTAATTGTAGCTCTGTACTTTCTATATTATCTTTAGTCTGTTCTGTTACCTGTACAGATAGTAAAACACAATGTTGTGATAATCAATAACTGTCTAAATGATATTAATGAAGATACGTTTATAATGCATAGTAGTTTGGTTGTTTCCAAGCGTGTAAAGCTCTGCAACCACTTAAAAGACATTTCTAAGAGACAAGAGACTTTATTATGAAATTTGGGTACACCTCCAAAAAGATTATCTAATAATAATTTTAAAAAATAAATTAAAAAAAATACACTCATGTATACATATAACAAGCAACATCACACAACATATAATATACAAGACAAAATTAATTTACTAGTTGGTCAGTTAAAAATCTAAAAGAAAAAATAATTCATATTTATTTAATCATTTAAAAGTTTAAAAAAAAATCATTCTTTTTGCACATTGTCATAGTTTCACTGTATGAGCTTTCAGGGCAGAGTTTAGTGTCTTCATAGCAACAGCACTATAGTCTAGGGACTGCGAATGCAAATTAGCATTTTAGCTATAAATCGTATCACACAAATGAATAGAAATAATGTGAATCATGATGAAGTCAGAACATGCATCACCAGTGGTAGGACGAAAGCAGCTGGTTTACAGTAGGTGAAAGCTGATTGGTTGTTTTAGGGATAGGGGGTGGAGCCTTTATCAGTGTGTCCACGGATCCTTAAAACATCTCAAATGTGATCGTCCTAAATTAAGGCCTGAATTCTCCTTAATATTGATACTTAATCCTTAAATCTGTCACTCAAAGGTCTTTAAAGTCCCACAGACACAATAAATATTTTTTCCATATTTTCTTTGTAAATCTTTGTACAGAATTAGTTCAATGTGTGATTAGTGTTGATCATTTTATCCTGACGGAGATGGGAATGAGTGGAGCCTCCAACAGTCTTTCATGGAGGGTGAAATTTGACCAAAGAATATAAGAAAAATATCTTAAAAAGCCATAAATTCAGCTTCATCAAACCTGCAGATAACCTGTTTGTGTATTTAGTGTATATTTTTGTTGTTTTTGTGTATTTTTAGAGCAGTTTAGTATATTTTTTGGTCTATTTCAGTCTATTTTTGGAGCATTTTAGTGTATTCTTTTGTGTATTTTTTGGGTATATTGGTATATTATAACTATGACTATTGAGCTGTTATTTATGTGAATGGAAGGTCTGAAATCTGACCAATAACCCAATTAGAAAAATGTCTTAAAAAGTCATAACTTCAAGCTTCATCAGACCTGCAGATACCCTGATTTATTTCTCTAACTGCCAAAGGCCAGGTTATGTTTAGAATCTGTTTTTCCAAGTGCAGTCATAGATTTCATAGAATAAATATCACTATAATATTTATGTTTCTCAACCAGTTTCAGCAGGTATTTACCTTTTATATCCCCATGTATTAATGATCTAACTGGAATAAAAACAGTGTTGTCGTAATTAGACCTAAGTATAAATATCTTTTTTTATTGAAATATAAGCATTATAGCATTTTTTATTACGAATACATGTATTTTTAGTCCAACCCAAACTGCTCCAAAATGGCAGCTACACTGACATTTGATAGCAACAATAAGAAACGACGAATACATAAAAATTAATTTCACTTCAGCGTACACTAAAGGAAGAGTAGATCCTACCTCGGTTTGTTGGTTGTCAGAATCAGAAAACTGTATTAACCCCAGTGTGTTACAGTTCAGTTCCAGTCAGGTAGAATAAAAAAGCAGCAAGAAAGAAATGATCAATTCAACTAAATATACAATTAAATAAACATATTAAAACACAGAACAGCAATGTGTACAACATATAGAAGAAAGTATATTATCTATATAATAATTAAAAGAAATCTCCATATAAATATTGTTGTGTTATTAAATTATGCTGTTATATAGTATTTGTATGTGCTGTACTGTAAGTCATTTGTTTGTGTGGTTTATTTGGTCTATATTTAAAATAATCAGTGCTGTTTAATCATGGTGAATTCCATCTATATTCACTGTTCTGTCAGTGTTTGTTGTAATATATCTTGTTTCTGTTCCATGAACAGAGTGTTTGATTTAATACCCAACCTTCGCTAATATCTGTTAAAACGTGTTTCCGACTGAAACCCTCCGTCTGTAACCGTGTGTTCTGTGGCGTCCGTCTGCAGGGAGTGGTTCTTCCTGTTGTCCCACGAGGTCCTCAACCCCATGTACTGTCTGTTCGAATATGCCGGCAAGAACAACTACTGTCTGCAGATTAACCCCGCCTCCTCCATCAACCCCGACCACCTCACCTACTTCCGCTTCATCGGCCGCTTCATCGCCATGGTGAGCCCTCTTCCTTTGAACACGGAATGATTCTGTGTCTTCCACACTATTTTTTTATTTAAGTTTTACATGTAAAATACAAAATGTACAAAATAATATATAAAAACAATAGGTAATCTATTGCAACAAGTACATTGAGTACAATGAAATAAGGTATTAAATGTAGACTTAAGGAATTATCTTGATAAAATTGATGGAATGAAAAAATAGGTGGATAGATAAAAATTGTGAAATATATATGTTTTTTGATTGATTTGATTGATTGAGGTTTATATCCAATAGAGGAAAGCAACTGAAATATTGACTTTCGTTTGTTTTTATGTTTTTCACTTCTTTTCTTTGATGCTGACAGAGTAAACTCAGACAGTGCAGCTTAACGTGCAAACTTTTATTTCTCCACACTTAAAGGATCATTTTTGATCATTTTTTTTATATATTATAGACCAAATGTGGACAAAATTTTCATATAAAAACACTCTAGTTCAATGTTCTGAATCATCCTTCTAATCCCTCTGTCAGCGTGTTAAGGTGTATTTACCTGGTTGATGCTGCTTTCTGTCTGCAGTTGCTTATTTTTCCCTTGTTTTGCCATGTTTGGGGTGTCAAACTCACCCCACATACAGACCAATATGATCTCAAGTGGGTCAGACCAATAAAATAACAACATCATAACCTATAAACAATGTCAACTTCAGTGTAATTTTTGCATTTCACAAATTCATCCCACAGGGCAGATTGGACCCTTTGGCGGGCTGGTTTTGGCCCACAGGCCCTATGTTTGACACCCCTGATATAGGGGTGAACTTAACCACTGTGAAACAATCACAAAATGAAGTTTTACTGATTTCTGTATTTCAGAGCAGCATGCATTCTTTTGTTCACTTGACCAACACTCACAGGACAAGCCAAGTTTGAGCGATGCTTTTACAGACAATAATCGAGAAAAGCTGCTGATTCGTCCTTTAACAGAAGTCCCATAAATAGAACCATAATTGACTTCAGAACCGCACATAATAATGAAGCCACAAATAGAAGGTTTATGGGTGAATTATGTTCAGGAATGCCAGAATTTCACCACGTCCCGTAGAAACGACCAGAACGTTGTCTCCTGATGGTGTTAATACGTTCATGTCGTTCTGGTTTTCTTCCTCTGATCCACGTCCGTCACATGTGGATGAGTCACCTTTACCTCCGTATTCATACATCATGCACAGTACGAACTATGACGCCTCGTTAAAGTCCCATAAACCCACTCCCTCCACCCGTCACCCCACCCCTCACTCACACTATGACCTCACTGCCGCACCCAGCCTACACCCACCAGCAGCTGCCTATATTTAGTCCCAGAATGCACTGGGCCTTTTAAAGACGTCTCCACCAGCTCAGCGTTTGCCTTTTTCACTTTGTTTTGACCTTTGTTTTTCACTTTCGACCTGGTCTCCGTCCATGAATCCTCCGGTGTCTGTGTGTGTTGTCCCGGCTGTGGACGGACACATGGACAGAACCATGGATGGACGTTATGCACACTTTGCACTTCATTTTATTAAAGGTCATATTATTTTTGACAATGTGATTTAGGTCAGAATTCAAAAGTTGTTCATTTTTGCATGATTTTTTAAATTCTGACCCATCCACTAAAATAATCCCATTATAAACAAGGTTAAATTCCTACACTAACACCCTTCTACCAAGTGAGTACAAAATGCACACTGACACATTTAGCATTTAACATTTGACTTAGAACAAAAAATAATAATGTATATTAACCAATGTTGGGACTAAAAATGGACTTACAAGGTTTCTGCCTGACAATGACGATATATATAGTATATAACAGCAATAGAACAGTGTCACCATCCATTCATTCATCCTTTGTTTTTGCTGTTGAATGAATCAAAGTTTCAGGTGTAAATCCATTGTAAATGAATGTGGGTCATTTTGACCCACATATGGAAGCCTGAGGTAGTAAAACAAAAACTACAATTACATAAAATCTATAAAAGGCATGACATCAGTAACATGTTTTTTAGGAATACCTGGAATATGAAAGAATAACAACTTTTCATTATAAATATATTACAATAAAACAACCTCACCGGGTCATTTTGACCCACTTATGCATGTGAGGGTTAGCTAAGGATCGGTTCTATCTGTACGAGCCAATAGAAGACAGAACTCACCCTTCTGTTCTGACACATTCATACGCCAGATAATTTACAGCCACAGATGTAGAAATATACAAAAATCAAACATTTGTGACACGTTTATTACATGAATTGTCAGCTGCTTTTTGTTTCTAGAACTCCGGGTGCGGACTATTTCCTGGACGGTGACTGAAATTATATCAGACTGCAGAAATAAAAGCCCTATTCATGGTCCCTGTAACGGCCACTGGCTGTGGAAGTGTTTCTGACACTTGGCCGGCCATGAAAAGGCTCCACCATGAATCACCAGCGCTAACAACGAGCCACCGACATGAAAATATTCGCAATTTGTTTAGAACTTATTGGAACCAGATGCCACCAGTGGCCATAAAATACCACTATAATATCAGCACATTAGGACTGGTTTAGATCCTTAGTATTAAACCTCCATGGCATCAGGCGTTCTGATGTAGAGACGCTGAGCCCAGGGGTGGGGGACACCAGTGGGTCCATAAAGTCTGGTCCTGGTTCTATGATTAAATAACAGTTTTTTCAATCGTTGGTCAAATCATCCAAGTTGGAGTTTTAGTTTTATCTACATGTTTTTGGACACCATGGACTTAGATACTGATTAATACTGAGTTAATATCATCATCATCGTCATCATCGTCAAAATTTAAATCACATTTTTGTACTAAACGGAACAGTTCTTTAGTGAAATCTTATTTTTCCTGATGTTTGGTACAAGTGTTATCTCATTGTTCAACACAGAAAAGTAACTTAGTCTCAAAAATGGAGGATTTATAAGAATCAAATCATAAACATTTTTATCTAGATCAGGGGTGTCAAACGTACAGCCCACGGGCCTAAACCGGCCGGCCAAAAGGTCCAGTCCGGCCCATGGGATGAATCTGTGAAATACAATGCCTTATTTATCCTTATTGAGCCTTATTTATCCTTATTGATTCTTACTGATCCTTCTTGAGCCTCACTGATGCTTACTAAGCTGTATTGATCCTTATTGAGCCTTATTTATTGTTATTGTCTCTCACTGATCCTCATTGATCCCTATTGAGCCGTATTGGTCCTCATCAAGCCTTACAGATCCTCATTGATCCTCGTTGATCTCCGTCTCTGGATGGTTTTCCTTGTGCTTCCGTCCACAGGCTTTGTACCACGGCAAGTTCATTGACACTGGCTTCACGCTGCCGTTCTACAAGCGAATGCTGGACAAGAAACCTACACTGAAAGACTTGGAATCCATAGATCCAGAGTTTTATAACTCCATCATGTGGGTCAAGTAAGTAACTGCTGTGTTTACTGTGTTTTTGCAGATCACGTATAAATCCTTGTAGACCAGCGTTCTTACTGTTCTGTGTGTGTCCAGGGAGAACAGTCTGGAGGAATGTGGCGTGGAACTGTATTTCGCTCAGGACATGGAAATCCTGGGTAAAGTGTCGACTCATCAGCTGAAGGACGATGGTGAGAACGAGCTGGTCACCGAGGAAAACAAGGAGGAGTACATCAGGTGAGTGCATCACCAGGGACGACGAGCTCATGAAAATACACAAAAAAAGAAAAACAAAAGGTAAAAGTCAAAGCTGTGTTTGTTGTTCAGCTTGTTGACGGACTGGAGGTTCACCCGCGGAGTGGAGGAGCAGACCAAAGCCTTCCTGGACGGATTCAACGAGGTGGTTCCCCTGGAGTGGCTGCGATACTTCGACGAGAAAGAGCTGGAGGTGAGGAAGAGGAGGAGGAAGATGGGTTTTTAGGGACGAAACATTCTTACACAACAAACCACTGACTTTGGATGAGGTTTTCTGTGGAAATGAGGCTTTACAGCAGGAATGTCAAACTCACTTTAGTTTAGGTTCTACATACAGAACAATGGGATCTAAAGTGGGTCAGACCAGTCAAATAATAACAGAATAACCCATAAATAATGACAACTCCTAAGGTTTCTCTGTTTTAGAGTGAAATTACATTATGAAAATGTTTACGTCTACACATTATCCTTTAAAAAATGTGAAAAATACGAACAACCTCAAATTTCT
Organism: Apogon hyalosoma; assembly: GCA_037367295.1. Taxonomy (NCBI): domain Eukaryota; kingdom Metazoa; phylum Chordata; class Actinopteri; order Kurtiformes; family Apogonidae; genus Apogon; species Apogon hyalosoma. The sequence continues at coordinate 35,291,373 of JAPQRP010000025.1, forward strand.
TAAAAATAAGTGAAATTTTAACAATATTCTGTCTCAGTTTATTATCTGCACATATGCATTACAACTTACAGATCACAGTGGATCTACAAATACACAAAACATTTAATAATTTTGAGAAATTTGAGAAGCATGAACACAATTAACAGAAAAAAGTAACAAAAAACAACAAATATGAACAAAATAAAGAATAGCAAGAGGAAAACTTGTACAAAAATGAACAAGAACGTGAGAACCATTAACAAAATGACATTAAAATTACACTTATTTTTTATCTTATTTCTTTATTATAATTCATGGATTCGTGGATTTGTGGATTCCATGCGTCAACACTTTTAACATAATAGTATTCAGTTTTCAAGCATAAACACATCCATAAAGCTCTTTCCACAAAGAGAACACTTCACTGATTTAATAAAACCTAGTATATCAATGTAAAACTGCTGTAATGAAGGCATGAAAGGGTTAAACACCTCAACATTAAAGACAAATACTCACAAAATCGCAAAATAATTGTTTAATGTCCCAAAATATTGATCTATTTTGATTTTGATAAACTACTTTCAGATGAGTTTTCAAACAGTAGTTCTTATTTTACAGTGGTTTAAATGTTCTGCTCATTTTGGATGTTTTTCACTGTGTTTCTTTCAACCTGATACAAATATAATGGTGATTTCTGAGGTTTTCGGCCCATTTGTAACCAAAAGCGTTTGTAGAATCTTTCGTGGCTTTGACCAGATGAGTAGAGTTCATTTATTTTTGTGCTTTTTATTTCATACTTGCTTTTTTTTTTTTTTGTGAGCTGAGCTTTAGGACACAGAGCCAAAGGTTCCAGAATTCAACTTTAGGAAAAATGTGTCCTTCAACAGGATGAAGTGAAAATGAAGAGCAGCTGTGGTTTAGTTTGTCAAATGTTCCTGACGCTGACGTTCACTTTGCTCTTTTCTCCTCAACTCGATGTTCGATCCAAATGAGTAAGGAAAATAACATAATAACCTATAAATAATAACAACTCAAAAATGTTTAAAATTTTTTTGAGTGAAAAAAGTAAAATACATTAAGGAAAATGTTTACATCTACAAACTATCCTTTAAAAAATATTAACCTGAAATTTCTTAAGAAAAATAAGTGTTATTATTCTTCAGTTTATCATTTACACATGTTCATTACAACGTACAGATCACAGTGGATCCACAAATGCACAAAACATTTAGTAACAGGCAGAATATTGGTAAAATTACACGTACTTTACTTAAGACATTTCAGGTTGTTCATTGGTGTTTAGATTATTCACTTTTTGCAAAAGGATTTTTTTTTTTAAACAAAAATAAAGCAAAATTGTAGTGTAACAGTGCACTCGTTTGTACCGAACCATTTCAGTTCAGGGCCTTCGATACAATACAGAGGTGTACCGAACGAATACATGTAGCCAATGTGAAGAACGCAAACACTGTGGAAGCAGGAAGGACACAAGCAGAACCATGTGCAGGGTTTCCTCTATATACATTCAGCAGCAGGGAATTCTCAGCACCGCTGCAAAAAAAACAAAACAAAATATGTCAACAAAGAGTTTAACAGAGAAGTCAGGTTGGACGTTCGAAGCGTGTGAAGTTTCACTTTTGGTTTCCGGTACGTTGCAGTTTTGTGGCACAAAAGAGTCCACGGGTTCCTTTATAGCAAAATGTTTTTATTTTTTAACTCAAGTTGGTAAAAGTCAACCTGCTCCTCTTCTCCTTCACCTGCCTCTGCTGCGGCGTTAGTGTGACGTCACGTTCACAGCACCTCAGGGAATGCTGTGAGGCGTTCACAAGCACTCAGTAAACAAACAAATACTGAACATTCAAAAATACAAAAATACATGACGTGGGGTGCCTGTTAATGCACAAATGACTGAACAATATTTTGTAGAAATTTTCCTGTACCGTTACACCCCTAATATTTATAGTTTATTCTGTTATTATTTTACTGGTTTGATCCACTTTAAATCACATTGGTCTTTATGTGGAGCCAGAACTTAAAGGATTTTAACCTCATTAATTGTTAATTTCTTCATCGTCTTTTTTTTTCTTTCACAAATTCATCCCATGAGAGGGATTGGACTCTTTGGTTTTGGCCCATGTGCCGTATGTGTGACATCACTGGTCTAAACTAACAAACACAGTGAATTCATGAGGTTGGAGATGTCAGTTTCCTCCGTCTGCTGTTGTTGTTGCTGATGCTGTTGTTGTTTTGTTTTAGTTGATGCTGTGTGGGATGCAGGAGATCGACCTGTCCGACTGGCAGAAGAACACCATCTACAGACACTACACCAAGAACAGCAAACAGATCCACTGGTTCTGGCAGGTACGGGCCGTCGTACGGACCGCCATCAGCCCGGTTGTGTAACGGTGTGTGTCTGTGCTGATGAGTCGTGTGTTCGCAGGTGGTGAAGGAGATGGACAACGAGAAGAGGATCCGCCTCCTTCAGTTTGTTACAGGAACCTGTCGACTGCCGGTCGGAGGCTTCGCTGAGCTCATAGGTACCAAACACACACATACGGTAGAGGAAAAAAGGCTCAGACGTCCTAAAATATACACAGCCTCAAATATTATAAAGAAATGTGTGTGTTGATAAAGGTGTGGCTGCATCAGACTGACACAAAGAAATGCAAATGAGTTGTTTAGTTTATTGTTGGTAAGAAAAAAATAACCAAACTAAATCACAATCAAAATACTTTATTAACGCCAGGGGACATTAGTGTGTGTTACAGTCGAGTATCATTAAAATATCAGGAAAACACTCTTTTAAACACAGAACAGCAAGTTGTGCAGTATGTACTAGACAAATATTATCAATATGATAAATAAAACAAATGTAAATTAGATTACAATGCCATCACTGACAGTTTGAACATGTCATGTCCCGGATGTGACTCAATAGATTCGATTCAGTTTGATGTGATAGAACTTTATTGATCCCTCTGGAAATGAAGGTTCCAGTAGCAGCACAACAACAAACGTACACGATGTGTACTACACATATAAGAAATATTATATAAGAACATAGTCATAACAATCATAACAATGATATATAAGTATGTAAGTAATAGCAATAAAAAATATAGTTATTTTATACAAGTAATAAACATAGTAAAAAAAATAATTAAGACATTTTCTGCTCAAACATCCATTTTTGATCTGGATGGAACTGAGCATGTGCAGAAGGAGCATGTGGGTGTAATGGACCGAGACTGGACACAGTTCAGAGACGTAGAGTGATTATTCATGTAAAATGTTATAAATGCGTGAACTAACCCATTTTTCCACCGCTGTAGTGACCATGGACAAGCTGAACACACAAACCACAGTTTTCAGAAACATTCCAGCTTCTGTTTTGTTTTTTTAAATATGTATTTATTGAGATTTTCTTCTATTAACCAAAAGAACAAGTTAAAAGCAAATAACAAGGCACATAGAGAGTATATATGTGTATAAACATACAAAATACACACACAAAAAAGAAACAACTAATAATATTACAGGGGAAAAAACAAACAAAAAAAACACACAATCACATAAATACAAAAATCAGTCCGTTTGTGTGTCAGTGTCATCCATCTGTCTTCTGTTTGATGAACTGACAGTTTGTTTAATCCTGACAGGAAGTAATGGTCCCCAGAAGTTCTGCATAGACAAGGTGGGGAAGGAGACTTGGCTTCCAAGAAGCCACACATGGTAAGTTACCAGGGCAACGGTTACCATGGTTACCGTCCAACACAGGTTATACAGGGAGTCCACGGATCTTTAAACATTATAGAATGGGACTGTACATGCGCTGTTTGTGTATTTTAGTGCATTTGAGTGTATTTTGGAGCATTTTACTCTAACATTTGTGTAGTTTAGTATATTAGTGTATTTTTGGAGCATTAAAGTATATTTTTTGTATTATTTGAGCGTGTTAGTGTAACTTTCGTGTAATTTAGTATATTTTTTGTGTATTTTACTATATTTTTGGAGCATTTTAGTATATTTTTTGTATTTTTTTTGAGTATGTCAGTGTAACTTTTATGTAGTTTAGTATATTTTAGGTGTATTTTATAGAATTCTTTTGTGTATTTTTGTGCATGTTGGTGTGTAATAACTATGAGACCTGTTGGACTGTTATTTAAGTGTCCAAGAGTTTAAAATCAGAAGGAATGAAAGACTTTCTGTAGCCTCAGTCTAGCGTCGATCATTATTCAAACAGCACAAACTCTGTTGACTGAATGTATGAGTCTGATTTTGAGTCTGATTTTGCTGTGGTTCTGCTCTCGGCAGCTTCAATCGCCTGGACCTCCCCCCCTATAGGAGTCTGGAGCAGCTGCGAGAAAAGCTCCTGTTCGCCATCGAGGAGACGGAGGGTTTCGGACAGGAGTGACCGACCGGACCGACGCCGGCCGGGCCCTGAATTCAACACAATAGTTTATCTTCTTGTTCTTTTTCATTTGTTAATCACAGGGCTATGAAATCACCTAACATCGAGCCCCTTACCCTGACCCAGTGGAGGGGGCGGGGCTGAGAGACTGAGGGGGCGGGGCTGAATGGAGGCTGTGTTCGTGGGTGTTCGTCGACGCCGCTGTGTTTATGCGTAAAAACGGTGAATGTGTTTTGAACGTACAGAGATTTATTCACTATATGGACAGAAGTATGTGGACACGTTGAATCCAGGTGTTTCTTTTCTAACAGGGGTCTGAGATAAAAACAATACGGACTAATGTCAGAATAGAGTTTATATTAGATAATATGATTGCATTGGTTAGTTTATCTTCGCTTCCAAAATGCCTCAGAGATGGTTTTTGCTTCATGTCTCTCAACACTGATTTTTTATTATTATTTTTTTTTTAATCCATGATTGTGATTGATTGACGATGATGTTTCTAAACTATATGGACAAAAGTATTGGGACACATTATGTCTACAGCTGTAAGATGTCCTGTTCATGCTGATTTGAGATTAAAACATCAATATTTCCTTAAAGTTTAATGGGAGATTTTTCTTCCTCAGTGAGATGAGAAGAAAGTAGATGATTAGTTGTGGTAGAAAATTATTATTTACAATCAGAGATTGAAAAATATTTTTAGAAATTTAAAGGTAGAACATTTAAAATCATAGTCATGGGTAAAAAAAAAAAAAAAAAACCAAAATCAATGTTTAGAGAAATTTAGTAAAAACCATCTCTGATGCATTTTGGAAGCAAAGACAATGATTTAAACCAAACTAACCAATGCAACTGTAATTATCCAATATAAAACTATATTCGGACACTTTTATTGTTTTTATCCCAGACCCCTGTTAGAAAAGAAACACCTGCATTCAACGTGTCCACATACTTTTGTCCGTATCAGACCATGGAGTCCCAGCCCCCCCCTTTACACACACACACACACACACAGAGCTTAGACAGCAGGATAGTTTTATCGAGCCACGACTCCCACCAACAGCACAGCTACAGCAAATGCAGTAAAACATATCTATGAGAGAGAGTTTTTTTATTTTGAACGTTTTAAAGTGTGAAGCGAGAGCGAGCGGCGTGCGAGTGGCGTGTGAATGCATGCGTGTGGATCATATAAAACAGACACAGATGTTTTCATCACCCAGTTCCACCAGAGCAGACCTGATGGTGTTTTTATTTTTCTGTTAATTGTGAGATTCTGCATTTCTCCTGTATATAGCTAAAATAAATGACATTTCAATCTTGAAAAGTTGTTGTTTTTTTTTTAAAGTCGTTTTTTATTTCGGTTTAAGCACAATAATTATTACAGTAAAAAAAATAATAATTATGTAGGATGTTTGTTTGTTCCAATAGAATCACAGATACATGTTTGGTGAAGATGACTCTGAAATGTTAAATGATAAAAGCAGGAAAACCAGATCCATCCATCAGAGTTCCCTCAAACAACAACACGAAAAATGTTATTTTGAACATGTAAATGAAGCATCATGGAACAAAACTATTAGTGAAATTAAGAAAGTGAAAAAATGAACCAAGTGATCATAAATTGAGAAAATGTTCATTTTTGGCTAATTTATCATAAATTCAAAGAAAAACAAGCCAAAAATGAACAAATCTATCAATGAATTTACAAAAAACTTGTGAAAAATGAACAAAATGATCATGAATTAAAAAAAACTTTGATTGTTTTTGGCTCATTTATCAAAAATCTCAAGAAAAACAAGCCAAAAATGAACAAAACTCTCAATGAAATAAAGAAAAATTGTGACAATCAGAAATTAAGGAAATTTTGTTCATTTTTGGCTTATCATAAATGTAAGGAAAAACAAGCAAATTATGGATCTTTTCGAGTCTCGCCTCCAGTGCAGAAATATGACGTGTTCCATTTCAATGATGTAAAAGTTGGATGACACGACATGAAAACATCAAATATCACTTGGATTTAGGACCGGATATGAAAGGGTCCGATTTGAAACCATTGGATTTGTGCTGTTCACACTGTCGCATATCGTCATATATAATCATACATGGGTGTGTGAACGTCTCCTTTGTTCTGTTCACATCTGAGCACAGACTTTAGTGAAGTTTAGTCGACATGGTTTCATTCTGAGCTGCATTTTCAATCAAACGGAGCCAAACCACAGAATGTGGCTGTTGTCTGGAAAACGCTCCAGTTCAGCTCAGAACCACCAGGACAAAACCAGCTCCGGTTATTAGGAACAAAAGGTCTCACGGGTCTAGAATGACATTATTTTAACATTTACTTTAGTCTTGTTTCTGCTTAATGTCAAAGAAGAATCCAGATGCATTATTACACGTCACAGTAACAACAGTTGGATGAGTTTCAGTGGTTCAAACCTCAGGGACTAAATGTTCACCTTCTGCCTCATATCCTCATAAATCCAACTGTAATGAAATAATCTACATTATTATTACTTCATCCATCAGTGGTCATGATGTTATGGCTGATACATGGACATGATATACAGTATGTGATAGATGGTGATTTGTGGAAATAATAAAAACATTGGTCGTTTTACTTGATTTTGTGATGTTTGGTAATGACGGGACTAAAACAATATTAAACTAGGGCATAATATCATTAAAACTGGACTTAGTTGTTAATTTCTTTAAAGGATAGTTTGTAGACGTAAACATTTTCTTTAATTTTACTCTTCATTCTAAAGTATAGGGGGAAAGCATGTATTTGTCATCATTTAAAGGTTATTATGTGATTATTTTCACTGGTTTGACCCACTTTAGATCATATTAGGCTGAATGTGGAACCTGAGTTCTGGGATCCTGTTGCGTCACAAACAGCTGCGAACCGGACTTTTATGGTGAAAGACCGGAAGTCCTCCACCGGCCCCGGAAGTAGCTGTTTCATGTCTCGAGATGCCGCCAAGACGCTCACGAGCCTCCGTCACGGAACTCCGACAACCGGACGTTTGTTCCGCGGTGTTAGTTTACCGGGACGGTCGGTGTTAAACGGTGTTAAACGGAGCCTCGGAGGCGGTGTTTGTGTTTTTAGAGCCCGTCCCCTTCCGCGGACATGGCGGACGCGGATGAAATCGCCGCCTTGTGTTACCGGCGTTTCGCGGAGCTGCCCCGCAGAGGGAAGCCGGAGCCGGGCAGAGAGTGGACCCTGATGGCCGCCGTGGTCCAACTGACCCGGGGACAGGACTCCGGCCGAGGTCTGGCCCCCACCACCGGACAGGAACAAACACACAGAAAACTACATTCACTTTAATATAGAACATGTACGGAGGACTTCATTTACTCTAAAGTAAAATAATAATAACAGCTACTCACTATAAATACCCTTTAGTCTGTAAAACCTTTAATATGTGACAGTATTTCGACTTTTACTAACTACTGTGTTTTTTTTTTGGTTTTTTTGAGTAAATGACAAACTATGGCCATATTGGAACACAAAAATATAAAATAGGACCTAAACTTATCACACACAATATCCAGACACTGACAAGTGGTTTTAATGTTGTTTATCTCATCTCATTTATGACAGCAGAACATTAAAAAAAAAGAGCAAAAATTAAACAAGAACTGCTTAAAATAACCAAGAAATAAATATGACGAATAAGAAAGAATACGACAGTCAACAAAATGGACAAAAATGAATGAAAGCTGACAAATATACCACAAAATGGGATAAAAAGATACTAAAATAAGAACAGAATTGTCAACAAAATGGACAAAAATGAATAAAAAATAGTGAAAACTGACCAAAACACACAACACAAATTCAAAATAAGAAAATATGAACATGATAGTCAACAAAATGGACAAAAATGAATGAAAACTGACCAAAATATACCACAAAATGTGATAAAAAGATACTAAAATAAGAACAGAATTGTCAACAAAATGGACAAAAATGAATAAAAAATAATGAAAATTGACCAAAACACACAACACAAATTCAAAATAAGAAAATAGGAACATGATAGTCAACAAAATGGACAAAAATTAATGAAAACTGACCAAAATATACAACACAATTAATAATAAGTATAATAGTATGAATATCGACAAAAAACATGAATAAAAATGCTTTATTATGATCATGACATTTCTATTTTTGTGGATTTTGTTCTACAGTTGAAATGGAGGTGGTTTCTCTTGGAACTGGAACCAAATGCATCGGTCGATCCGCGATGAGTCCCAACGGTGTGTAGTGAAGTTTTCACCCACACGCTTTAAAATGGACAGTTTGGTCTGAGTAATCATTTTCTTGCACTTTAATCCTTATGTCCTCCTCAAATTTACTCCCCTCTGGTTACTTTTGTGACAAAAATGTACACACACACCAAAAAACTCTTGTAAAATCATCATACATTAATATTCTTTTTATTTCATGCATCAGCCTACAATGAGAAAATGGCTAAAAATGGCAGAATGCAGTAAAAATGTCAAATATGACTAGTTTTCTTCTAAATAAAATGTTGAGATTAGAGAATGGTAGTGAGATTTTAAAAAATGTGGTTGTAATGGAAGTCAATGAGGCTTTTTTTTTTTAAATTTTGTGTTTTTTATAATAAACCATTTCATTATTCAAATAATTAAACTGGGATGTAAAGGGTTAAAATCCTGAAAATTTGTGAGTGTTTAGTAGTTTTGGGCAGGACTGAGATTGTTAAAGAGATTTATGAAAAAAAAAGCAAAAAAAATTGATGTATTATGATTTTATAGCTTTTTTTTTTTTTTTTTGTATGTGTACATTTTTGGCACAAAAGTAACCAAAGGGTGTAAAATCCATCATGGGAGTATAAAACACATGTAAGAGTAAAAGATGCTGGATTTCAAAAGTATAACTTATAGAAAAGTTCTTGCCAAATTTCATGCCAAAAGCTGCAACATGCTCACCAAATGGAGAAAAAAAAGAAAAATGTACAAAAATGCACAAGGAGGGAATAAGGGTTAATATGCTGCTGCTGCCAGTGAATCTGCCCGTTGTGGGATCAGTAAAATGTAATCTATCCAGCTAACAGTGGTGATGATTGTGTTTGTGCTGTTTCATCTTTACAGGTGATGTACTCAACGACAGCCACGCTGAAGTCATGGCCAGGAGGGGATGTATCAGGTGAGTATTCTGTTCATCTGTAGATACAACTGGGTTAAACTCCATCTACAGTAACTGAGGCCAGGTTCGTCGTTGTCGTAGGTACCTGATCCAGCAGCTGCATCGGGCCATCAGCGGCTCCACCAGTTCAGTGTTCGATCAGATGGATGAGAATGGGAGATGGAGGCTGAAACCAGGCGTTTCCTTCGTCTTCTTCACCAGTCACACCCCCTGTAGGTCCAGTCTGTTCATAATGATCTAGACAAACTCAGATGTTTAAACACAGGGAGAATAGTTACAAGTTTATTTCTATAATCTCATAAAGTTTCATTATGAATATTTACAGTTGTTTTTCATAATAAATATGATAAAACATTCAAGTCATTTTATTTTTTACTATAACACTGTTTTAAGCATTTATTACATATAATAATGATAATTAATGCACAGATATTGAAAGTTTAGGTCTTCCTGTAAATAATGATGCAAAAGAATTGACAAAAAGGAAGTTATATGACACTTTTATTGCAAAAACAATGTAAATAACTCTAGGCTTGTTATAAATGGTCACCCTTATAGGGTTATCAGGATGGTTTTGTAAATAAAAATATTCCACTGGTGTCACTGAGGTCCTGTAGACCAGTAAAGCGTCCTGAGAACTTAGTCAGTGTTTGTGTACTTCAGGTGGTGATGCTTCCATAATCCCCATGACGGAGATCCAGACTCAGCCCTGCTCCCCTGTCCCAAACCTGAAGAGGAGGGTCCAAGAGCCTGACAGGGGCCCAAAGACCAAACGGCCCCGTCTGGAGGTCCAGGACCCTCATCTGGAGGACAGAGGAGCCTCAGTAGATCCACCTCAGAGTCAAGATCCTTCCCAGAATTCACCTCCAAAACCAGAGCCAGGTGTAGATATCCACAGAACAGGGGCCAAGTGTGTCCCAGGGGGCCCCGCTGACCCCTTACACCCTGGGTCTAGGTACCACAGCACAGGGGTTCTGAGGGTGAAGCCCGGCCGAGGAGAGCCCACCATATCCCTGTCCTGCAGCGATAAACTGGCCCGCTGGGGGGTTCTGGGCTTCCAGGGCGCTCTGCTGGCCCACTACCTCCAGGGGGCGCTGTACTTCAGCACCGTGGTGGTGGGGAAGTGTCCGTACAGCCCCGAGGTGATGCACAGAGCGCTGGTCCAAAGGTGAGACCGGGTCAGGGTCAGAGACATGGATTAGAACTGAACTGATGAGTCCAGAACCACACAGTTTATGACATGAATGTTTATGTTTTTGACATATTTTTACACTACTGACACTTTTACACCCTCTGATCAACATACAGTAATATTTTTGAATGTTTTTTCTGCATAACTCTCTTAAACCACTTCAGCTCTACTCAAAACTACCATTTTTCACATATTTAGTGTAGATTTTTATTAGTCTAATCACAGTTAAAGCCTATAATATTGTTTTAGTACCAAAGACATGTTTTAATATTTAACCCTTAGTGACCACTGTTTTATTCATTTTTGTCACTTCCTTGATTTGCTCATCATTATGTCTGTGTCACAGTGTATGACACTAATTTATACCAGATTGTGTACTTTTTGACATATTTTTTAATCTAATGTCAGTTATTCTTACAGGTCTGTTCAACACTACTGACACTTTGACGCTCTCTGATATAAAATCAACATATATCAATATTCTTAAGGTTTCTTTTTCTGCACAAATCTCTTAAACTATTTCAGCTCAACTCAAAACTACATTTTTTTCCACATATATTGTAACTTCCTCCTGTTCTCCTCAGATGCTCCCATGTATCTGGTCTCCCTGTTGGGTTCTCAGTGAGTCCACCGGTGCTGGTCCAGTCCAGTCTGGAGTTCCCCTTTAACCAGGCCCAGACAGAGCTACAACACCAGGCCGGACAGGGACGAATATCCCCGTGTGGAGCAGGTACAGTTGGTACTCAATCAATCAGTCAAATTTTACTTATATAGCGCCACATCATAACTAAAGTTATCTCACAACACTTGACCTTCAGAGCTGGTCTAAGCCGGACTCTGCTTGTGATTTTTTGTTGAATGAACCTGTTTTTATTTGGAGGTGACAGTTGTTTATTCCTTTAAATTTATTTGCCGTTATTTTCTAATGACAAACACATTAATCTGTCAGATTTTAAACACAGAAAACATGGTGCAGGACCAGAGAACACACATTTATGGATGTTTTCAGGTCAGCAAAACAGTCTAATCAACAAAAGGTTCCAGGCACAACAAACCCCGCCCCTTGCACATCTCGTAGCTTATTTTGGCATCGATCCAGCTGATGTCATCATATCTATGCATGTGGTGGTGTCAGCATATCAATTGCCTCTATATGTGTACCAGGTTTGGAAGTAAATTGAAACAAAATTTATGTTTTTATAGACATTTGGCATTTCGCCCGTTATAAGTAAATGGGGAAAAGAAAGATTTAAAAAAATTCTGAAAAAAATTTAGCGTTGACCTATTTTTCCCAAAATGTAACCACATCTATTCTGGGTCACTGGCAATCTATAAACCAAATTTAATATTAATTCAACCAATAGTTTTGCTGCTAGAGTGTTAACAATCAATCAAACAAACAAACTGAATCTAAAACAATACCCTTTGCTTCCCCTTTGGGGGGGCGGGGCAATAATGAAGGGATAGGGAAAACAGACAAAAGAACTTGTTTGTTTTCAGAATTCTGAATTTATTTAAAGGTCATACCTACAAGGTAAATGCTTTGGATTTTACTCAGACTATCTTGACATGAAAATACAGATATAAAATAGTTGAAAAGTTCAATAAAAGGATTTGTGGAAAACCTGTAATCTATTCTTTAAACATGGATAAAGCCTTAGTTACACAAGTAATTAAAAGCAGTTGTATGAGGCATCATTATGGCACAGGATGGATCTCATTTCTATTGGATTTCGCTGCTTCTATTTCTGAAAAAATAAATAATATAAATCAGTGTTTTTAATGTATTCTGATGATGTTTAGGCTTAATGTCCAGTTTCCTTTCATAATTATGAGATAGTGTTTTCTGATTTTGTTCTTTAATGAATGAAATGTGTTTCCGAACAAAACAAAAGTTGTCAAACAAAAAAAGGAGTCACCCTCAGTTCGTAAATGTAAAGTAAGTGTACTGAAATGAACCTTCTGATGTAGTAAACGTGTTGGTTGTTGCAGCCATCAGCTGGTGTAATGTGACTGAGCAGCCACTAGATGTCACTGCCAACGGCTACAAACATGGAGTCACTAAGAAGGTCCTGGGTACAGCCAAGGCCAGGTACTGACAGCACACCATGAGTTCACTGTGATTCAGTGTCAGATACACATTAAACCAGGGGTCACATACAGACCAATGGGATCTCAAGTGGACTGAATCAGTAAGATAAAATAGAATAAAAATAGAACAATACCATATAAATATTGTCAACTCCAAACTTTTCTCTATGTTTTACAGTGAAAAGTCAAATTACATTATGAAAATGTAAACATCTACAAACTATCCCTTTTTGAAATTACTAAATTACTAGTTACTTAAATATAGGAATTAGCACTAAAAATGTGAACATGAACAACCAGCAGTTTCTTAAAATAAGTGCAATTTTAACAATATTCTGTCTGTTTATCATTTACACACATACATTACAATTTACAGATCACAGTGGCTCTACAAATACACAAAACATTTAGTAATTTTGAGAAATTTGAGAAACATGAACAAAATTAACAGAAAAAAAAAGAATGAAATAAAGATAAGAACAAAACATGAACAAAAACGTGAGAAACATTAACAAAATTTATGAAATTAATTAAAATTCCATTTACTCCTCCAAAGACATTTCATGTTGTTCATATTTGTTCAGGTTATTTACTTTTTTGGTGAAATGATAGTTTGTAAATGTAAATATTGTCGTGTCACTTTCTTTTTTTATGCTACAACAACGAGAAAAATTTGTAGTTGTCATTATTTATAGGTTATTCTGTTATTATTTTACTGGTTCTGCTCCACTTTGGTTCATATTGGTCTGAATGTGGAACCTGAACTAAAATGATTGTCAGTTTCTTCAGCGTAATTTTATCATTTGACACATTCCTCCCATGGGCCGGATTGGACCCTTTGGTGGGCTGGTTTTGGCCCGTGGGCCGTATGTTTGACACCCGTGTATTCAACTGCAGTCAGTAGTCGCTTTTCCATTAACCCTCAAACTGCATGAATATAACTTGCGCATAAACATTTACCTAATGGAAAAAACGACAATTTGGCCAAAGCTCTTGTTTTTTGATTAAAAGTTTTTGCGGTGGCAAGAAGTGGTTTTTCAAGTGTAGTGCAGTTGGTATATCACTCAAAACTGCAATGGAAAGACCTTTTTCCGCAACTAAAGTCACATTAAAAAAAAAAAAAAAAACAGCAGACATTGATGGATGTTACAACAAGCGAAGAAGAAGAGTTTTAAAAGAAACATGGTGTGGTATGTGTGAACACACTGGGAAACATAATTTTTTAATTTAGTATGGGATAGAAGGGTAATATGTAATAATAATGAATATATCTGTAAATCAACACCATATTTCTGTTCGTCTCCATGTTTATGGAATGACTTCTCATGTCATCTCATGATAATAAATAAACAAATTATCGCATTTGTGATTTAATGGAAAAACCGACATTACACACTTCTGTTTTTTCGACATTTACTAAATATCAGTAAAGTTTTGTGCAGATGTCTAATGGAAAAGCACTAGTGATGGTTTGTGTCTGTGTTTGTGTTTTTCTGCAGGTCTGTTCTGTGTAAACTGGAGCTGTTTCATTCCTTCTTGTCTCTTGTATCTGCCACTGAGTCCTCAGCTCTTCCCTCCTCCCTCAGGTACAAACAAAAGCCTCTTTCATGCTCTCGCAGCAGTTTTCTGCAAAACTAGGGATGATCTGTAAACCACGGGCTGGATTTCATCAGCTTATCCTGTTTGGTAACTCTGGTCCAATCTACAGCTGAAGTCAATGGAATCAGTGTCGTCTCACAATAATGGCTCTTTATTAAATGTGTAGATCAGGGACGTCAAACTCATTGTAGTTTAGGTTCCACATTCAAACCAATATGATCTCTGCTAGACCGGACCAGTAAAATAATACCATAATAACCTATAAATAATGACAACTGCAAACCTTTTACTGTATTTTAGAATGAAAAAGCTAAAAGTACACTGTCATACTTACACTGTCTTTAGATGTTTCCCTCTAAGACAGGGGTGTCAAACATATGGCCCATGGGTCAAATCTGGTCCATCAGTGGGTCCAGTCAGGCCCATGAAATGAATTTGTGAAATGCAAAAATTACACTGAAATTATTAATGATTAAGATGTCAAAATAATTTTTGTTCAGGTTCCACATTTAGACCAATATGATTTAAAGTCGATCAGACCAGTAAATTAATAACAGAATCACCTATAAATAATGACAACTACATTTTTTTTCTGTTTATTTTATTTGGAGAAAAATTCAAATTGCATGAAAATATTTACATATACAAACGATTATTTCACAAAAAATGTGAATAACATAAACAAATATGAACAACTTCAAATTTCTTAAGAAAAGTAAGTCAGAGATATCAACATAGTTGCAGAAAAAAATTCTTAGAACATCCTTATTTTCTTCAATTTCTTGTTCGTTTTAATGCCTGGTCCAACTAAAGGTCCATTTATTTGGACAAATATAATGATACCAACAAAAATAGCTCATAGTAGTTGAATTTCAGAGCTGATTTCTATCCATTTTCCATGTTTTCTTGATAATAACCCAAATCACTTCAATTCTTCCATCAATATCTATGTCATTGAACTGACAAAAACAGTGCTTTGATTCATTCCATGTTTTCTGTTCTGTCTGTTTTAGTCACATGATCCACACACGGGTTAGTACTTGATTGCATAACCACTGTTTCTGATGACTTTTGATGGTCTAATAATTTTTTCTACAACTGTAGTTCCTATTGATCACTGATAGAAGTCCTATATGGACTTTGATTGAATTAGTTGAGTTCTCCTCCAGTGAACGCTCCACCCACTTCTGTTGGGAGTCTGATCTCCTGCATCCAGACCACAGGACTCTACTGAACTCTAATTCAACTGGGGATTGATTCTGATAGAACAAGACGCTGTCATACAGGGACCCTGACAACGGGGTCTTCCTGCTGGTGGCGCTGTGGTCATATGGACGCACATGGCGGTCGTCTCTGTGCTTGTCTTTGTGTTGTGACATTCTAAGCTCAGATTTCAGCCGTTGTGTTGATGTGTGCATGTGGCTGATCCCTGTTTACATGCCTGGTGTGTGTGTGTGTGTGCGTGTGTGTGTGCGTGCTGATGGCTGGGATTCCCTTCAGGAGCTGAACAGTGGAGCTTCTGTTCATCAGCTCCTCCAGCAGATAACCTGATCCCATCTCATTCCACCCTCACACATGGAGCAGCACACATTAAAACACACAATGACAGTATGTTCTACAACTGTGGAGGCATGTTTAGTCAGACTGAAGGAGCCGTTGTTTCACTGCAGCCTCACAGTCAGGTGGAACGTGTTATTTAATAATCATATCCACTTTGGACATTGTTTCTTAACCCTTAAAGACCCAAACAGCCTCCAGTGACCAAAGGCATCCACTGATATAAACTGTTTAGTACCTTCTCAACCACTAAACCTGTAGGAAAGTAGCAAAATCAACCTACAATCACACTTTCCTTCCATGTAAACAGTTGTTTTGTGCAGTCTTTTGTTTGTTTTAAAAGATGACAAACTGCATTTTACACCAGTTATTTACATGGATACGATTTTGTAAAACACTATTATGTTAATGGCGCAGAAACTTAATTACATTATTGGCCAGGTTGTTTTTGAACCAGTAGCATAATAGCATTTTTCAAAAACAACCTGGCCAATAATGTAATAAAGTTTTTGAGCCATTAACATAATAGCGTTTTACAAAATTGTATCCATGTAAATAATTGGTGTAAAATACAGTCTGTCATCTTTTCATGGTCATTTATTTTGCTGAGAAAAATCACTTGTGATTTGCATGTAGTTGAGTTTGAAGTAAGGTCATATTCTGAATAAATCTCTGTAGAATAGTGGTTTAGTGGCTTTAACAGATTCTATCACTATAAAATCACACCCTCCTTTCATATAAACTGTTTTTTTTTTCATTCTTTTGTTTGTTTTAGGGGAAAAAAATATTTTTTGATATTGTGTTGTGCAAATGTACTAACTGTAAAGGTCTTAAATTAAGATTAACGATATTACCTTTATTAGTCAGGATGGTAACTTTGCAGCTTTCTTGCATCATGTGTTTGTGGTTGTTGGTGGTTCTGTGCAGGAGGGCGGGGCTATCGACCTACTGGGATTATAAACAGGCGTCCCAGTGCTACCAACAGGCCTGGGACCAGCTGCAGCGCCAGGCCTTCCCCCTGTGGCCACGCAGCGACAGAAACCTGCTCCAGTTCCACTGAGTCCTGATGCCGTCCACACTGGAACACTTTAAACACAGGTTAACAGAACCACTGGGACCTGGGTCATGAAGCGGGTTCAACTAGACCAGGATCTGTCACACTTATGCTGCATTCCAGGGCGCTGGGAGATGAGAAGTTTCCGACATCCAACTTGGTAAAATGCATTGGAACGCCTGTCGGAGCTGGAGGTCCTTGTTGCAAAGTGGGGCCAGATAGAAGTACCCCGACCTCACCGCGAACTACAGCATGACGTCAACACAACAGTGGCGCTGAACAGTTTGCAAGATCACAACGAAAAACACTTCACTGTGTATAATCAGCTCATCCGTCATTTTGCCTCTTCCATGTCATTTGCATATTTGACAACACTGGACTGTCGACAGTCAAAATGCCTCCTCAGTAACAAAGCAAATCAGAGCTTAGATCTGCGACCTCCATGTTTATTGTTTATGTTCAACATAGATCACCTGGAATACTTTCAGTTGGGATGTAGTTAACTCCAAGTGAGATATATTCGACCTCCCAGTACTCTGGAACGCAGCATAACTGGTGATGATGGGACTGGGTCGTCAAAAGGGATTCAAAGCCAGACTTTGTTACAGGTTTTCTGCACTTCCTTAAAAACAACTACTTTAAAACATTTTATATTTTGTATTTCACAGGCCTTAAAGTCAGTTAGTCGGTCATCTTCCATCTCTTGAATGTTTTTTGAAGAAAATGATGCAATTTTTGTTCATATTGTAACAAAACTTACATGGAAGCAATAAATACTCAAACTGTGACGTCGACATTAAACATGTGGGAAAAATAATCAAATGTATCATGAGTAAATGTTTTTATTCCTGGGATTCCCATGTCATTGGTTTGCTTGTTGCAGTATGGACTCGTAAATCATTAAAAAGTCTTAACCCTTTTTAGACAATTGCGTCTCCGGCGCCACAATTTACATACGCTGTCATCCAAATGACCGTAACTCCTGAACTGTTTACGCTATTGACAAAATTCAAGCCTCATCTTTCAGCTGAGACTGGGTTCTTTCTATTGGTCTACAACACATTAGGGTAGAGGCCTGCAGTGGCTGAGGGGGAGGGATGGAAGTTTGCAGAGCTTAGAGCAGCAGAGTGCAGTTGGTGAGAGAGATGGAAGATTTTTATAACTTAGCAGTGTTTTAGTGAGGTTTTAGTGGTGAATTCTTGTAAATTATTGTATATAATAATGATACTGCTGTTTTGGAGTGTTCTACTAGTGTGTTTTGCCGTGTTTTTATCAAGTTTCGTTCTGTATATATCCAGTTTGTATAGTTCATCGATAGTAATATTTTAGCTGTAAATATTTTATTTATTTGTGTGTG